>JAMZAV010000038.1:600000-1029084 GCA_024449915.1 Sweltsa coloradensis | reverse complement strand
CAAAACAAAGACTTGACAACATTCACCTACAATGCTAGCAGCAAAACAAAGCACTTGCAAGTAAAGTATCCACGCAAACTAAAAACTTTAAAAAGCTCATCCATCAACGCGCGGACTTGCGTTTTCTGTTTTCTATCACACTACCACTGATTGATATGTACACAAAGTAATTAATTAACCATTGGCGATTCTATAAGTTTGTCAACATTAATACAGTAATAATATTACCAAAATTGAGACATGTTACTCTTTACCATTATGAGTCCAACCACGACCACTTATGACTATACTATATTCTGTCATCTACGATTTGATTATAAATTATTTCTATTTTCTAGAATGATATGAATAAGATAACTTCGAGTGCAAGTACGCCTTATTACATTCGTTGTGAATTGCTTTCAATATGTTGATCCCCAAATATAAGTATGGAATCCCACAGAGTAATCTGCAATTCATACATTTTCATTCCAGCAGAGTAGACACTACTACACCTTCGCGACTGAAGTCTAAATTTCAAGGAAATATGATTTTGTTAATGTTGTTAACGTAAAAGAAGTACTTAAATAATATTATAATATTATTTAAAAAATAAAATTTATTTTAAAATTAAAATTAAAATTAATTTATTTAAAAAAAAATAATATTGTAATATTATTTTTATGCGAGTACTGGACAAAAACGCAAGTCCGTGGTCTTGTTTCAATACATAAAAATATTTTTGGCACTCTGTTTTGTCCGTCTTCAAAAATAAGAACGAACACCCCGTTCATTCAGTAAATCTTGACACTTAACCCAGTCATTATTGTAATATTCACATCCATATAACTTATTTGTCTTGCAACGCAACCAGGGTAATATAGACGAGATACGTGGGTTCGAGTCTTGGCAGTATGGTTCTATACTCAAAGTACTTCACACATTGCCTGAAGTACCGCAGAGAAGTAAGCACCGACCCACTGACAGAGAGAAACCCACCACTGCCGGATATTGATCCGTGAAAACATCCATATTACATTACCTACACACACAAGGGCATGTCCAGAATGCATGTAACACATTAACTCACTATTTGCATGAAATAAATGTTTTTTGATGAAGAGGTTTTGGCATGAATGTGAAATTATGCGACTTAGAAATAATATCAAACATGAGCTACACATGCACATTTCAAATGAGATCGGAACTAAATAAATCACAATAATATTATATTTTTCTTCAAGTATCAAATTATAGATTCACGCCCACAGGACCATGCAGAGAGATCAGCATATACATCGTGTGTTCGCCATCTACTCCAATATTTTCGGCGTTTATTTGTTGTCTGCAATCTGCTAAACGGCCAAGGCTGTCCTGCAGAAGCATTCAGGTTCAGCACAGACGGAGGAACCCAAAAGGTAAAGGTTCGAGGGTAAATGGGACTTTTATAGTTTAAATAAGATTTTAAAACGTTGTGTAGACTTTGATATAGTAGGGCATATAGTGATGAACCATTCCCAAATTTTGTTTTTAATTGCGTATTTATTTTTAGCGAACCACTCAATTACACATACATTTTTCCTTTCTACAAAATAATCCACTGGTAAGTATAGTTCATTAGTAATGAATTAAATTTTAATGAATAATCATAGGTTTCAAATTTTAACTTAAATTAACCGATTTATCCATCACGCTAGATTATGCGAGGCCTATTGTTTCATCCTCCGACAAGGGCAGCGTCTAGCAACTAGTAAGTCCTTGTCATCCCGTCCCACACTAGCTCGAGTGACTAGAAACACGACCTTCTCGCTGTCGGGGGTTTATTTCGGGACCTAATGTGTCCCTATGCACACCGGCCTCAGTGGGTGTGAGATAGAGAGGCCCGCCCGCTCACCGCTACTCGGTCACGGACCTGAATGAAACTATCTGGTGTTGTAGTATAGGTGGACTTTTGAAATGAACATATGTGTTAGTGTTAGTATTTTGTGTTGTATGGATTGTTTGAAAAGTCTTAGTACCTATGTTGAAACTTTTTTTTTATTATTCATCTATGTAATAAATTAACATGTATATGTACGTAGGTCAGTGTAAAACATTAAGACAATAAATTAAATGAAGTGAAACTCATTATCGTGGTGGCCCACAAGACCATAGTGTGATCCTATCCCCACATTACAAGAGAAACTATGTTTTCTTGGTGGATGCGACATAAAATCATCATTTTTTGTCCGTCCGTCTGTACGTGTGTCACGTCTCACGGTAAAACCAAACACGACATCCGATTGTAACGCATATTTGTTGGTGACATTGCCCTTCAAGAACGATGACAGATAATTTCTTGGTGACCCTGGAATCAGAAGAGAGAAACTATAGCGCTCCGCAGACAGTTCGAAAATTCACGACCCGGCACCTCCACCAAATGTCACATTTTAGTGTGTAATTCCTAATTGAGAAAACTGTCTTCGTAGATCATAAGAAACTAAATTTCAAACAGATGCACCTTTATACAAAAATTAATTTCGATGTATAATTCTTAAATATATCTATGAACATTCAATGTGTGCATTATAGAATTGAATTTCTATCGTGATCAACAATTTGAAACATATTAGCATTGAGTATATGATAACTTTAGTATGTTCTATACTCAATAACACTACGTAAAACATCTAAATACATTCCCTTACCAATACGTTATACTCTATCCTTTCCTCAATTGTGCATCAATCAAATTATAAATCATTTATAGTATACATAATTCTCAAATTGTTTACGCCCTTTAATTTCGACTGTCCCGACGTCGTTTGATGCTGCATGAGGTCTGATGAAAAACACACACATTTGCACCTGGATCGCTCGGGAATCGAACCCAAGCCTGCGCCATTAAACAGGTTGGCCAGGGTGGCTCGTGTGCTTGCCCCTCCCCCCCCCAAAAAAAAAAAAATCCGGCATTAATCATATTCTGAAGATCATCTATAGGTTTGTGCAAAAAGTTTAAAAGGATTTTTTAAATTCTTCTTTCAAACACATGGACTGCTTCTATAACACAGTCATTAAACCACTTTAAAAAAGTAATTTAAAACAAATTGCCTGCGGCGTCTAGTGGGGGGCCATCCCTCCCACACTCCCCATTGTGTCGTTGGAGCACCACTTGCAGTTACAACTTACTCTTGGCAGCCCACCCCCTGCGAAATACATTCCTATGTACGCCACTGGTCGAGGTAGATAGTAATTTATATAAAAACGCCCGTGAAACGTGTCATAAGCTCACGCGGCCTTCAAAGGACACGCGAGCTATAGGTGCGACCGTGTGTGCGCGTGGACATGGACATGCGTTGCATGTTGACATTTAGTGGCGGTAAAGCGATAATATTACGTGCGCTGTTCTTGTGTTGCACGGTTTCCCATTCGTGGTGTACGAATATCATTGGAAGAATGTCATCGAACATCGGTTGAGCACAATCTCTAGGCCCTAATACCGATAGAGGTAGCTCATTCTCTAAACGGGTGATTCCATCATATAACACTTTAAGATTGACAAAACGGCTAAACTGATTGATTATATATATATCAAGAGTTTCGATGAATTCAATGAATGGGTGATGGAATGAATGATTTAACAAATCAATATTAAGTAAACAATGATACTGCCCTTATAAACAATAAACAGCACGCGAGCAAGAGCACTGATGGGAGTCCTCGAAAGTGGAAGCAAAGCTAACCGTTGTTATACAATGTTTCTCCCACGCACAGTAACATTATTTTTTGGTGGAGATGCCGGGTACAGGAAAAGAATATTTCCATCTGACCCCAAATGGAAATCCCAACAAAACAACTTATGTCAAAATGAGGTCATGTTTGGTAATTATCGTGAGTGCCGTCAGTGGGTCGGCGGGTGGAGCGTCCCTAGGTTCTGTGGTGACGGACCCTCCACCCCGCCAGGGCTGTGGTGACGCGTCTGGGGGTGAGTGCCGTCAGTGGGTCGGCGGGTGGAGCGTCCCGGGCCCGGCGATGACGTCACCGTCCAGGACGCAGGCGCGGGAATGTCCGGGGCAACGCATCGACTCTGTATCGTAGCCCCACCGTCCGACACCTCGCGCGGTCCCACTCAATAACTGCTCGTTCGTTCCCCCAACAATGTGAGTGACTAGGAACAAGCAACAACAACACTGTTTAGACGTATTTCCGTGAACTGTGGTGCCGAGAACGTGTTGACTACTAGGGTACGGCGCAACCCTGTACCTGTAAGTACTCACTAATAGCGTAGTAACCATTCATCCACTTGATGTACACGCTTAGCTGGTAAATGCCATTCATGTTAATTTTTTATTTGAAATTTTATGATAACCCTTCAATCGTGTCTCTATTTGATGACTTACGTGTCGTACCACGACCTATATTACCAGTAGAATGTGTTAAAAATATTGCCACATTAAATTATTTTGTCTACATTTATAACATGTATTACATCATATGTCATTGCTGTATAAAGCTATATATTCGGACGCATCGTTCTTTAAGAGTTAAACCCCTGCCTGTCTGATATTATATTTCTTGTGGCTATCAGCCAATCACCTGTCCTGGAAGATAAGGAGGTGTGTTTGAATACGTGCGAAGTCTACGTGCGTGTTGATGTAGCCCGACTGTGTTAGGGTGTGTTTGTTTCTGGTCCATGTGTTTGTGTATGTTGAGCTTGTTTCATGTATAGTGTGTATGTGCATTACGTGTGTGGGCGTATGTTTTTATATGTTTTATGTGGTTACTGTTCTGTGTTGGTTTGTTGGTTGGCAAGATGTGTATGTGCGTGTTTGTAATTCCAAATTATGACCAACATAAGTGAAAGCGTGTTTATGTATATGTGTTTGTATGTAGTTGCTAATTAAAATTAACAGAATTAGTGTGTGTGATCTATGAGTGGAATTTTTGGAACGTGTATAGTGTTTAAAGTATGTCTGTAATGTGAATGTGGAAGCTTATTCTGTTCAATATAAGTCGTAAATATTCTTTATATGCGTATGAATGTGAGACGCCTGAACGTTTTTAAATCTGCACGTGATTCCTATAACCGTGCCAACCGAGGTGTCTTTTATTATATCCATCCCACTTTAAACCACATTCAGCCACCTTCCGCCCACTTAACTTGCTATAGAAACATATTTTAAAAATAAATTAGCGGTTTAATCTTCACCGGGCTACATCTCGCCGTGGCGAAGACGCGCACAGAAACAGCCGATTCTATTGTTAATTGGACTATTTTTAGTTTCACTCTAGAAGCGTCTGACTTGTTTTTGTCACCAACAAGGAATTCTAGAATGGAACACTTTGTTATATACAAACGGCTTAGCCAAATCCATGAGGAACTATCTAGATTGAAACCCTGATAAGTGATCTAGGTACTTGGCAAACTAATCTTCAAGCTGTTTCGCTCACTCAACGTAACAATCAGGTATCCAACCTATTAACTAAGTTAATTATCAAAATTTATATAAACTTTTGTTAGTAAATAACAAGGAGATTATAATGAAACGAATGATTACACATAATGTATTGTGTCTTTCATGACTTCTACATAACATGTTTGATTCATGAAATTATATATTTATTATAATGAAATGTTAATAACACGCCAGAACAGGAGAATTATTTTATCTTTTTTATCTTATTTTAGTTTCTTCTACTAATGTAATGTATCATCTCAATTGAAAATACACTTGTATTAGTTTTGATAAAAAGAACAGATTTTTGTTGCATCTTGACGGAGGTAGGCCCCACAACTAGATAAACTATAATCGTTTGACAACCAATGTTACACGTTAGGGTATTATTGCCTGATTGTTATTTGGATGAGAATGCCACCCGCAGCTCATGCAGAGATCAAACAATATATTGTTGAAGATTTAAAGTAGGAGGCGAAATAATTGTTGACCGAGAGCTGAAAAGTAGGAAGATATATTGGAGAGAGTATATTTACATGGGGATGATCGTATTTCTTATATTAGGGAAATCTTCTGCTGTATACGTAGTGCATAATTTCAAGGATTAGAACTGGTTTTCAGTTGCGTTTAATTGTTTGCGTTTATCAATTAAGACCCAATTCTTTGTGTTTTAAACATACAAACAATAAAATAATAATAATAACAGGAAATAGATTTGTTTTAAATTTATCGTTAGAAACCTGCCCAGAGTGCAATGCATGCCTCTCTTCAGAGGTGTCAGAGGTGTGTGAAGGGAGTGTCTGAGAGGTTTCTAAGAGGGCTCAATCCCTTGCATTTTCATTACCGACTGAAGAAAAACTAGGAAAAACTTACGCTTGAGCCACCACAATCGAAGTAAATATAACATCACACTCCAAGTATAAGATTAGTATCGTCCATTTTAGTTTAGTACGGTTGTTCCTTGATTAGTTCCTATATCTGTTTTTACATTCCTTAAAACTAACATTCCAGTTTAAAAATATAGTTCACATAGCTATTTCCGGGTTATAAATGCCAAGCGGTATACGTTTGTTAAACAATGAGTGATGAGTAAATCTGATACTAGAAGTCGCGAGTTTAATTCTATAGGAATCTATTCATAGACAGATTTGAATACGAATAGAAAACCCAGTCGCGTCGAGTTATTAATAGGAGGGAACGAGCGATCGTGTCAAAGGTCGTATTATGAATTCTTTCGAGTGCATTTCAATACGACACTATTTATAGGCTATTCTATTGTGTTTTGGTGGAAGTGCCGGGTTTGTTCCACGACCTACTTTCTTTCGTTTCAACTCTGTGTTTCGTTCATTACATTTTAATGTTACGAACATCATTCTAAAATGTTACCGTGATGAATTAGTTGTAACTAAACAACCAGCAACGAGTGGTAAAAATGAGGATTTGATTTGATTTATTCGAACAGTTAATGTTATTCAGTTATACAATAATAGGTGGTATAAGATAGAAGATAATAATTCAAAAATATTATTTTGAAATGTAAACACAAAATGAAACAATAACTTTAACATTAATCTTTGACATAATTAGAATAAAATATTTAAACACGGGTATAGTCCATGGGATATAATATATTATAATATATAGATAATGTTTTGTGAGTTATGCAACAGTAATACATTGCTTATGAAATTATGTTTTTGTTCATTCCTTTGAGTATTCCTTTAGTCACAATAAAGAATAATTCAATGTAAATAAATAAATTTGTAATTAGAGTCTACTCAGCTACTCAGTAAATATGTATTAATATCTACTTATACATTTTGTCTAATAAACTAAATATGAACATGAGAAAATGTACGTTCGGCTTAGAACTCATTTATCTGTGGTTTGTGTTCATCTATAAATAGTTGTTTGAAGTTCTTAAGATTTACTTTAAAAAACTCTTAAGAACACTGTTAAAACTTTCAAAACTCCAATGAAAGCAGCGGGGAGAATAAGTTATTTACAAATATTGGCTTTTTTGATGGAAACCACGTTGATTTTACAACCCTTTCCCAAAGACAGATCGACTTTGAAGATGGCCGACGTTAAATTTTCTTAATACTTTATCATTAGCATGAAATCTTAAATTATCTAGTATTCTATTTATTTATTTTCATTTATTATTTATTTATTTAACGTCTATCCTATTCAGTTATGAAAACTGATTTACAAAGGAGGACAGATATATAGTTGTAATAATAAATAGTTATTCACGACATCACTCAATCGAATTGCATGGTGTAGCGTATAGCACACCTCCATACTGCATACAGTGGTAACCTAAATCATAATATTATAATAATAATTGTGAGTTTTCTGGCACTTCGATCCACATACAAACCAAATGTTCTCATAAAGCTTATGTTGGAACAGATAAGGCTTCTCACAAACGCAGTAAAATTCAATTAAATATTAAAGAAGAAAATAAACGTTGATAAAATTCTAATTATTCAATTTTAAAGATACAATTGGTGCACATTACAACACAAACAAGATTCGTAAAATATACTGTCTGGCTCTAATATAATATAATATCACCATATTTGTTTGTTTGTTTATTTATTTATGGCCACATTACAACATTACTAGAACCCCGCATTTTTCGTAAGTGGCGGCATAATAGCTTTTACAACGAAATTGGGAGAAATTTGTTTTTATACCGAAATTAATGATTTTTAAGTGCAAAAAATACAAATATATCTGTATTTTTCACTGAAAACTCTGTTATTGTCAATACAAATGGTGAAATTACGCGTAATGGCACCTTGTCCAAAGCATTTGTAATGCAACTGAAGAAATATTAATTTCATCGTATTGAATTAGAAAATTAACGTTATTAAATTTACATTTTTAACTGACACACACTGCATCAATATTGTAAGTCCGCTCCTAACGCTGTATTAAAGTAAAGTATTGCTTTTAAGATCTAATATTTTACCAAAATTGGTACTTTATTTACCGAAATATGCATATTTTTGTCCATTTTTAACACGAAATTAGGAATTTAATTCAACGAAATTCATAAGTTTTATTTACCATTTAATCTTGCCCTTAAACATTACTAATGTCCCACAAGTGAAAATTTCTCGATCAATTGAACAATGATTGCGAAATATTTGTTTTAGTGATGTTGCTTACAAATTCAAGCTTCTATTTTGATGTTTCAAGTCATTCATAAATTGTATGTTAATTTTTAGGCAATGGGTAAAGGTGATCATATGTGAGATTTTATTTTATTTAATTTATTGGATTTGGTGGAGGTGCCGGGTAAACTTGATACCACTTGAATCTAATTGTTTTTCTTATTTACGAACTTGTGATACACAATCGCTCTTTGCGTTTGATTCTGTCAGTACGGCGGTAAAATATAGCATACTAAAGTCTTATGAAGTGGAACACTCTATATACATTGTTATTTGTCGTTGCTTACTTTAAAACAATCGTAACAATTTCCTTTCCTTAAATTTTTTTGCTAATTTTTGCTAATTTTTTGATCAGCTACGCCTTATTTTTGTTATAAATTTGTTTTATTGTGTCTTTTGTTATTTTTAATATTATTTAATAATTAAACAATTCGTCATCTATAGGGTATGTTCAGTAGAATTTGTATAAGTCGTAGTGTTTTTATATACTTTATCACAAATGTGTTAGAATAATGCAGTATTGAAAGTATGTTTACATAAATAAGTAAAGATCGTATGGCAACAAGCTCTTCAGTCGACCAGGGTGGTCTTGATGGCAACATATGAAGCAACCCCCAGTTTTATTCATTAAGCCAATTATTACTTATTTTGGGGATAGTAACGATGCTAAGTCTATACATAGCCCACGCAAACATTCGCTAACGAAGCTATTCAACTTTACCATTCACCTTTTATCAGAGTTTCAAGTAAACAACGCTATTAAAATAACTACGGGGTGAAAACATAATGACCTTTAAAAATTGTAATTTGTCCAATCATTTTCGTGTAGACAGAGACAAAGGCACCGCGTAGGGAACCTTGCCCCTCTTCAGGTGACAAACTAGGTATTGTGTGTGAGGACGGTTTGGAAGGGTCGTCCAAGAATAGAGACACGTAAAAATAGCATTTTTATTTGAATATTTGGCATTTATTTCGTAAATTTTAGTCATATTTAGCATTTTGAAGGATATACCTTTTTCTTTCCACCAAAACCTAATGTAGGGAGTTTCTTGTGATAAAATAAAATGGGAAATGAGCTATTTATGAACATTTAAAATTGATGTAATTCGATTTAGTTATTTTAAACGTTTGAAATTTTAATCGTTGAACTAAAAAAAAGCTACATTTAGTACAATTAGCATGTTGTAGAGTTTTAAAACAATAAAAATCCTAAAGCCCTAATTCCTGTCTCTAGCTTAGATACAAGACTCAATTTAAGTGCTAGTTGTTTGAATGAGAGATCCTTGGAAACAAAACAATTGTCAGGATTGCTGATGTCGGGAATCTACCCATATAATAGTCTCGCTTGCAACTAACTAAGTCTTATATCGGTGGTTAGTGTTTTGTGTGTGAATTTGCGTAAATAATAATGTTAATTTGCATTTTTGGTGGAGGTGCCGGGTAGACTGATTATATTATTCTATTTCTGTTGGTCGCAAGAAGTACCCGGGCTCATTGGCATTTTTAGCTAATTGTTTGTATGTTTGGCAGTTTGAGTGATAATACTGTCTTGGGGATTATATAACATTATATACGTATATATATTCCATACAGATCATTGGCTTATCACTCCCGAAATATAAATATTTCATTCTGACGTTAAATTTAGTAAAAGTAAATACTTGATAAACATAGTTTACAAAAATTATGTGTTACCGATTTAGGCAAAAAAACGCTAATACGTGTAGCTATAGATGTAGGAGTCAATTTTAGAGTTTATCTTTAAATGAGAGATTCCTTGGAAACTTTTGTCAGGATTGCCGATGTTGGATACCGATGATCCGAAACCCATACAGGAGTATCACATACAACGCAAGAGGTTTTCTAAATGTGACTAATAAGTGTTTTGTGATCGAGTCTTATTTGCATTTTTGGTGGAGGTGCCGGGTAATTTGATTCTAGTGTATGATTATTATTAAAGCGACCCTATACCCGGGCCAACTGGTTTATTTACTTTATGTATTTATTTTTTTAACGTCTATCCTATTCAGTTAAAAAACTGATTTACAAAGGGCAACTATAAATAAATCTAATTTCATAAATTCAGACACAATAATTGTTCGTTTGTTTTGAAGTTTGATTGATAGCATGTCTTTGAGTGTACTTAGATTATAAATAATTTCAATATTTCCTGACAAATTACGAACATGTAACATAGTTAACATTACATATCATGTTGGTTCACCACTCCCGAATTTGAATACTTCATTCTAATATTGACTATTGTATTCACATAAATAAATACGTAAACTTTTTTACATCATTATTTACAAATATCGTTCACAAGACGTTAGTATACCATCTCTGGCTGCATATTGACGACTAACACCGCTAGAAAACGCAGATAAACGCAATGTTCTCTCCTCAGCATGCAAAGCTCCGATACACTTTACGAAACCCTAATCAGCCATAAGCGTTCCCCCGTCTTGGCGCCGTGTGCACCTATGCACCAGGTGCAACCTGCACTAGCTAGTTAGCACTCGCCGCGGAGCCAGCGTGACAGTGACAGGTGAACCCACGCAAATCCGGTGCCAACTTCAATTACATGTTATTCACGCTACTAGTTCCTACATCTATTACATCGTACACTGAAGAGATAACACTTCTGTCAAACAAAATGTGAATACAGTTTTTAAATTAGTTGGACTGGATGAGTAATTACTGCATCCTAGACATTTGTCACTTTGAATTTTACCTGCACCCTAACCTAACCTGGAATGTTACTTGTTCCCGTCTTAAAGATATAATTAAAAAATAATATTTTAAATTTTAAGCAGACTTAGAATTCCTGATTCAGGACGTTTCCTATGTCATTTGTTAGTTACATTTTTTTCTAAATTTGTATTAAATAATTGGAACTTTTAAAGTTAGAGAAACAAAATACTTACAAATTCCTTGCACAATCACAATTTATGTTGTAATTAGATATTTATCGCAAATAAATCTTTTGCTGTACGTTAGTTCGTTTGGCAAAAAGTGTCTAAACACGCCCATCTTACAGTAAATATTAGTTATTATAAATAAATAAATAAATAAATAAATAAATAAATAAATAAATAAATAAATAAATAAATAAATAAATAAATAAAAATAAATAAATAGGAGTTTTGGTATTAATACCATTGTGATATTGTCATAACAAGAGGAGATAAGAAAGGGTTTTTACTTAGTACTGTTGTACATTTTCAAAAGTTTGCAAAGTTAATAGTGTTTAGAAAACTACTGAAAATAATTTGTGTGACTGTGTGGCTAAACTATAAAAACGAATGTATTATATTTGTTTATTCCTTCATGATGTGTGTTTGAACGTTTCGACTCATTTCGACTCGAGTGCGATACAACTTCATCGATTTCAGTACGTATCACATGACAATAAGGGACGCATGCGACCTCGAACCTTCATAGGCATATTTTATTAATGAATCCACGGGACAGCGTTGCCAAGAACACGAAACAATGATTAGAGAATCGATTGAAAACATTTTCATGTTCAGATTTACACGAACGAATGTAATGTGTACAATAAAACCCGAACATGAACTCCATAGACTTGCGGTTTTTCTTGTTGACATTGATCTTGAACAAGGATTATACAGAATGTTTTTGTTGACCACCAGGTTCAGGGCGACGAAGTTACCTCCTAAAAGAGGGATATCTATTAACTCGGCACCTCCACCAAATATAGTTCAAATCTAGAGGAATCGTGTTGCTTCATAACGGTTCGCTCCGCTTCCCTTTCGGAAACTCCTAAAGACTAAACGAAAGCTTTGAAAATACCCCGGGTCCAAAATTTTGTTTGTGATAAGTTTTAAAAAAAAAATGAAAAAACAAACAAATACCTACTTGATCGTTTAGAAAAAAAATGATTTTAGATTAAACTTGATAAAAAAAAATTAAATGGAAATTTAAAAAAAAAAATTTCACATGTTCAAAATGAATGTACTTCAGGCGAACAAAATATCCGGTGCAATCCGGAATTTTGTGTATTTTCGTGTTTTCATACCCAATAACAATCCAAAAATCCTTCTAATCATTAGAATTTGCGTGAAAATATTCTACCAAATTCGTCCAAAACAAGTCAGTTCTTTACCTGGGCTAAAGGAATGAAAAAGTGACAAATTTAATTGTGTAGCTTTTGAAAAGTAGTGGGAAATAATATATATATATCTTACTGTCCTACTAAGGGATGCCCCAGTGTGGATAAAGTGAGACTATACATGGCACTTAGGTTAAATGCGTCGTTACGCAACAAATACATATTTATAAGCTCAATCAGCCTGGTCTCGTATTGTAGCTAGCATCACACCTAACAACACAACAACTATTACAAGTGCAAGGTTCCAAGGATTGTTAAACTTTGCCAGGAGATTCAAAGACCGTGGCAAGACTCAACATAAGACCTTTGTGCCCTTATCGCCAGACTCACCCGATATGCAACGCTTTTATCATGGGGAAAGTAGTTTGTTAATGGTTCATGCTTAGCATTGCTATTTGCATACGTTTATATTATGTGCATGCGGTCTATCGTCACGACCCCAAACAGTGTGTTATAGTATCCTTGGTCACGACGGTGTATTATTTCTCTTTGTGTGGCTGCAAGTACTTGGGTTGACTCTCATGTGGGTATGTCATTAGCGAGACGTTTCAACAACATAACATTACCTAAAGGGTGTACTTTTGCAACATCCGTTAGTGGTAAACACATACAAAAACAAACATACTCTAAAATAATATCATACATTTTCAACACTCACTTAAAAAGAAAGAAACAATACAGTGCCTAGTTTACTTGAATGAATGCAAGTCAATACAGTTTCCTGTTTTTTCTCGGAGTATAAAGCTACAGTTACGTTTTATGGCTCTTTTTTATAGTTTATAATACAAACCAAG
This sequence comes from Sweltsa coloradensis, assembly GCA_024449915.1. Lineage (NCBI taxonomy): Eukaryota > Metazoa > Arthropoda > Insecta > Plecoptera > Chloroperlidae > Sweltsa > Sweltsa coloradensis. Next base: position 1,015,556 of record JAMZAV010000038.1, on the reverse strand, counting down.
AGCTGCATAAGCTCATTATGATGATCAGCTCTATACAGCATAACCGCAGAATCTGAGTTGTTGAATGAGATTAAACAAGGGATCGGAATATTTGCGATTTTCTTATTTTAAATAGCATATTTTTTAAAGTTTAATTTTATATTGAGGATGATATACTATTTAGGTGGGTCTGCTAAGAAGGATAGGTATGTGTTGACACTTGCCACTTCTCTTCAAATTTTACCTCCTTACAGTACTGTACCCCCAAACTATAATGTCATTGTTAATTTCTAAATTAATTCTTGTAAATTAAAAATCTTCACATAGATATTTTTAGATTTTATGAAGTAAAGTTATCCTTAGAATCTAAAAGAAACCAGGAGCGTTCTAATAAAAAAGAAACGTCCCAGATTTTGTGTTTGATTGGATGGTGAGAAGAAGACAAGCCACAAGTGTTGCGAACCGTCTGCTTCTACCAACTTAAGGGAACAAAACCGTGTTCTAGGTTAGGAATTCAGCTCCTTGCGATAATTCACCTCCATTATCAGACAGAATCCAGACCGGTGGACTGCAACAGAACTTGCGCTGGGTCATAACATGGTCATTCACGAACGACAGGGAGATAAGTAAGACGAAATTAGCATTATTATACTTATAGCTGACTCTCACGAAACATTATGCAAATTACCTGACTTAGTTAACAGAATCGTATATCCTTAGCAACATGAATAATTTACAGGTTGTTGTCCTATACCTTGTCATTGATTTGAATGGGTCTCTTTCTGGTTTTAATTATTTCTGAACGTATTTTAGTTTATTCTTGCATACTTGTTTTGTAAGCAGAGATACGTTTTTTTTGCATTTAAATTTAGAATATTTAGCATTAATTTAGTCAAATTTGACGTTTTGTAGCAGTTATTTTTTTCTTTGCACTGAAACCCTAAATATGGAGCGTTTCTTGCACTTTTAATGACAAATGATTAATTACAGAAACATTTCAATTATCAATTCGATAAAGTCACATAAAACGCCAGAACAAACTTTATTTTTAGTAATTTTAGCATTTTGTAGCATCAAAAACCTAAAACGCTAAAAAAGTATCTCTAGTTCTTATAAGATGTCAAGTTTTCGTAGATTCTCTTGAGATTTACATATCGGCACGTGCCTAAAAGTCCCAATCGGATTCCTTTACAAGAAAGTAGAGCCAATCAGTGGACCAGGCCCCAAAGGTGGGTGTGAGCTGAATGTTGTGAAATTGAAAGAAGTGTTATGCCACTCAAGAGACGCGAAAAAAAGTGCAAACTTTACTGGGCAAAGCCTCCCTACATGCATCACTTACTTTTCTTCAGTCCGTCCGTTCGTGCGTGTCACGTTTTACGATAAAACCAAACATAACCTTCGATTGACATGAGATTTTTGTTGGCATTTTTTCCCTTCATTAAAGATGATGTTTATTGTAACCTTGGTAGTTGGGGATTAGTTAGTCTTACCCAAAGTTTACTCAGCACTTCCATCAACAACGAGATTTGCCTACATAAGTTTTGTTTATAAAAATAATACAAAATGGCATAAGCTATATATGTTTGTGTCGCGAGATTTGTGTTGTCAAGAAAGAGTATAAAAAGGGATTGTTAAAAAATAGCTTGTACTAAAACGGCTACTGGCATCCTCGTTGATAAAAAAACTTTTTTTTTAAATTCACGTCATTGATCACAAATATGTTTTCTAATTTAATATGTACAGTACATATTCAAAGGGATAGTCAACAGCTGCTGCCAAAATAGCCAAGTTGTAAATGGTTCTCAAAATGTTCTACCCAAAAAGTTCGTAACAATGCAATTAATTGTTATTTTGATTTGGTTCTTTACTAATTATTTTTAATTTAATACTTTATGGGTTGAGTCATTTTTAAATGAACTGTCCTCCTTAGTAAACAAGGTATAGGCCCTAGCCTTTAGTGGTACGACGAAGTCTATATATAAAAATATATAAATAAAATATGTATTTAAAGTCTATTCATTTAGTTACAAGAACTAGCAGATTTTTAGTGGGGATCCTTAATTAAAACGACTGTCAAAACCGTCGTGCACATGAGGCTCTATACAAATTAATTTATTATGTCTCAGTAATGAACAAACTACTATTAAATACTTCATAAGTACACTTGAGATATGCGTAGTGTGTGGGTTTTGAGGGTTCAAGAGTTTGTTTGTAACTCTCAATATTTTCAGTTTAGTTTCTAAATAAATAATAAATAAATTTAATTTAGAGTCTACCCACTCAGTTATATAACTGATTTTCAGTGGGGACAGTAAATCAAAGCGACCAAGCCAACCCTGTAGGCCCCGACGCAATCGGCGAGTGAGCGATAACCAACCAAAGATCGTTATTTGTAATAGGAAATATAGCAATCAGTGGTATGGACAGTGCGAACACCCGCGAATCAACGCCAGAATCAACAAGGCCGATTCAGAACAACTCTGAAATTTATTATGTGCTTCGTTGCTAGGACGGCTCCAAAGTCACCGTTTACTAACTCCTAAGACAAGAACTGATGGACTTAAGTCCAAATCAGAAGTTAAAAAACTTCTGACTTTGACGGGAATCGAACCCTGGACCTTCTGCATTGGAAGCAGATACGCTAACCACAAGACCAACGAGCCACACATATATAATAAATAAATAAATAAAAAATCTTAAATTAATAGCTATCGTTGTATTAAAACACACTAAATACGACTTATTGGATGAGCGTAGCGAGCGTAGCGAGCGAAGCGAAGATTCCATTTCACTACACTGGAGAAAAAAATCCGGAATGTTTTTTTTTCTTTCTTTTTTTTTTGTATTTTTGTGTGTCTGTTAACACGATTCCGGCTAAACCGATACTCCGATTGTGATGAAATTTTATGGAGGCCTTCGAAATCTCTGAACTTAGAACTGCCACGTTTTTGAGCGCAATCGGAAATTTTTTTCTCATAAAAAACGCAATTTTACGATTTTTTTTTCGAATTTTAAAAAATTTCTTCGACTTATAACTCCTACATGCTTTATCCGATTGTAATGATTTTTTCACAGAACCTTAATTTTATGAATTAAGATATTTGTGTAAAATTTGAGCGTAATCGAAAAAATATTTCTCATGAAAATCGAAATTTTACGAGTTTTTTCTTTTTTAAACAATTCTTTGACTTATAACACCTACATGCTTTATCCTATTGTAATGATTTTTTCACAGAACCCTTATTGTATGAATTAATAGATAAGTGTTAAATTTGAGCGCAATCGAGAAATTATTTCTTATAAAAATCGCAATTTTACGATTTTTTTTTTAACAATTACAATTAATTTTAAAAAATTAAAAAATTAAAGTTAATTTTTTATTAAATTTAATTTAATTTTTAAAAAATTCAACTAAGTAATGATTTTTCCACAGAACAACAGAAAATCCGCATAACGCATGGCAGCTCAATGCACCAATTACGCTCATCCAACAACGCGGCGGGACTTAAGCGTTTTCCTATCTTACAAATCAATTATATTATGCTGTCTTGATAACGACAAACATTATTCTAGAGTCAAACAATTCGGTTTTCCCGTAGGTAGAATTGATAATATTTAATACAATCCGGTACTTGAAAACCTTATACTCGACAAGGGATTAAACCCAGATTAAATATAAACAAACAGTTGTTACCGATATAAATAGCTGAGCCATAGCAAGTGCACACAATCCGGTAGATCAAGGGTACGATACCCTCACTAAAGATTTATTTATTGGACAAACGGCATCGTCTCAGAAATTCCTTCGCCGCCGCAGCTTTCACTGTCTTTATTGGAAAGGGAGAATTAAAATCTATAAATAAATGTGTTCATCTTCAATTTCATCTTTCGCTGTCGATATCAACCCCCTCTGCTCCTCGCGCATGCGTCCTCAGTCCCCACCCCTCTCAAGACAGAACCCCGTCAGCAATGGAGGTCAAGGTCAAGCGTGCTCTGACTGAGGATGGTGGCGACGGGCGCGTCGTACACGGCAGGGGTGTTTTAGAGGGTTGGTACGGCCGTCTTATCTGAATAACACGCCACGCGAACACGAACAGAATCGTTCATCGCTGCCAAACTTTGGATAATAAACTGTGCAAAAACCCGCAATTTATTTTTAGTAGGGTAGTTTTTGCCACTCACCGAACTAGACTCGTTATAGCTCGTCCGTGAGCTCTCTACGGCTTCTGTTGATATTGATCTCTGTGATGTGGTCTTTCTTTTGAACGGGAAGTGTGATGGGGTCTTACAGACGCCACTATTGATCCCCACACAGCAGTGATAAGCGCGATTCTCATTCTTCCGGAATCCGGGTTATCCGCGACCACGGGGCCTGACTGGGAGAGAGGGTAGAGGGAGGAGAGGGTAAGTAACCGCAGACGGACGCAGCTCAGGCAGTTGTCAGTCAAGAGCAAGGGAAATAAAAGTACGTGGCAGTCGGAGTGAAGGAGAGGAAAAGTTCAAGTTCAAGTTTGTTATCCATCCTTGGCTTAGCTTTAGCCTTTAAACAAAGTACATGTTTTTTGTTTATTTAGATTAGGGCGCGTCAACCGTTAGGTCATAATGCACCACTCTAGCCTAGGGGATATGGGGTGGATGTCCCCATGCTGGTAAGAACCAGCCACGGGTAGGGGGAGGAAAGTGGGGGTTCTCACGTCGCGATAGTCATCGTCTTTGTCATCGTCATCGTTCGTTGTATCAATTGTCATCGTCGTTTGGGAGGTCGTCAAGGTAAATGGAAAGTGTCCCCGACGACGATTGCCAGAGCTCAACTCTAATTTTGGGGAGTAATATACTCCGCTCTTACTAACTGATATTTACGAGGTGGACTTTTTCTCTTGAATCGCCTCGATTAGCAGAGCCATGCTCTGGGCCAACTCCACCCCGGGCCCAGACGGGGGAAACAAAGTACAAACAAGCTCGCAGTCTGGAGTCATATTTGAGCAACTACTGTGGAGTCACCCGACATCCGATAGAGGTAGCCCACCGTTTACGCTTGGGACTTAATTTGAAAGGTCCGTGAGTTGATCACAAAATCCAGTATCATGGCTAAAAGTTTTTTTCAAACGTTATTCCATTAGAACAAAGCTGGAATCTAGGCAGCACTTGGACTATATCCACACACTGGAATAGTGTCATTTCGTAGTAAGTTCACCGAAGAGGGTCACACCGAGGAAAATACCGACTAAATAGCGGATGTGACCACCGTACAGAGGCCATTTCTGTTATAAAAGCATAAGGCTGCAGACACACTATAGCTGGTAGAATACCAGTGTCACCAAACACTCCTTATTAACAAGCAAATCAGAGAGGCTCACCAACAGAGGAAAACTTCCGCATCCAATTTCAGTAAAGATTTGTTCATATTGAAAATATCCCCAAAACGACTATTGCGTATTTTGAATAATGATCCCATTAAATTTTTAGGTCAATGGGCCGCCTCTTCCGTCTACGCCCAGAAAACACGTGACCCTCCTTGGCAAAGATTACTAACAGACGTACAATTAAAAGTTGGCAACACTCATCCGGAAAAATAATCTTGGCATCGCTGTCTCTTGTACTTCAACCGTTTTATTTACTCGGCGAGTTTTGCTCTTGTTTGTAATTTGTAGCAATAATTCTTGAGACTAAAGTGCGCTCAAATTGCTATTCATAACTATTCAGTCATGCTTGTCTGGGAGTCACCAAATTAGCGTACTCTGCAACAGAAACAATCCATTTGTTACCGTAGCTATTATTAGAGATTGCGAAGATCTGTTTTTAAATGACTAGATATCTAGAAGAAGGTCGGGTGTGCATCCTCTTTAAGTTTGTAATTATTAATAACGTTACTTAGGGCCTAATTCGTTAAATGAAGTTGGTCGAGAATTAAAGTTTTGTAAGTGCTGTCCTTATTTTTTGCCTATTCAGCACAAGCGAAAATTTAACTATCTCTGTCATATTCTAGCTAGGAGAGTTGGATTTAGTTCAAGTTTGGCCATGGTCGACGGCTCCTAATGAAATAGGTTACTAGACACACAACTTGGAAGGACACATTAATCTAACACTATTTTAGCATTACTAAATTGGCTACTTAGTTATCTATTACGAGTTAGTCCAAGTCTAGACCCAAAACAATTACCCTACAAACAACTTGTCGAAGTCAGTTAGGGGATGTGGGAAGGATTGACTCGTGGTGGACAGATCCAGCCACAGGCAGGGTTGGGATAAGTTTCTCATCTTGATCTTGAGCTCGTTTCTAAATTTAAAGTACTTCCCTAAAATAGACTTTGTCTCTTTCTCGTCTTCTACGGTCATTATAGGAATATAACTGAGACCAATCTACCCCGGGCACATACGATTTTTTTGTGAATAATTGTAGATAATTTTAATTTAATTATTGAACTCTGATAAAAGGTTCAGCATTGCCGGTGGTGGGAGACGAGCCCTCGACCTCTAGCGTCAAGTCCGGAGTGCTTGCCAAGAGATGCATTGATTTAGAAGCTGGCGGTCCCGACAAAGCCACACTATGGCCATGCACATGCGCAGTGAGCTTTAGAATCGTATTCCGCAGAACTGATGTAGACCTAATTGATTATTCTTCAGATTCAGAGAACGGCGGACGAAATTCTAGGAATTGATCGCGAAGTTATAACGTAATGTTGGGCCTCCGCGTTGTAATGGTCGCGTAGTAGGATTCTGAACAAACTTTGTGTGAAACTTTGGAGAGGGGGGGGGGGGGCGCTTGTTTTTAGTGAGGTGGGCTTTGGTTGGACAGGTTGCGGCTAGACTAACAATGTCCAATACAATGGCACAGATGTAATAAACCACGTAATTTTCTTAGACATTATTCAGAAACAGTAATCAAAAATGTGTTTGTCTGATTTTTAATTTGACTTAAAGAGAAAAAACAAACATATTTTGTAATTTTTAGGAAACGAAGCTTGATAAAACCCGAACAAGACCATTGGCATGCGTTTCCGTGCTATCATTATGCCCTTCAACAAAGATCCCAGAATGTTTTTGGTGACCCTAAGGTCAGGAGACGAAGGTTAATTAGTGTCACCCAAACTAAACAAAAATACCCGGCACCTCCACCAACAACGACATTTCAATGTACGAACAGAACGTGTTTTTAGTTTTATACTCTTCTTAAACTGGGAATATATTATTTATGTATTTATTTTTATTTATTTATTTATTTTTATTTATTTCAACAACCTCTTTTGGATACTCACGTACCAGCTACTAATTGAAAATAATTTCTGATAACCCAAAACCAGTTGTAATTTATAGAGTATCATACATTTTGAAAAAATAATTGTTCACATATTATGTGATGCAGATAATAAATTAATTAAAAAAAATCTATATTATTCTATTGAAACGTACAATTTATTTTCCTTGTTATAAGCATACGTATTTATTTGTATCAAATCCTGCATATTTCTGGTACTGCAACTTGTTGGCTTTGAAATTGCTTGCACGTGTTGGATCAGTTAATTAGGGAACTTGTCAGCTGTTTTCTTTCTTTTATAATTTGTAATGTAATGGTTCATTTATGTAGGTACTTTGGTGATTCTGTGTATGTGTGCGTCGAAAATCAGTCCAATCGCTGTATAGATTGCGCTGAAATTTTAAACAGACATCTAGTACGAGTTAACTGAGAACTGCTAACAAAATCATCTATAGATCCATTGCGATTTAAACCTACAAGAAATAACAAATTGAAAAATAGGCTGCAAATGTGTGGATTTAATTTAACGACATGGTTTTGTTTTTAAAGATTAATTTTTTATTTGTTATTTGTCAGGCTGTGAAAATTGCATGCAGTGACCAAGGTGTATCGAATCTTGCACGCTCAAGGTACCCCAAATAGAACTGGGAGATTGAGTAAACCTTTCAATCTTTACTCGTATTTCGTACTGGATATGTTTTCTATTGTATTGCATGCATTTCAAAACTTATTCTATAGTTTTCTAAATACAGTCCAGAAATTACAAAATCTGTCCCGACCGCTGTTTGAACCCACATTGCGGGTAGGGCGCCTTAACCAACGAGACTAGTAAACACCAAAGTCGTTGTTAGATGAGTGAGCGAGTCATGTGTTGAGTACCCGGGAACATTGCATTTAAATTAATTGGATGAGCGTAGCGAGCGAAGCGAGTGGAGCGAAGACTTCAATTTCACTGACCCCCCCAAAAATTTAGCTCAAGTGTTTTTTTGTTTTTTGTTTTGTTTTTCCGTCTGTTTGTTCGCTCTCTACCGGGCAAACGGCATATGCGATCTTGATAAAAATTTAACAGGACCTTCGAAATCTCTGAACTTAGACTTGCCACGTTTTTGGGTACAATCGAAGAAATATTTCTTATGAATATCGTACTTTTACGATTTTTTTTTCGATTTTTAGGGCGATATTTTCGTGACATTTAGGCCAATTCTGACCAAACGGGTGGGGCTACAACGTTCATATTTCACATGGACATTAAGGTAATGGTGATGTATTGCTTTCTGAAAGAAAAAGTTGAAAAAGTTAGCCAGAATCGAGAGAAATAAAGCTTTTAATATACGTTTTTTTACTTTTATTGCGATATTTTCGTGCCATTTGGGCCAATTCTGACCAAACGGGTGGGGCTACAACGTTCATATTATACATGGACATTAAGGTTATGGTTATGTTTTACCTTTTGAAAGAAAAAGTGGAAAAATTTAGCCAGAAATCCATAGAGATAAAGCTTTTAATACAAGTTTTTTAGGGTAAATAATACCAATTGACAAGAAACAAAGAACTTGACAACATTCACCTTCAATGCGTAGGCAGCAAAACAAAGCACTTGCAAAAGTAAAGATATCCCACGCAAACTAAAACCTTTAAAAAGCTCATCCATCAACGCGGCGGGATTTTAGCGTTTCCTAGTTGATATATATATATATAAGGTATATATGATATAGGGTTTTAATTTTAGTTGGTAGAAGGGCGCGTCAACTGTAAGGCCATAATGCGCCACTCTAGCCTATGATATACTAGGGAGGAAATACCCATGTTGGATCCAGCCTTAGGTATTTTGTTAACATTAATAGCCCTTCAACTAGGATGATACAGAGGGTGAGTCTGTTTGGGGGGGGGGGCTGTCTCCCCTCAAAACAAGGATATTTTGAACCCGGCACCACCACCAATACAGATCAACTGACTCATTTTTGTGTGTATCCTTCCTCGAAACCAATTATTTTGGCTACTCTCGTTCCTTGCTTGTAAAATACCAACACCAAATTACGGTTGCTACAGTATGTGTTGTTACATAATGTGCGGAATCATCACGACACGACCTTGTATAACGCAACGTTGGTGACTGAGCATTGTGCTATTTTATTGCACTATAAATTATTTTATAGCAATATGAGTGCACATACCAATGCTTATGATATTAGTACTGATTATATGATATATGTGTTATTATTACTGTACAAATGGCGTCAATGAGTTTTTTTTTAAATTATCGTCAACAACAAAAAAATCGTGTAGGATGATGCAAAATTTAGATATATTTTAGCCATATCATGGAGAAACAAACGAGTAAAGTTATCTACGAGGCCATCTGACGCCTCTGTTAGTTGCATTGGTTGGTCAGAGATGGCGCTGGATCACACTTTCACCACATCAGACTAGACTCGGGTGACATTGAAGAGGAGAGCCTCTAATTCATGCAAATATGCAATGGCCATTGAATAATAATGTTACCTTCAAATTACGTGTTTTATGTTATTGATTGAGGAAGGACATTGCGAAGACGACTGGCGGGAATGTGCCAGCCAACCCATGCTATGAATGTTTTATTTGGGATGATCTCACCACGCCCCCGGTAATTGATAATATTTCCTTTAAATTCACTTCCATTTTATAAGAATACAAACTGAAGAAATATCTACATAATTCTATTCATTTATTAAATTTTTTGTTTTGTTTTTTATTCGTAAACTTCACTTGGAGTTTACCTTGAGACGTGTCTACTTTGTTTTTAACAGGCATGCAACTTGCAAGCAAATCTTTGTCAGTAAAATAATAATATGGAAATTATATAAAATGTGTTATTGTTACAATTTACAATATGTGTATTAAAACTGTCAGTTGTAACATAAAATTATATAACACTCACAATATACATTGTATCACATTCATTCATTACATATTTTACACAATATTATCACACAATTGAAAAACTACCAGGAACAAGGATTAATATGGCCATTTTGTGCAAAAATATTTTGAACGTTATCATTGATCCCATCACTTTACATGGTGGTACAAACTGCGTGCAAAAAAGGTGAACTTTGTAGTAGTTATTCCATTGTTAATCCATTCAACATTAAATTAATTAGTTTTTTTACTTCTCCTGGACTTTTTTCTTTTTGGATGTTCAATTTTCCATGTTCCGGGAAGCACTTCAATTATTAAAATTATCAATGAAAATTATAAAAACGTGTTAACAAGAGTGCATTGATAAAATATTCTTGTGCCTAGAATTTAATTGGGTGAGCGAAGCGAAGACTACAATTTCACTGACCCTTCAAAAAATTTAGGCCACGTTTTTTTGGTACAATCGAATAAATATTGCTCATGAATATCGTACTTTTACGATTTTTTTCGATTTTTAGTGTGATATTTTCGTGACATTTGAGCCGATTCTGACCAAACGGTTGGGGCTACGACGTTCATATTTTACAAAGACATTAAGGTAATGGTGATGTATTGCTTTCTGAAAGAAAAAGTTAAAAAAATTAGACTGAATTCATAGAATAAAGGTTTTAATATGAGCTTTTTGAGGTTTATAATAACAATTAACAATAGAAACTTGACAACAATCACCTACAATGCATTCAAAAAGCACTTGCAAAGGAAAAGTGGTCCTACGCAAACTAAAAACTTACAAACAAGCTCATCCATCAACGCGGCGGGACTTAAGCGTTTTCCTAGTTCAAAGAAACACGAGTTCGACCCCGGAAAGACCAGTCTCAAGTATGAATATAACATGTCTATGGGTTCCAACACTTGGTTTGTAACTCTATCTATTACAGCAACGTTATTTATAGTCGTCTTCTTAGTTACGTATAATAATAATCATTCGCAGGACGTGACAATCAGTAACTCTGTAACTCGACATCATATATCATCAACTCAGACGAGTATTGTGTCAAGACTGTTCCTCGGTCTATACAACTTGTAAAGTAATTAGTTGTGATGCTCGTGCATACAGGGTCGTTTCACTCCGACATGAGAAGAAATCATTAAATACTTAATTGCATGTGGATATTAGCATAACGCATAACGCAAATACCATACGAACATCATGCATGCATGCATAAATATACAAATAAATATCATAGACGGTTAGTACTGCTAATTGAGACTGACGTGTTTAATCTTGACTTTATAGTTTATAGATATAGATATTATTGAAATAGTCACTTTTGCCTTTATACCGGTACCACATAAAATAATATAGTATGTGCACTCGCGGTTTTACTGTACTGACCTAATAAAACTATACATAGGGATGAGGAGCCATTTTTTTCTTCATAGGCTCTGATATACAACCATAAAGTGAAACAAAAATATTATTTTTTTGTAATGTGCATATAAAATGCCTCATTCGAATGGAATAAAGGAACCTACAATCAATCAATCAATCAATCAATCACTGCATCAATCGACCAATCAATGAAACGGTTGGGAAATTAATTTACAAAATTGCATTTTATTTTATTATATAAAAGGTTCTTATTTGTGTTTGTTATTGTTTGTTTGGTAACGTATATAAGATACAGTGTTTGCAACTTTGCATTGTTCAATAATAATGTTTTTATGATTCCGAGGAATATTTCCATGCGACTACATTCAGCTTATCTGCAGGAAATGTTTTATTTACAATGATGATTGAAACGAGAGTGTCCTACTACATATTATTTATTCGACCTGAGTTTTCAAGTAATCACGAGACACGACTTATACAAACACATACGTGACAATAAAATATAGGTCATTATGTACATTCCATATAATTAATAATTCTGTTAGAAAGGCTTATTTCACTACTTGTATCTCAGTGCTAACGACCTGCTAACGGAAATGACTGTAGTAGGTTACATCCGTTGATTGAATGTACAGTAACTTGGGGCATGCTGAGATGCGAAGGAAGCAAGTACTGGTGGCACGTAGCATACTCCTGTGTAACAAAACACGATGGTTCAAACAGACAAACTAGCGTTTCTATCGGTATTAACGATTTTCTTGTTTGTAGGATTTGGTTTGAAAGACCATTGTAATGTACAAAATTTTCAAACTAAATAAGATATTAAATTAAACGTATTTAAATATTGACATTTAATAATATTATAAATAATAAGTCTAATTCTACAAAGTTTATAGAATATTTATTTTGAAGTTTTACGGAGAATATTATACTAAACCGATGCTAGGTTATCGAATACCTTTCATTCCCGCAATGAAAACCCCACATTATGAAAAATATTATGAAAAGTATTATTATGGAAGGGCTTCGAATTGAATGGAACCCGCAGTGGTTCCGAAACGTCGAACTCACACACAAGTAAGTGTAAACACGCGACGCGACGAAATGACCCGTTTCACACCCTTCAAAGATATATTCGGGCCGCGAAAGTCTCAACTGTTTTATAACCTAGAATCTGTTTAAGTAATTTATAAATACATTCTTCATAATTTTTAATATTACGGCATTCTTGCAAGATTCCCCCATTCACACACACAAAAGGGCCCAACATGAGGGTGTGGTGTGACGGCGTTAACGCTGGTATGCGCGTGTGTGGTCATACTTTTCAGTCTGCACACGAAAGGGCATCAACGCTATCCAGGAATATACGTCACACGGTTTTAAGTAACCACAAATATTCGCTGACGTCAGAAAATGCTGAAAGGTTTGTCAGGTTCAGGTGCATCAGAATTGCGAAACATGTTGACTTATCTGCGTAGAAACATTATTGCGTAAGTTTCATCAACATAATTTAACGATGTAAACATTTTGATTTTATACATTAGAACGAGGAAATCCCCAGTGTGATTGTGTAACAAACAGTTCAATTACTTCATTAATGTATTGTGAGACGGTAGTAAGCTTCTCTACTGCAAATTCATGTTTTGGCAACGGTGCAGATGGTACCTAAATGAGATGGTAAAACCATGAGACTCCCATGACCAAACTAATAAGATTTGAGCCTGGGATGCAAAAACCATGGTTTGTCAGATCAACGCTTATATTCGACCAGATCCGCGGAAACGTGCAAGTCATTACAATAATTTTTTTAAATGTTCTACGGCCTAGAATACCTGCAGCTATTTATGTTACCTTTACTCATCACTTTTTCAAAGTTATTGTGAAAGAATAATCAAGAGTTATTTTTACTTACTCGGCCAACTCATTTTACAATGCTAATTATACATATTAAAATCGCTTGTGCGCCAAATTCAGCGAATTCAAACATTCTGTACCACGTTTTGACCTCCCATCCCATCATTATCAGTTATCAATCACCAGATTAAATTTGAAAATTTTCAAGGGGTTTTGCAATGGATATACGCATGTCGCATTCAGAGACCATTTCAACATTTAAAATAATTATCTCTTAAAATCAATATTAGGAAATAGCTACAAACACTCTCTTTGATGGTCTAAAGACGGCCTGTTTCCTAAAAAAAACTAAACGATATTTTGAAACTGCTCTGATAGCGAAAAAACACATTCCAATGTGACGTCACATGTTATTAGTGCAAACCACAATCCAATATGATAGTCAGTATAGTGAAAAGTGATACAGAATAAGCTTCTGCATTCTGCACTAAAGACCGGATTGTCCGATGTCATCCAAAAGTCTTATAATCAACCTTGCAAGGGACAGTTCAAGCCCTCCCTCTGCATGTATGGTGAGGGACAGTTGGGAGGGCTAATGAAGAGGACTAAATCCATTGTAGTCATCTATGGACTGAAGAAAACATTAGAAAACCCTTCAGTCAGGATTGCCCGTGGTGGGTGACACTGACAAGCTCCCGAATCTCGCGTCGCGTCGTCCGTTGGATCAGATCGCCTGATGGTTGTATCGTATGTTATCATCGGTTTAAACAGGGTTTTCACTTGAGTTGTAAAGAATTCGGTGGGCGATTACTTTCTTAGAAAGTGAAGCTCATGGAAGACTTTCTCGTGTGTTACCAGTAGCTCACTAATCCAACTAGTGGGCGATCCTAAACCTGGTCAGACGACCTTCGGGTGGACCGGTAGGTGCCGTCTGGCGCGTAGATTGCGTTTCACTTTGCCGCATGGCTGCCCCAGAGTGAAGTTCACCAGGCGCAGACTACGTATCTACTACGCCGTCCAATAAGTCGTTTCTAACGACTCGTCAGTAATCCTTATCGAACTAAAAACCTTTTCTTTAGTTTTACGATTGTCATTGTCAATAAGAACTTCATTGATTGATTAATGCACTTTGGCTATTAGAGACGATGAGTGGTGATAGATGAGGTGATGATGAAGTATGAACAGAAGGGAGGAGGGGAAATCCGGTACGGGCACGTAGCCTACTCCTTTCGAAAAGTACCAAGGGGACCAACGTCAATAAGAACCTCAGCTCAAGTGGTAGCGCACTCGTTACAAGTCAATTATTTCGGGATGACTTTGGTTCGGTTCCATCTGTCGGCAATTCTTCAAAACTATATTGAAGCTAAATTTAAAAATTATAGCCATAAAGTATAATAATATAGTATATTTTCTTCCTTTCTTTTTTCTCTCTCTAATTTAAAATCTAAACTTATCTCAGTCCTGCTAGGGCTGGGCTTGCTTGGTTATCTCTCCCTATCACAAAACTTTTAATTTAAGGCTTTTCGACCGCATTTATCTATTTCCCCAAATATGCTACGAAGTCAAAATACAGTGAATGGCTTTGAAACCTGGCTCTATTAGAAAATCAAAACAATTTTTTCAAATTTTTCTGATCGGGCATACGGCAAGTATCGCCTGTTCAAAATAATTTCAAACTTCAGTTCGCCCAAGCACACCATTCAAAGTAGGTAGTTGTGATTTTGTGTCATACTCATGAATTTTCAACTACTTTTCTAGAGGCTGACTGATAGAAAAAAGTTTTTTCTACGAATTTTTTCGTTTGGCGGTATTTTGTACCGATTTACCGATGACTGAGGAACAACAGAACACCTCCAGTCGAGACTCGAACCCACGTCCCGACGTGCTAGCATCGAGCCAAGCCGGGCCCCGGGAAACCCAGCTCCCATCTACATCTTCTCTTCGGATGGAAAACACTCGGCCATCCACGAGCCACAAAAAACCTCTCCATGCCATGCAATTACCGTCATTAAAGTGTTGTAACCAACAGTATTGCTTTGTGCGCTCGCGATGGTGATTGTGATAGGATGGGAACTCCGCTGGGTATTTACCAGTTGCGAGGGTTCAACGCTCTATCTGCGTTCGTTCGTGATGATGGCATGTGCATCTGCCCGGTCGAGTCTTGTGGGTGCATTGAGGTCTGCAGGAACAGGCGATCGCATAAAGAGGTCAAACTATTCAGAGGCGTCGGAAGTGCTTATTGGTAGTGGCGCAACAAGAAATTTCTATTCCTGCCCATGAAACATATAGTTTTGAGAAAAGTATGTATCCTGGCACATTGCAAATGGTGGCATTTTACTAGATTTTAGCGTGCCTTCGTCGTCGATAATTTATAAAATTGTGAAGATCCACATATTGCCAGATTAATAAAATCTTGGCATCACAATTCTTCGATGCTCGTGTTTGATATTGTGAGGGGGTGGGGGGCAAGTGCCCCATCTGCCCACCCGACTTCGGCGCCACAAACTATTGCTATTGCATAATATACCCCAGTGCTGTGGGTGCAATGATGCCTGTATGTACAGGCGATCGCATAAAGAGGTCAAACTTTGAAACTAAGTTATTGCAGAAATACCCAAGTCTTGTGGATGCAATGATGTCTGCTTGGACAGGCGATCGCATAATGAGGTCAAACTATTGCAGAAATACCGTGGTCTGGTCTGGTAAGCCATCAGCCATGCATGGTTCCTGTCTTCCTGGATGCATTATAGAACTTCCGCGTGGATGTCATGCGGTGTTTTCTCAGCTTCAATTCACCCACTCATCGTACCCATTAGCCATTTTGCGAATTCGGGGCGTACACATTCAGACGAAATAACCTCGTCTGCATACTAACTGCAAATTTTAATGTCATAGATTCTATTAAACTCTGATCAATAAAATTTATACAACATTTCTGTAACTAATCGAATAACGAAATCCAAGCTTAGAATCTAAAATCCGTCCACCCTCCCCGTCCCCGTCCTTGTGTTCTACATCCTGGTAAGGTTGGGGTTTAATTCACTAGTGATAATATACCACGTTATTAAAAATATATGGTTTGTGTATTGATCTGGACTCTGGAGGTGAGGTAATGTAATCAATTCTCTTACAAGATTTAAAGTACAAGGATATGGAGAGTATTATAATATAGTAGTTTGTTTAGGATATTGGGTGTCGGAAGTTGAGCCCCAACCTTCCAAATACGTGAAGGTAAAAGTGTAGTCGTCTTCATTTTAAGTACACTCGCACCCAACAGGGTTTCGCCCTCATGTTCGCTGTCAGCTGAAACATTACAACATATGCAGATAATATAAGCACACGGAGGTTATTTACTTTACTAGCTGATAAGATAGTTAAGTTTTACGGGAAAACCCGTAACTAGGAGGTAAATGATCTAGGACAGTGTTTAATTCCACAAATAAATAATTATCCATTGTCTGCCCACACAACTACGATAGCTAGTGCGTATTTATGGGTACTATACTAATCCACATGGGTATTGATTGTAATTGTTGCCATGGCGCCAGTTTTATGCTTTATGATATTGTTATCTGTACAATTCTGCAAGTATTAATCGCTTCTTCTTTTCAATAAAAATTGTCTACCTTAACATCATAATAACACAAGGCCAGACAACACTCAGACACATTTAAATGTATGCTGTAAAAGAAATACATTCCATAAGTATCGTTGCATTAAATTATGTATGCGTCAATTATTCATAATCGGTAGGGTCGACTTTCTGTTTACTGGAGTATATTATTATAGGCCTGCGGCTAAAGGTATACTATCATTATTTTTGTATTAACCTATTTCAGTTCTATTACGATACACAAGTATTTATAGAACATACGAGTCGGCAAAAAAGTACAATAAAAACTTAGTGCTTGTGCATTATTATTAGTTTGTGGCCACATTGCAACAAGACACGTGTCCCACTAGTGCAATTTATACAAAAACATAACTCAATCGGGACAAACTTTTACGACCCATATGCTATCATACAAAAATATTATTATGATAGTATTAAATAACATATACACAAAATGTAAAGATTGTACATAAAATTAACGAAAATTATTCAAATGCCTTAATATACACCCTTTAATTAAGTGACAAAAACGTTTGGAGCAACAAAAAATTATAATTTGTTTATGCATGTGCACTTACGTTTAGTAATTGTCTATAGTAATAACCTGAAAGTGGCTTTGTAATTAATTATGCAAACTGCTATCTCGTTCTATTTCTATGTTTTCCCATAGAGTTTTTGTGAAAAAATTTAAAACTTGCTAATTGTAAATGTAATAATTAGTTGTTACAGGCTACAGGTTTCCACCCTAATCTGCTTAGAGTGTTGAGAGATGAACACAACATATTACTTCCAGCTAATTGTACCATTTATCATTCTCACCTTTGCAATTTATGCCTTGAAAATAAGTAACAGTCGCATTAAATGAATTACTATACCTTAAAAACTGTTATATACTAATTATATTGCTGGTGAAATGATACACGTGCTGTTGATAATCAACACCAGGATGTATGTCACAAGATTTTAATATAATATCATAGATATATTAAGACACATCACACTTATAAACTAATTATAACTTACTTATTATAGTGATTTTATTTATTCTTTCGTAGTTAAAACCGTTAACAGAATTGTGAATTTGCTGTTAGAAATAGAAGACTTTTCGATGTAATTTTGAAAATAAAATTATTACTTTTCAAATCTAAATTAATTTATTGTAAATTGAACAAGGGGAGCACACTGTTTTAAGAGGTTAACCGTATTTTCTCAAAATGTCTACCTATACAGTGTGTTCATTTTGAAAACGTAAGACTGATTCGGGAGGTCACGGATCGAATCCTGACAACAATCACCAATCACCACCCATCACCGCAATCCTGACAATGTTTTCCTCCTGACATTCCCTTCACAATAACCCTAACACCCTAATACCCCTGATAAGTTACCTGAAGAGAGTCACCGGTAAGAATGATGTGTACCCTACTACCTACATTACAGTGGGCACCCTTACTAATTTTATTTATTTATATTTATTAAGTAAAAAGTGTAAGGATGGCCATTATAAAGTGTCCCAGTAGGCGGGGACTCTCTTTATAGTACGTATAACCATGCGTAATAATAATACACAATTACAATGCGAAAATTACAATGCAGACATAATAATGGTGAAATAATAACAAAATTAAATGCACATGACAGATCAAAAGCTGATTTTACCCAGAAATAAAGTAATAGCATTGTGATAATTAATAAAAATATAATAGTATGAGGAAAAAACATTATGCTGACATTCAGTTAGTGAGTAAGTGAGGGGAAAGGGATATTTGAATTTCTGTTTTCCAGCAAAAGAGATCGGAGAAGTAAACAACTAATGGACTTACACGTTATCATAACAATTCGAATAGTTAACTCTCAATCTCATATCGCTGGACTAACCCACCCATACAATCTTATCTCAGTGTAACGTGTAATTGTAAAGTATAGGGAAAGTCTTGAGATTGTAGCAATGTACAGCGTTACGTCAACCTTTAAGTGCGTAACATGAACACGCAAGCGTTATGCACGCAATGTACAGTACAAGCAATGCTGGTCGGGTGAGAGGATACATAAACCAAGCAATGACTTCATGGGACCGTACTTTCCTCATGCTATAAGGAAGACTTTATTTTGTATTTTTATTCCACTTGAATCATTACAACTTACTGAAAAAAACTTTTTAAAATTATTTACGTAAGAATTTTATTTGTCAAATATCTTACAATTTTTCTATGGCGATAAATCGGGGTAATGTTCACACATTTTGGTACAAAAAATTAATTGATTGTTTTTTTTAATTTTGGATTTTTGGAATGTTCATTAATTGTAACATTGTAACAAACATTGTATACAAACGTGATCAGATGAACGTAATGCACGTGACAAAAACTTCAATTTGACAACCCCAAGAAAATAGCTCTGATGCGTTTTTTGCATAGTTTTGTCTGTTTGTTCGCTCTGTACCAGACAACGACAGCTCTGATCTCGATAAAACTTCAGCGAACCTTCGAAATTTCTAAACTTAGACATGCTAGGTTCTTTTGGGTACAATCGAAAACATATTTCACATAAAATTGTACTTTTACGTTTTTCGAATGTAGAAGGGGCATGGAGAGAGACCAAATACGCTTATCCACCAACGCGACCGCTATTAGAAGGTAGCACACCATATAATAAATACGAACATCGGCCTGCAAATGTATTTGGCAGTAAGCTAGATAGGCTGCAGTGGCGTCAACAAAAGGTCGTTGCTAGAAACCTCGAGAGTTTGGTTGACCTCCGCAAGTTTCGATTAACCCCGCCTTCCCTAATGTCATGTCAGTGTTTTAGACCCAGCCATTGTCATAGTACACGACATAACTAATATTACGACAGAATGGACAGTTGTGGACGATCCATGCTTCTATAATATAAATTTACCGATGACGTTTAAACTATAAATAACATCGGCGATTAAAATTAATTATCAATTACATGCAGTGAAGATGACAGTGGTACGCCATGGGGTAGATGCTCTTTCTGCACACTCGAAATAATAATATAGCATGGGTGCATATAAAATTACAAAAAAATATACATTATAATTAATATTAAATTATACTTAACAAATACAAATTCATTAAAATATCATTTAAAGCTATTTCAATCACAATGTTATGAATGATTATGATAATGATTAGATTGTACTGAATATTCACTAGGTAGACCATGGATAGTTCTACCGAGATGGAATCATGCATAAAGAAAGGTGTGTGATAAGTGTAAACAATAGGAGAGTGGGTGCGCAGCGAGTGCATAATATAAGGTTATATACTCAGTGATATAAGTGAAGACTGTGCTATGGAGGAGAGGCATGCCTACAAGTGGGAGAACGCCAGTTTACCGACCTGGAAAGCAGTTGTGTTCCCTGGTTCGAATCCCGGCATTGTTAGCAATACAGGCTGTATGGGAATGCTGAGTAATAACGACAGCCCAGTATATGAATGCTGAGTTATAAGGACAACCCAGTATGGGAATGCTGAGTTATAACGACAGCCCAGTATGGGAATGCTGATCTATAACGACAGCCCTCGTGCCTTCCTTCCAATCATTATATCGATCAGATACGAGGAAAAAACGACTGACATGTTTATTACTTTACTGTGTGTATAAACAATGATAATAGCTTTTGATAATAAAGTCGCAGCTGACAATATTCCCAGGTATCACTATCGTAAGAGCACTTTCAATATAAACATACAACAATGAAAAGTATTTGGACTAAACACTGCTATTAAATATATTAAATAGTAATATTTCACCTTTTTTCATGAACCTTTCTCAAACTAAAAGTTGAAATAATTACCTTTTAATGATCAAATTATCTTTTATTTGATTTATTTATTTATTTATTTATTTAACGTCTTTATTTATTTTTTTATTTGATTTATTTATTTATTTATTTATTTAACGTCTATCCTATTCAGTTATAAAAACTGATACCTGTTCTTCTAGTTTCTTATTTATAGTAAATATACACATTTATTTTCGTTTACATAACGTAGCCTATCATGATAATTATGTTATTTATGAAACACACCATAAGGAGTAAATCAAAGGTACACTATCGACCATAAGTTAATCAAGGGCTGGGTGTCGTATACAACTAGATACCTTGATTTATTTATAATCGTATACATGATATAAATATCTTGATGCAATTCTTTATATAAGTCGTTCAATAAGTCAAGATGCGTGTTGTAGTATAGTTGTTGTTGCTCAACTAGGCCCCGATTCATTTACTATTTATCCAGCGATAAGGCGATATAAGGGCTATAAAGACGGGATAATGACTGGTTAAGTCGGGGCAACTCGAACAAATGAACAATATTTACGTATTTTCTTATGCCCGGGGAAGGCGGGATAATCTTCATGAATTAGATTTTTAGATATCCCGCGTTTATCCCACCTAATTCTGCATATCCCGGGATAAAAATGCACATGAATCGTGGCCCTGATGATGAAGCAGACATGATAATCCACATGGACATTATTCCTAGCCTTGAACGCCAACACTTGAACTCTCGGTCAAGATATACACACTTCCTGAGCCACACTCTAGGACAGGTATCGCCGGGAATTTCCACCTTCTGCTAATGCATTCGAACACACATGATTGCATGTTAAACAACATTTGAAAGTCAATGAAACTAATAGGAGGAAATGTTTTTATTGTGTCATACACATAATTACATAGACGAGTGCTCGACAAACTAACCTGCAGTTGTAAACACTATCAAGTTTTTACTGCGCTAGCTTTCTCTCGTGTGATAACTACTAGGGATAGCGATTTTTTAATATTCTCAGGTTGTGGCCAAACATACGATTTAAATTGTTATTACATAATATTATTTTTTCTGACAAATTTGTTGCAAATAAAGGTTTACATTTTTACTTCCCCTTTCCCCCACGACTTTTATACATTTCAGATACTATACTGTTCAATATACATTGAATATTATCATCGGAAGTGACTGTTTTTTTAATAAACTTTTGCCTCTAAAAGTGTATATTATTACGCTCGCTGTTCTTTTATTTAATGATTATGCAGATCAATGATGGACGAGATGGCCATGACATTTCTACCCTAGAACGTTCAAAAATAGATTGTTCCTAAAGTTCGTGGAAATTCATATTATGTGGAGCAGCACTTAAAGTATGATAGCATAGTTTCCTTCAGTAGAATATTTGAGGAGCCACGACGCAATATGTCCATCGACAAAAAATCTAAATAGCAGAATCTTCACAAAATCAAGATATTATTATTACAAACTTTCTGCTGGTGCAAAACGCAATATGCTATTTGATGAAAAACAAGGATTATTGTTACAAAACGCAATATGTCCCTCAGTGGCGTAACTCAAAATGGCGGGGTCCGTATGCAAGCTACTGTTATAATTTGGGGCCCCTACTTCCGGGACAAAGTATGGTTAATGTGTGATATAACCGGGGTCTGGGGTGAAGCCCCAGCCGGCGGAGCCATTTTCGGCGAAGGCGGAAAAAAAATTAGGCTACATTATAATATTGATGATGGCCTAAAACGCATTTCAAGGCGACTTTGTATCCCAAATGACAGTCAAATGTAAAGTCGAAATAGCCCATTTTCGTTTGGACAGTATTGCGATGTTTTTCGTCGTGGCTCCTCATTTAAGTCTTGTGGTTAGCGACATTAAAACAAGGTTGCCACCTTGAACTACGAACCTTGCCCAGAGCAGAACATCAACATACGAGAATCTAAGAGCTAGCATGGTTGAAAGTTTTACTAACATCCCACTGAGAGAGATGAGAACTTCAATTCGGGAGGCGGTGATTCTCAGTCAAGGGGCGAATGCTGGGATTATGTCTTATACAAATAGCCTTTGGACGTTCTCTCTCAACTATTCTATCTACCAAGTTAGTTTTCCTAGAAGAAAAACTCTTATTTTCATATAAACGAAAGCACGCAGCTGGTATGCGGCGTACGGTTGCGTCTCCGAGGAAACACGCACATGATGTATGTCAGCTGGGGATAACCCCCGACATCTCTCCCTAGCTCATAGTTGTGGTTGATTGATTGCAGACTACATTCTCAGAACCACGCCTTCCTAGAAGTGATGTTTCATCCTTCATCTGTGACGAAATAGTTTTGTTTTAATAAAGATGTGTTGGGTTTGTTAAACTACTTTCTTTCAAGTGAAACGTAAGATATGAGGGTGGGCACTCTGCCTTTTCCAAGAAATATAATAATATGATTTTCACTTCAAACTTGATGCTTTCACAGCCAGAAATATTTTAGAAATCTTAATATATAAATCATATAAATCACCATCAAATTTTCTTATTTTTTAAATTGTGTAATTTTGGTTCTTTTTCTTGTTCATATGTACATTTTATACATAATATAATAATCATATAAATTATATCATATTATATTGAAATCATAAATTGATGATGATACACACAGTCGTATTGAAACGTCAGAAGTTCTAAACAACACGAACTGTAACACAGCGAAATGACTCGTAAAATATATAATTTCTCAAATGATTTACATTATAATTAATATAATTTCCCGTCTTTCTCGCTATGAGGCTTTGCATTCTCCTTGCCATAAAGTATATCTATAACCGGCACGAGCTTCTGTTCCCGCCCGATGTGTCTGGACTGACTGGATGAATGGAGGGAGGATCACCCCCCTTGCCAGGCCCGGAGAGGCATTGATCGCGGTTGTACGGTGCCTCAGTGCGCGTGCACTTAGATCCCGCATTCACAGAGTTCGGACAGTTTGTGTCGTCCCTAGGACTAGGAGTACTCAGATATCCAATAGTTCTGAATGAAAGGGTAGTTGCAAAGTACGAACACATACAATACAACTTGATGGCGCGTGAAGACAATATGATGGCGAATGACTGTTGAGAAAGTGTGTGAGCACTGATAGGATAGGAGACGACTAGAGTCTAGTGCGATGCAACTTGTTACGACCCCTGATAGTTACTTTAAGGTACTTATAGTTACTAACATTCCTAATTACAGGAATCTATAAACTGCCACTGTTAATTTTTAGTAACTAGTAATAGAAAACACCCGAGCTAATAATACGCCATTTATTTACGGTATCTAGTAATTAGTAACTACCTTTTATAATTACACAAAACTAGTAACTATAACCCATCCTTATTTAAAATTAATAAAGTTTACTTGTAGCTACCCCTTTTAATTTTAGTTTACTAGTAACAACATTTGCTAATTTAAGGTGATAGTATCTATCCCTCTATCTCGCGAAGCTGTGGATCGACTTCTGACGGGCACGACCGATGGAGATAGAGGTATCTAACCCGTTTCACGAGAGACTCTGTTTCTGGAGGTCGTCGGATCGATACCCGACTCTGTCAATCCAGCCTGAAGGGGAATGCTAGGAGGATATCGCAGCCCATAGACATCCTCTCCCGTCACACGTGACCGACTGCCTGCGGCTTACCTTCTGTAACACACAGAATAACATTCACTATTAATTAATATGTTCACATACATAACTGATATAAGAAATAAAAAATGTATGAATCTGCATAGTTGATCATGGCTATACTTTATTGTAGTTTACTTGTCCCATGACGGGACAGGTCGGCCAGTATTCCATGCTACGGTATAGCTTGCCAAAGGTTTCGACGGATTATGACTTCTTGTGATTGATACTTTACGTGAATCCAGTTCCATTAATTTAAATAGTTCAAACTTTAAACAACTATAGTAATAACCATTTAATTCCACATAAGATTCTTATTAATGATGATCACAACTAATTAGCTTGGGACATATTATTATGCAATACTCAATCATGTTCAGCGTTGGGTTTATCACAGCATTCAACTAGGGTTATCGCAAACTGATAACCTAGGTTTCATCAGTTCGCTATGATAGTGTTAGCTTTGAGATGGTTATATACTCAATGGTGTTAGTGTTGGGTGAAAGTTCAGTTCAGTGGCATGTTATAAAACCTTGGTTATTTATAGTAGTGATAACACGTGGTTACCGAACACTATAAAGTAGGGCTGAGCTACGACATGTCCACTGTCTCCTAGATGTTGCTTGGAGCCACTAGCAACATCTAGGAGGCAGTGGACAAATCATTCAATCACACGAAAATTTCGATATCGATATATCGAAATTTTGTAATTAGTGTAAAAAATTAATTATTAACAGAGTTGGACTTATGTGTAGCTTCAAAGGATTGATGTGTCGCCAAAAATGAAAAAAAGATTTTTACGTTTTTACACTCACGTTAAATGACCCGGTCCCTCCACCGGCCATCACTGTGCACGTCAACCAAAATTTGAAGATGAAAATCTATTATCTTACTAAACATTTCAAATTCATGTCCTCGTTTTAGTCTTTCACGTTTAAAAAAAATGTGTATATTAAAAATTGTTCGATATTTCGACATGTCATCGTCTTAAAGCTCTTACAACCTCAGTATAGAGCTCATATAATTGTCTTTCAAAACTTGGTCAACCCTTCAGTCAGGATTATCGGTGTCTGATAACGATAGGTTGCTCTCCAGAGCTATAGTCTCGCGTGTAGCGCATGAGCTACCTCTATCGGTTCACTGTACCGTTAGATGAGCTAAGCACACGTGGTATGTACGTTGAACCATGTGGGCTTCGTACGAGGTTGCGTTTGGAAATACCCATGTTTATCAGTTCATGGATTGACGTTAGTAGGTCGTTCCACCAACCGAGTGAAGAGATGTCACCACGTTGTTCCTAGTCACATGTTGTTCCTAGTCACACGTTGTTCCTAGTCACATGTTGTTCCTAGTCACATGTTGTTCCTAGTCACACGTTGTTCCTAGTCACACGTTGTTCCTAGTCACACGTTGTTCCTAGTCACACGTTGTTCCTAGTCACACGTTGTTCCTAGTCACACGTTGTTCCTAGTCACACGTTGTTCCTAGTCACACGTTGTTCCTAGTCACACGTTGTTCCTGGTCACACGTGGGTCTCACACATGAGAATCCACGTTGACGGTGAGAGAGAGAGAGAGAGAGAGAGAGAGAGAGAGAGAGAGAGAGAGAGCGGTCATCTAGCCGGAGTAGAGTCGGGTGAAGTCGGTTCTGCATAATGTCTATTTTTATATTTTTAGCAATGGGAATTTCTAAGTGTAAAACGTAGTAGATATCATTGATTAAAAAGCCTTCTTTAATCAATGACGTAGATATGAAGACGACCTCGGATTAGTTATTTATTAATAATTGATTGATTGATATTTGTTGCTTCACGTCTCTTAGTTTTTTTTTCAATATTGCAATTCGAGACGAAGAGAGGAGAAAGATGAGGGTGAAGGACAATCACAAAAACCCATGCTTATGCGGGATTCGAACCCGCGTCCTCCTACTGTCACACGCTTCGAACCTACGCTCTAATCGTATGGCCCACCGCTGACGGCTATTGACGTACTTGCCATCAATGGTTGGGACAAAACACTATGCTACATTTTGATGGTGTTTTGCCGTTATGAAAAAATAAATAATGTGAATTGGTTTGAAAGTGCAGAATTCAAGCCGTCTAGTTTGAATAGCATGCACCTGAAATTAATCGTAATTATACATACATACATTCATCGTACCCACATTCCTTGGAACCATGCGGGTGCGTCGGACAACATCAACAACCACATATCCACCTTGGAAACCCGCCAGCATATAGTGCGTTGTATTTTTTACGTTGCTTTTCACGAATTTATTTCATTTAGTTAACAAGCATGGGTTCGGGATTATCCAAATTAGGGAGCGAAGCTACTGTCTCAATCGATTGTCTCTAAGAAGAAGTAAGAACACGTAAATTGAATCTTTTCAAGCAGATGCCGAGTACGCAGAAAAAATTGTTATTTATAAATATCTTGATCCACTTTCTGATCCCAAGAGTCTCCAAAAACATCGTGTGGCAACCAAAAAACACATGTTAATCTTTGTCAATCTAATAACTGGCTTGGGTCAACCCAGACGGAGGACGAGGAAATTGCAATATTATAATGTAGTTTTGTACCTATCCGTTAAATTAAAAAATGATATACCCTTTAAAGCCACTCAATTGTTCATTGGGTGAGCGAAGAGAAGACTTCAATTTCACTGACCCCTCAAAATATTAACTCCAATGTTTTTTTTGTTTGTTTGTTTTTCTGTCTGTTCGCGCTCTACCAGGCAAACAGCATGTGCGATCATGATGAAAATTGGAGGGGACCTTCGAGATCTCTGAACTTAGACCTGCCACGTTTTTGGGTATAATCGAATAAATATTTCTCATGAATATCGTACTTTTACGATTTTTTTTTAGATTTTTAATGCGATATTTTCGTGATATTTAAGCCGATTCTGACCAAACGGTTGGGGCTACAACGTTCATATTTTACATGGACATTAAGATAATAATAATGTATTGCCATTTGAAAGAAAAAGTTGAAACAGTCAGCCAGAATTCATAGAATAAAGGTTTTGATATGAGTTTTTTTAGGTATATAATAAGTTAACAAAAACAAGTAACAATATAAACTTGACAACAATCACCTACAATGCGTACAAAAAGCACTTGCAAAAGTAAAGAGACCCCACGCAAACTAAAAACTTACAAAAAAGCTCATCCATCAACGCGACTAAAAAAAGCGTTTGCGAAGCGGCCTAGTTAAGTAAATTAATGATACATTCGAAAGTTATAGTTTAAGCCTCGCTTGCTATTTGTGTCAGATTCTCGCCTCCGTTGTCATGACGAACATGGGTTCGAACCCGGTATATTGTTACCGAACAAAGACTCATCCTCTCTGTCTCTGTCTTTACATGTGATGAAAGGATCCCCCCCCCCCCGAGCGGTCGTAACACGTCCGTTCGTTGACGACCTAGTCTCGACGACGTCGTCTATGTACAGACGAAGAGCCGCTATTTAAGCCTTGCCTTACGTATTCATGATTGCCGCATTCACCCTCATTGATAATTAAATTTCCTTTCCTGGGCTAGAGGAGATTGAGCTCCGAGCTCCTCGAGGCTATTGACGTAATGTTTAACAGCCATTGCGGTTTATTCTGGAGTACTCGAGTCTTAGTTTTACATATAGTGTTGTTCCCGCATAAAACTCGGTTGTGCCCGCAACACATCGAGCGAGTTGACAGCCGCAGAAAATAATATGTCACTTTGGTTTTTCCACAATCGTTTCTTCATCGCCACTCATAAATCATTCATTTGTCACCTTGATTAGAAATAATTATTCTATATTAGCATTAATCAACAAACATGCCATAGTTATTATAGTTACTTCCTTATGAAGGAATGGGACACATTTGGCAGTTAGCAAATAGCTATTCGCTCGGCCAAGATGCATCCGACGAATATGAAACTTTGCAAAGTTGTCTTTTTTTCTGGCTGATGAAAGACAACATTTTGAAACACTATAACCGCAGGGCTGTCCAAGTAGGCCTATGCTTTATTGATTTTGATTGGTTATAGACATTAAGCAATATCCAATCAAAATCAATAAAGCATACACCTACTTGGACAGCCCTGCAATCATAGATTTTCAAAATTTTGGCTTAATCAGCCAGAAAAAATAACGAATGTAGTCAATTTAGGAGTTTTTAACAAAATCAAAATTCGTGAAAACTAATTTATTTTTTATAAATTATTTTGAAACTAAATTTGGAAATGTGTTACTGCAGAGCCCTATATTTCCACATTCGTGACATATGTTCAAAATTTCAAATACCTGTGGTGTCGGTCTTCCTAGCGAACAGTAATTTGCCTGAAACGCATGTGCTATACTCTGTTATATAGTCGATATTAACAACGCATATTAGGGAGCGTAACTGGCCTATATATATGCACTTCTATGCCCGTGCTCCGTCCAACTGGATCACGTCATCGCACGATAAAAACAGAACATAACCTCCGATTGACATGTGGGTTTATGTTGACATCTTAACGAGGATGGTAAATAATGTGTTAGAATACCCTAGGATTCTTGGGGCGGGACATCTCGCTCCTCTAGCTAACGAAAGAAAAATTTCATGGACCCGGCACCTCCACCAACAAGAAAACCTTCACTATAGGAAAGCGAATCGGACACAAAATAAATATAAACCTCGCTTTCTATTTTGGGACTCCCGTACCAGTGCTTGCAGTATAGAGAGAGATGTAATCATAATAAAATAGGCCTAAGTGACCGCGTGATAGCATCCCGCACAAGGGATGGATTTTATAGCTGCCATTCATCTTCATTTATCAGAAATCGTCTAGAATGGAGTAAATCAACAAACCAAACAACAAAATCAAGAAAAACAACTACAAAGTATGTAATATTAATGATATTAATATTAATATTAATTTTGTGTAGTTCGTTGGTCTTGTGGTTAGTCTATACCTGCTTTCAATGCAGATGGTCCAGGGTTCGATTCCCGCTAAAGTGTAAACGGTGACTTTGGAGCCGTCCTAGCAACGAGGCACATAATAAATTCTAAATTTGTTCTGAATCGGCCTTGTTTATTCTGGCGTTGATCCGCGGGTGTTCGCACTGTCCATACCACTGATTGCTATATTTCCGATCTTTGGTTGGTTATCGTTCACTCGTCTATTGCGTCGGGCCCTGTAGGGTTGGCTTGGTCACTTTGGTTTACTGTCCCCCACTGAAAGTCGGTTGTGTGACTGAATGTGTAGACTCTAAATACGGATTTATTTTATTTATTTATTTATTTATTTTATTTATTTATAAGTACTCAAATGTGAATTTATTGTTGATTATTTATCTGATATTGCTATTGCTATGGTTGTTGTTAAGAAAAGAGATTGAAATGCTAAAATGCATCCTCATCCTCTTGTTCGTGTCCTCGACGTGTAATTTTCAGCCATGACCTGACTAAGTCTGACGAGGGTGAGGGGGGGGGTGAGGAGGGGTGCGTGTGAATCTACAGCCATTTATATCTTTCCATAAAGCGGTATGTGAAATTATTCAGAGGCCCATTTCATTCGTGCCACCTGGAGACTGATATGGCCCTAGAGTGGTTGGGGGGGGGGGTAGATTAGGGTTAACGCGCGCTTTAGGGGGCGTCGCTCATCAGTCCTCATCTGATACGATCGATTCAACAATCATCATTAGGGAGCGAAGCTAGCCTATATAAGCTAACTTTACCGTCTGTCCGACCGTCCAGCCTCTGTTGAGTTTTTAAGTTTAAAAGTAGCGAGAAAATGCTCTGTTTGTTATTTTATATAATTAAAATTACCAATATATCTGTCTAATTTAAATCCTAACAAAAAATTATCTGTAACCTTACAATACAAAAAAATATTCGGTTATCACAAAATATTATAACAAAATTTGTTGACCATAATTTTGACAGTGTGTTAGTTTCTAGTGTTCTTGAAGTCTAGATGAGTTCAGTATTGATGGGTTTGGCAAATACATAAATAAATGTATGTTGAAAACGTACGCAACATTTCTAACAATTAATGATTCTGATTTATAAAAGAATGAAGAAATCGTGGGTATGGAAACTCTCATAACAGTCAATTGAGATCGACAAAAAAGTTTCCTTTGCAACGACTTTAACATAATTATCGCATCTGCAATGATTCAGTTTGCTGATTGCTAAACAGCCTGTGTCTTGATGTGTTTGTCCTACGGTTCCCATTTAATTTGTTGTTAAAGTCGAGTGTTGCTACTTGCTACGCAGTTAACGCAGTTTATAACTTTTTAATTACGTTATAAGTTAGTCAAGTTCGGTCAAGAGCAACAATTACGATAACTCGTTATCACTTGTTGTCGCTCAACTTCGTCTAACTAATTAGAGAGTGTCAGTATTGACAAAGTAAGCGTGAAAGAGCTTTGCACATTTTGTCAATCATAGGGGCATATAACAGGGTGTCAACAGCACACTGCACAACAAGGCACCCTAATTACTGCCTTAAAGATAGCACCCTTGCGCGTGGTGTACGTTTGCTTTATTTTTTTCGACGGTCAAAAATACTTTTTGGAAGTTTTCAAGCAAGGACAGCTCTACAGAACTTACTGTTCAACAGCCAGAAACAACTTTAAAAAATTGTCAATTTTGGACTTTTAAACAAAATCCAAAATCAAAACAATTGTTTTGTGTTTCTATTCTAAACCGTGCAAAGTAGTGAACGGTGTAGTCAGATGATTTAGCGGAATTTGCCCAAAGTCCCCTGTTCTATTATTACTAACATGAAGATTTAATTCATCAACTTTGACAATACCAACAGAGATATACTGCTCATGTCATGAGAAACGTGATAGACTAATTCGGGAAGTCTTCAGTTCGATACCCGTCACCGGTAATACTGACAGAAAGTTTTTCCAAGGTTATCTCCAACCAATAAGGCTTTTTCTTTTCTTTTCTTTTTTTTTTTGCATTCCCCACCCTTTTTTATATTTGATTCATTCATTAATTGCATTTAATATCCTTTTTATTTGTTACCAAAATTGTTGATTTTTAATGCACTGTTGTAATATTACTATATCAATTTTTTTTCTTAAGTGTAGTTCATTGTTGTGTCTGCATCTATGTAATTAGATTTATTAAGTTGTCCTCCTTTGTAAATAAGTTTTTGTAACTGAACAGGATAGACGTTAAATAAATAAATAAATAAATAAATAAATAAATAAATAAATAAAACGGAATATCAGGAAATGGGTTCTCTTAAACAGCTATTAGGCATATTCCCTTCCTTTTCCGAACTATACTTACACAATTCACTTTCCACAAACCACACTTTTCTAATCAATTTATTCATCAGACAAGGACAGGGCACACGGGAGTGTTGAGTATTATTTTAAAAGTAGGCAGGTAGGTTTGTGAGCTAGGAGACTAATAGCTTTGAGTATAGAACCATACTCAATGCTACCTTTGAGTATAGAACCTTTAGGATGGTTATATACTCAATGCTACTAGGAAGCAGTATTTCTGAGTATTGATTGCATTGAACACATTCGTCAATTCATTGTTTAGAGTTTGAATGTGGGGAAGTCCAGAAAGTGTGAAAGCGTGACACATTGAAATTACGTAATGTTGTTAGACATGGTTAAATAGGTTAAAGGCCTGAATGGGATTGTTTGTTAACTACAGGCGTACAATAGTTACTGACCTACTGTCCGCGGTGGCTCATATACGTGGGCGCACTGAATGAGTACTTTATATAACCTACACACATGGTTTGGATCACCACATAAATTATAATTTATACATCATTTTTTTTATAGTATTTTGCATTTGATTTTTCAGATTATAGTTTATAATTTGTCTAATAAGCCTGAAAACATTCAGAAGCGTTGCGTAGCATGTTAATTGAATGCCATTGAATAAGCCTAATCATCTTAAGTATGTTTAATTATCGGGTAAATGTTCTGCTATGTTGCAATATGCGCAGGTGTAATAAATGAGTAAATTATCCTCATCTAACAACCCCATATTTTCTAGAATAGTATAAAGCTATATATTATTGCATTAATAATATAGTCGACACGAACTGCACTGAACAGTTGGCCTGGTGATCATAAGATTATACATTGTCATTTGTCAAAGTAGCGGTGTGTTGTTGAAAATGTGTATGATTTGTTTGAAAATATACACTTCAACTGATGTTAGATCGAACCTCTAGTACATTAACTTGAATAAAACACGCCTGTTTAGTGAAGAGTGAAGGGTCTCCCATCATCAGAACTAGAATGAGCAAGTAGCATGTGTTGGGCCCGTAAGACTTAGCAGCTCAATGAAACATAAACATATTTCAAGTTCTATAACTAGTAACTACCCCACAGAGTTTTGAATTCCGTCGAAAGTGGGAGACCTCGAAAAAATCAATGACGTTAAATAATGTAGGCTGTATTCTTTCCGAATCAATACAAGCCATTATGTAGTCCATGCAGCCCTGCCTAACGTGGAATCTGAAAGTGACAGGCGGTCGCAGGTACCATTACTACCCCAACCCGCAGTGCGCAATATCTTCGAACAGTTATTGAGTTTTTCTAGTAGAGAAAAAGGAACAAGTATTCGAAAACTGTCAACCATCGCCGACGTCAGGTTATATAAAACAATTATATTGAACATAAACATCAATCAAAGCTAAAGACGTAAAAGTGTATTTTTGATTAACTTATTACAATTTTTGTTTTTCCATAACCTGACGACGGAGATGACTGTAAGTTTCCATAACTTTTTTTTATGAAATAAAGAGTTTTTATCCAACAATTGACTTTTCATTCCACAACAATGATCATGCATATGTTGATTTCAGTGATATCACGTATATTTGGCTGAAAGCGTTATGAATAAGTAAAAACTTTTCTATTGTATAGGTACCATAATATACAGAGTGAAATGTTTGTACAATATTCGATAATTACAAATGTTAGAACTACGCAAACAAATAAAGTGATGTATTTATGGAAGGTGACACACAAACAAATCACATGTGTCATTTAGACTTACAGTTCTCTGTTTATTCCAATATATTATTTTCCTTTTTGCTTTCTCCTTGAATCATTATAAACGTTCTATGGACATGGCCATACTTTCTTACTTTAAATGGGCATAACAAATATCGTTAATTATCTTTGCCCCTGTTGAGTTACAATAAAAAATAATACCATCCAAAATTTAAAAGTGTTGCATAAAATTTGCTCAGGGACAATTTGTCCCTTGCCAGGTGATACAGGAGCAACCACAAAGGGCACATAGGGCAAGGAAGATTGGAAAATAATGTCCTAAGGGTTCACCACACTCTTGACTCAACACAGCACATTGTAAACAATTCTTCTGGCAGGTTGTCATTGGCGGGTATCGACTAAGCGACTTTTCGATAAGGTGATTTGCACGTGACGTAGGAGCTAAACCTACAAGTATTCGTGAGTGGGTAGTGATTAAATCTAGTTTAATTTTGATAAACTTCATATTGTCTCCGAATAATAGGTAATTGATTTTCCCTAACTTTCATCTTATTCACCGACGGGCGTATGAGAAGTGACATTTGGCGCCCAACGTGGGGCGAAATGCTACGTCATACAAACCCTCTCTATTTCCTGTCAAAGTATTGAGATTTGAAATGCAAAGAGAATCTTGGTTAGAGGTTACTCATATTGACACGTAAAACATTCAGCACCATATCGTGGCTCGATATGGCTCATGAAAATCTATTGTGATTCTAGGATATGACCCATGAAAATATATTGTGGCATATCTAGGATTCTAGGGTATAAGTTGTCTACTAAACTAGATGACACTATCATTCCCTAGCTTTAGGAGCAGTAAATATGAATCTCGATTCTCTGAGAGCGGCTGTAATGCGATAATAAATCCACCATGTAAAACCCATGACAGCGAATCTATAAAGTATGTATGTATGTGTATGTATGGTCTGTGACAAGGTCCACTTAATCTCCTGGCAGGGTTACAATGAACGGAAAGATGACCTTGGTCTGTGGTAGGGCAAAGCAGCGCGGCCATGCAGTGACACTCACCGCCACCTTGTCGTGTTTCAGCCCGATGGTGCGACAGCTCGCCGCCAGGTGATGGCTCTTCTAGAGGATGGCAGGGTGGCGCTGCGACAACACGGGGGCATGGCCGCGGGCTGACTGCGACCACTGCCTACTACACAACCCCAGCAATGATTATCATAAGCGACACCGCAGACTCGGTCTCACAGTACACCGTGGAGAACCTCACTCAGGCCGGGATCATCTTCGTAATGGGGGTGGCTATCATTGTCACGAACGTCCTTATCATCGCCACCTTTCTCAACTTCAGAGGTATGTTATACAATATGGCTCACTTACTTTCTAGATAAATGACTCAGAGGTCCTTACTATAGTATAAACGCTTTTTGCTTTATCCATATAGCTTGCAATTACTGTTAAAACATTATGTGATCATTTCACCTATTGTCAGAAGGAGCTATTGATTTGACAAGGCCCATTCGCCTTGGCTTTTTCTGAACATGCTGGCAACATTTCCTGGTAGCCTACAACAATTTCACACACGTTTTGAACTTTTCCTTCTCGACATGGTCTTGGTAAAATAAAAACCCCTTTTTTTCATCCCAGTATAATTTTTTTTTCAAGGACAGGTATATTTCTCAATATTTCAAGTAGCATAGGATAATACGTTTTCGAGTATGCCTGCATTTTAGGCCTCAACATGCCGAGCACTTACGAAGTTCCCCAAGGATCTATTGTAGGACCTCTATTCTTCAATATAATCATAAACAATCTTCCATGATGCATTGAAGGTATTGGAAGTTTTGAAGCTCCCTAATACAAAAAGCTCATTGTTTTTGTAAGAGAAACATGTTTGAAAAGCTAAAAATGATAAATAATTAATTTAAATGTGCAAATGTATTTATCATAGCTGAATAAAGAACTACTTAAATAGCCAATAAGTTAACGTTTAAATGCTGAGTTTATAGCGTAGTAATCTTAGTTTTGATTTTGCCCTGCCCCTCAATAATTTGGTACATTCGGAAACTCGGATATACTAATTTAGGACGCAGTCGTATAATACTGTACAACGTGATGGATGTCTTGAATTTTTTCCCAATGACGTGTTTACTGTAAATAAAAGTGACACGTACTACAATGTAGATTGCGTGCAGCATTTTGGTCCCCCATGACCAAACACCATCGGGGAATAGATTGTTCGCCAAACAGGACACACCTTAACCCGCTATAATTAGCACAACAGTTCCAGAGCTGCTCGGAAATCCTGGAGTAGAGAGCCTTGTAATAAGGTTGCCATATAAATGGTATTATCGCCAGGGTGCGAATTGACGGGGGGGATGGGAGTATTTCCCCCCCTCTGGTAATTTCATACCTAGCTCTGTTTTACTGAAAGGTATCCCTGTCGGGGATGGCTAAATCCCCACCTCTGGATTCCCATCTCATCTCATAACATATCAAGTGACTTTATCTCGTATTGTTAGTAAATAATGCGTCAATTTACACATATTTCTTTCAAAATAATACCTCAGATCACTTCTAAGGCCATCTAGAGGGCAATAATGACCCAAAAATTTTCATCAGATCGCTTCCAAGGCCATCTCAAGGGCAATAATACCAAAAAAATTCGCCTCCGGCGGCTGGGGCGGTTTGCCAACGAAAATACTATTCTAAGCCGTCCCCCCCTCTGCAAAGTCGTAAATTCGCACCCTGATTATCGCCATTTTCCGACCGGATTCGCGTGCAGCTTTCAGCTAAACTAGGCAATGATAGTGTGCAAGGAGAAAAGCTATTATGTTCTATATTATTGACTTTACACGGGGAGTGAAGTAAATTATCAGCCCTGCAAAACGGATCACTAAAGAACATATTTTACGTTTTTGAAGTGGAGGTAATGTAGAAGGTATAGGCCTAAGGTACGCTGCCAAATGTAGATGGTTTTCTTCAACAACTTTGATTAACATGTTAAACTTCAAAACCTTCCAAATATCTTATTCTAACTTAAATGTATAAGCAAACAAAATCATCTACAATCCCGAATGTGGCAACGGACGGGAAACGTAGTGGTTGCCGCCTCCCATCTTGACGTTTACAAGTGCGCAATTATATTCGTCTCGGCTAATTAGTCTACACGAAAGAGCTATGACAAGGCCAATCACAAATCAATTATTTGGCAGAGAGCACAAAGTCTGCTCCATACTTTGCATGTACACACCGTCATTAGTGAAGTATTTAAGCCTCGTCTGAGATTCAATTGTTCGCCTCGCGTCAACGACAACGTTGAAAGATTCTTGGCGTCCAAGTTTGGCAACCATGGCGTCGCATTCTATGACTCCCAAGGAAAGAACTGGGTCGTAGCCTATTAGAAAACAATATGGCATTGTTGTCGGGGACAGACGTTGTTGTTGTTTCGCTTAGATACTCACATTTGCTCGTACGGAGCTACAAACGAGTGTCTTAGAGACCATCATAAATCACAATTAAAATGCAATGGTAGATTTTAAACCACACTATAATCTTCTGAGTCTAACATATTCGCAGGATTTGCTGTAAACCAAATATGTAAAATCTTTTAAAATCATGCAATTTGTTTCGTCAAGATATAATGTCCATCTGCCAAGCACTGGCATTGATGACACTGTTTTGCTAGAACTCTATAAATAAATAAGTTCGTATTTAGAGTCTACATATCTGATTTTCAGTGGGGGACATTAAATTTAAAGCAGAGCTAGCCAACCTTACCCTGTAGGTGCCGACACCATCGAAGAGCGAACAATGACCAACTAGAAACACCGATCTTTCAAATTTTACACGATTCCACCCATTCCACCGGTATTTCTTCAAACTATTCTCCAAGTATAGAAATTAATTTTAAAGATATTATTAAGTTACATGTTTTGATTTTACCTAGTTTTTAAATTTTCAATTTAGTTTTATGGGTTAAAAATTACTGCCTGCAAGGTTCTACAGTCTTTTTAAAGTCGATCACAGGCTAGCCTTAGACTGTTTTGAAGGAATAACTGCATTTTACAGTGTCCGAGGTTTTAAATTGATTTGGAACTTGTTGATTTTCAATCCTGTGTTTTGTGTTGTTGACGAAATCTGTTGTATATTTTATAGGTTTATTAACGGCAGAACGCTCTAGGCTAGTCCTTTTTACTATGTCCCTGGTAAGCATATTATATTATAACATAGATTTTTCCAAAGCACACAATGAACAAATTAAGAAACTATCAGTGTTCACATAAGACTAAGAGTGACACACTTTTAATCGAGTAGTAGAGTTGAAGTGGGTGATGTTTGTGTTATTAGTAAATTAGTTATGCATTGTATTATGTGGCATACAAAACCTATAGCAAACCAAACATTATGCAATCGTGCAATCACAGCTGAAAGATAACTTTAAAAAATAGATTGGGGAAATAGGAAATACCATATAAGCTTGGGAAAAATGATTATTTTTGACTTCGGAATGATGAGAAACGAATTCTTATGTTATAGCTGAGAAACATGGGCTACTCAATTCTGAAAAGAGTTGACTGAAACTTTTAGATTTGCCCGAAAGATTGCCAAATTCAAACACCTGCTCTTTGCGGCCCATGAAGTTGAATTAGTGAAGATATAACATTAATTGCCGTTAGGGTGAAAGATTAGCTAGCAGGCAAACTTTTTTTTAATAAGGGAAGATTATATATGGAAACGTTTATTAGCAAACACAATTTTCTTTTAAAATTTTAATAAAATCAAATTCCGCTCTAAGATCTTAAATAAGATAACGGCGTGGGAATAATGGCTGGGTGGGTAAGGGGTGGGTAAGGGGTGGCAGCTGGAAAGGTTAGGTTGAGATAAAAGGTTATGATTGCGAGTTTTCACGGTTTTCAGACTTGAACGGAAATAGCTTGAAAAAACGCAGGAAATGAATATAGAAAACTGAATCTAAAAATATCGCACGCCAACTTTTCTGCTTCAATTCAATTTTAACAACTTTAATTAAGTGCAGTCTCTTCTGCATAACAGAGTAGTTCGAGCTATTGCATGAGCATCCACTCTTTGTTATAGCTCGCTATACTAATTGGATTAATGCAAGGAATACGGGAATCCTATTAAGAATAATCCTTGTTAGTGAACTGGTGGGTTGGAATAGCTATAATCTTGTTAAATTAGCTTCGTGCTTTATAGATAGGTGATATGGACGAGAAGTTGGTCTGGAGTGTACTGTGGGTTCGATCCCCACTGCGGTAAGAAGTTATATCTGGTGGGATTGTGACGTACTAATATTAAAGGTATCAACAAGCTGCCGTAGTGTACTTCTTACTCTACAGAAAATAAAGCTGCGCCGGAGCTGGGGGGCAGAGGGGGCACTCGCCCCCAACCCCCTGCGAAATCAAGGGGGCAAGACTATAGTTTTGCCCCTACGACTCAATATCAAACAAGGGCAAGATTTTGTAAACTAGCAATATGTGAATCTTCACAATTTTATAAATTATCGACGAATCACGCTAAAATCTCACCATATGCAATGTTAGAAATTTAAAAAATATCTGGGGCTATGCGCCCCAGACCCGCACTAGCTGAGGGCATCCCCCCAAACCCCACATTGTGCCAGGATTCATACTTTTCCAGAAGCAATTACTCCATGGGCAGTTCGAATAAATCGTATTTCTCCTCCTCCCTCCATCAAAATGCATTTCCGACGCCACTGGCCGCGTGTCACTTACGGGTATACCAGCTGTGATACACCGTTATCAATGAAGAATGAATAAATCAATAATTGTGAAAACATAATCGTGTTCCTGGGTCTCCTATGGAGAATGTTATCTGTAGTGACTTTGCCGCCCCGCAGTGTTCTCCCCAGGCCCGGACCGCCGGGCGGCCCGCCCGGCAATAATTATCTGCCGCCCGGCAAAAGAAAAAAAAATTAAAAAAAATTTAAAATTTTTTTTAAAAATTTTTTTAATTTTTTTTTTTTTACTTAACGATTTGCGAATTTAATAAACTCAAACCGTCCACCAAACGTTTAACTATACGTCCCACCTCTAAACTGCAGCGCAGATTGTAAACGAAATCGTGGAGACTAATCTCGCTGATATAGAACCCGACAAGCAATGCATTTAAACGAAACACATTAGTTGGCAAAATGGCAATCATCGCTATGATCAAGAACATTCACTGCACACAAGGAGCACACACAAGTGAACAATTTTAGCAATTTTCCAATTTTATTGATTGCTAGGACGAATTTTAAAGTAATAAAAATGAAGTCAATGTTCAATCAATGTTTCAAGTTGTAGTAATTGTAAACATACAAATCTTAGATAATAAACACTTTGAAAGAATAACATCACCTTTATAAGGGCCCTTTTGTACTCATTGTAGCAATAGGACTACACGTAATTCACATAGCCTACATTACAAAGGAGAAAATAGGCTTAGACTATGATTTCAATCAAATTTGAAATGTTCATACCACTATACCTACAAAAGTAAGCTACTTTAAAAGGGCTTCAAAAACCTCTAAAAGACACCAAATCGAATCTAATATCTCAAATTTTTTCCGGGGGCAAGCCCCCGGACCCCCACTATTTTTGGCCCTACCCGGCAATGTTTATGGAATACCCAGTGAACATTTTTTCTGGGGAGAACACGTAATGGATAGATGATGAGGAAGCACCTCATCAACCCGTGTTTATTAAATTGCATCCATCGTGGATCATTTCGGATTATAATGTACTAGTGTTGTTTTTATTCATTATTTCCTGACAGTTGTGAATCACAGGTATCCGCAAATGCATGTTCTAGATAGTGACATAAATAAAAACACGATATACAAAAGTACAATGAATGATATATATAACCTAAAAAACATATAATAATATATATGTGTATAAGAATATTGGTTAATGATTTATTTGCTTTACTAGAAATAGCGGTAATATTTAGCACACAATTCAAAAGTTCAAAAATTCAACCCGAATCTCCTATTCTAAATTTTCTTTTTACTTTTTCTTCGCCAGTTGGGACATATATAAAATTTATGTTGCTGCATTAGTTCAGAAATTCGCACGAATTGAATACCACATCTTTGATATTAAATATTTTATCGAATATTGTAGCACGTATTTGTCGAATCGAGTGTAAAAGCTGCTTGTGCGATTAATCATATATAATATGAATTGTAGGTAATCAATTTTTAAACAAAACACAATTCGTCCTCGATATTATCTTTCTAGTCGTAGTTAGTGTGTAGATGCCACTTATGTGGGAAGTGCAACTACTATAAATAGTTTCTGTACGACGTAGCATTTAGGAATTAAAATCACATCCTATATAGAATATCTTTATTTCTAGTTTAATTGAAAATTTAGCACTAATTTTGACATTTGTTTTTACCACCATTGGTTTCATCTACACAAAAACCCAAATTATTTTTTAAACCCTGCGTAAATGTTTGTTGTCGGAATTGTTAAATTTCATAATATAATTCTACATAAGGAACGCTTATAGTAATTAAATCAAACTAGTTTAATACAAAATACAAATTCGGATCTTGATATTTTTAGTAATAGTAGATCATTTTAAATGTCAAAATGCAAATTTTATTGAAAAAACATAAAACTGACTCATTTAATAAAACACATTTCCTATAAGATCAAGGAAAACATATTTAAAAAATTATCCAAAATTCTTTTTTTAAATCACGAATTTCAAATTGTTAACCCATTCTCTTGAGCTATAAATATTTAAACATTGAAAGATATAGTACAAAACAAATGCACGCCCACTAGTTCCAAACGTCATCGCTTTCTAACAATGGCCGGAATAGTATAGTTAATAATTGCTATATTGATCGGGTATTTGTTCACCTCTTCCTCGTTAATAAATTCTTAATTATTTACCAATAAGTAATCCATTAAATGCTCGGTTAACCGTTTGTATGAAGCTAAGCTAAGCTATATGACAGACTTCCATATCGTAATGTTTCTGGGTTCGCCTATAATATAAAGTTTCACACACAAAACAAACACATACACACGCATACAAAAATATAATATACAAAAATACGAAGTAGATCAACTTATTAGGGCTGTCACAAACGTATTTTACTACAACACTTGAATCGGGAACGACCTGATTAAAATTGGTGAAAACATTAGCAACGATTAATTTTTTGTTATTGTTTGTGTGTGTGTGTGTTTATGTGATTGAAATACAAAAAATTATAATGTTTAATTAATTAATTGAAACAATCGTATCATAAAACTCATTTCACGAAAAAAGTGAAATTATTAAGAAAATTAAAACAGTCTTGAGATCTGTATAAAATGTGTTTTATTAATCTTCAAGTGATTAGATGTATTTGATTAGTGGCATATGACGT
The DNA here is from genome assembly GCA_024449915.1 of Sweltsa coloradensis. Classification (NCBI taxonomy): domain Eukaryota; kingdom Metazoa; phylum Arthropoda; class Insecta; order Plecoptera; family Chloroperlidae; genus Sweltsa; species Sweltsa coloradensis. The sequence goes on along the minus strand of JAMZAV010000038.1, from coordinate 973,712 downwards.
CATATCCATATCGTTATCTGAACATTTGTCTAGAGAAAAGATAATTTATAAGTATTCATAATCAGAGCTAAGAAACTATTAATTACTATGATCGGGAGAGGAAGGAAGGTTGTGGTCGTCTCTGAGCTCCGAGGTGACTCTCCCGTGATGCTTTGCGTCATCTCGCGCGTCACTAGAACAGCTCACATGCGTTACTCCTCGTTCTTTATCCGAGCATGATTTAACTATTTTAACTTGTTTATGCAAAGCAATGTGCTAAATCTTGTTCATTTTGTATAGTATGTTTTCCTTGTGTGATGAATAACCATCATGACAATAGTCGTATAAAATATCGATTTTGTTTGAAAATTTTGAGAAATAAGTCAAGTAGGAATATGAAAAATTATTGATTCATAGCAATTGTCATAAAAGTTTACCCCGACTGGGGTTCGAGTGTTCGACTATGTCCTTAAAGTGGGCTTATGCTTAAAATCCTTGTATTAGTACAAATAATCTTATATGGACATGATTTTGAAGTAAAACACTAATTGCAAAATGCGAAATAATAAAACATTTTTACTAAGGTCGCTATAAAAAAAACGTTTTAAATACATATGCCCATAAAGATTGTATATCTTTTCGTTAGGACAACCCATCGTCGACCCCAACGTTGTATTTTTAGTCGCAGATCATTGATTGAATAGAGTTGAACTGTGACTGTGACCCTTCTCCATTTTCATTGGAAACAGCTTTCGTACAAGTTTGGTAGCATTTTCATAATTACTGCTGTGTTTAAATTGGAAGATATTACAAACAGGATACCCGATGTTTAAAAACACGTTCACTGCCAAGGTACACCGACAGTGGTGACAAGCGTACAGCGCGAGACTCTGATTCGGGAGGTCTAGAGTTCGAATCCCACCTCCGGCAATCCTGACTGAAAATCGTTAAAGGGAATGCAAGTGATATTGTCCAAATTCCCAAATACCTAGTTAGACACCCGAAGAGGGACTTGCAATGCACTCTGTGAAGTGTGAAGATTTCCGAAGAGAAATTATTATTTACAGAACGTCCATCTTACTCCCCAAGAGCTGCTACCATATGAGGAATTACAACTCTAAGCTAAATATGACTACCTTACTTGAAAGATGCTTTTGCTTACATTTTATACTTTGTAACACCGGATAAGAGTGATTTATTAATAACAATTAGCCACCAACAACCGGTTAGTACTGCGAAGTACGCATAACTTAGCAAACACATCTCAACATCGCAATAGAATATACTAACCGCAGTCCGCACGGTTGCATAAATAATATTACGGTGGCCGATGCCCCGAATAAGTTTCGTTACCTTGCTCTCACTTTCCTAGGTCATTACTACGTCGGCCACTCTTGTAACACTAACGGTCTCCGTGGCCTTGACTTTGATGACGTCGATGACTCAGGAGTCAGGATTGAGGAAAAGAGTGCGCTGCTCTTATGGACACCTGTCATGTCGCACTTACGTTGCAATTTGTACGATGCTATAGTAATTAGAATTAACTAAGAGCGAATGGGATACGTTTGTCATTCGACAAAAGCTATTATAGTTCGGCCAGAAAGAATCCAATGTATATCAACATGTGGATAGCTCCATAGTCAAAGATTATCAATATATTTTATTTTTAATCAGCCAAAACAATGCACGAGAGATCGATATTATTTTAAAAAATAAAAATAAAAATCATCAGATCACCAAAAAACTTTTTCTGCTGACAGGGCGGTGAATTTTTTTGTTAAACCTTATCGCAGGAAGGGGGCATACCTGCAGGGGGCATTCCTCCCCCCGGATCCGCCACTGGGCACTAAGTATTGTATATTGTTATAGTTATTATTATTAGTCACCACTCTAACTAACTTAATTTTTTTAAATATGAACGTAAACGCAAGTAGTTATGCCAGCTAAGCTAACAGACCTTGCGAATGGGCGAACGCGAACTCTTTCACTATAAGACTATTAAAACTGAACGTATCGCCTGCGGAAGGAGAAAGCAAGGAACCAACACGCGCAACGCTATTCTCCTACTATCAGTGTCTCGACAGCCGTAATAGTCTAGTGGTTAGGACATTGCGTTGTGGCCGCAAGAACCCAGGTTCGAATCCTGGTTACGGCAGACACTTTTTTTTACCCGATGAAACTTATTCCTCCAGTTCAGGTTTATTAGATACAAATAATCGTCGCCGTCAAAAAACATTGTCTTAATTTCTAATTTGCCATATTATATTTCTTATTTTAATATATCTACGTTATCTCTCAGCTGATAAGTCTGAATATTTATTTACCATCCCGTGTACTATGTATATTTTAAAGCTATTTCTCCTATTTATATTTTACTTGTGTCATATTTTTTTAAATAGAACAATTTTTTTTACAATTTTCGAACCTGCTAATTTTTTCGTTTGGAGGTACTTTGTACCGATTTGTATCGGCAAACGAAAAAATTCGCAGAAAAAACAATTGGCAAAAAAATTATTTTCTCTCAGTCACCCAGTAAAATAAGTCACAAAAAAACTCTGTTGATGGTGTGGTTCGGGCACTATTTGACGTTGAAACTTATTTAAGAGGTGATAGTATGACCGTCGCGCCCGACAAAAAATTTGTCAAATTTCTATTTGATATTGAATATTTCAAAGTATTCACGTATATTCTGACCTGTAACGATATTTGAAATTAAAATCCCCGTGTCGTATGCTTAATTTCTTAACTGCATTTCCATATTTTGATTTTCTTGATATAGTTTTTTTAAATTTTTATGAACATATTTAGTTTAAAAATTTTCGAATGCCTAAGTTTTTCGTTGACGAGTTGACTTTGACAGTTTTGTTTTCGCAAAGAAGATAAAGTCATTCAAAAAAACAATTGGCAAAAAAAATATTGCTGTCAATAGCCAAGTTTTGAAATTGTCACAATTGAACAAATAGTTTCGTTTTGAAAGGTTAGTCTTGCCTAATTTGAAGTTAAATATTTGAAAAGTGAATTTGCTGTGCGACCTATCTGACATGACAATTGACAAAATAGTTTTGATTTTCTGTTAGAGTTTCAAAGTCAATCACTATATTCTGACCTGGTAACATATTTGAGAAAATAAAAAATTGCTGTCGAATAGCCTTAAGTTTTCTTGACACTTGACAAAACTTTTTCATACTTTTCATTAAGTATAGAAAAGTAAACTATAAGTTGCATTCATATACAAGATTGTAAAATATTATGTAGGTATTTGTAGCGTAAACAATGAAAGTATATCCGTATTATTACCCACAGTGTGGGGCGACTCTGATTCGGGAGCGTCCCGGGGTTGAAATCCCGTCGAGACCGGCAATCCTGACTAAAGTTTTTCCCGATGTTCTTCTCAGTCTTTAACACGTATGCAAGTCCTCTTAAACAGCCCTCGGACACCCCTTCACAATAATTGTCCTAACTCCGACATATTAAGACAACTGAAGAAGGGTGTGCATTGCACCAAAGATTCCCTGGGCAGATTTCTCACGAAAAATTATTAAAATCGCATGATTATTTTGTGAATAGGGTGTGCATGGTAGAGCCTAGAGCCTACTCTCAAATTTTTGGGGGGGTGTAGGTTCGGAACCAAGGATCACGGGTTTGATTAAATCTTATTGTATTTTGTTTTGTTCTTCCTATCATCATCTATCATCCATGTTCGTCCTGAGTCCTGCATGACCAGCATGCTGACAATGAGTGCAATATATAACCACGAAACATGAAGAATGTATCGACTGTTATTACCCGTTATTTTCTAACTCTATAAAACCTTTCAGTATAACTCTGAAGAATCTTTAAAAAATGTTTTAGTAATGTATAAAACATTTTTTTCAATCGCAGAAAGGTGGATCCTAAACTAAAGCGAATAAACCTATCAAAAATATAAATTGCCTACAACAATAAGACTTGTAATTTGTAAAGATAGCTGATAAAATGTCAAAATTTAGGAACTACTAACAGAATTACCACATCATGCTATGCTAAACCAATCACGGGTTGATTTTTTGACGACTGGTGATGGGCGGAGCGCTAAGTCACGTGACGAGAAGGTGGGATAAATCCTCATTTCGCAAGTTGACGCCTGCTGAACGGCGCAACACTTATCACGCTCTAACTTTGTTTCCATTCGACATTTGGACAAAACCTTTAGAATAGTATGTAGCAAACATATCATTTCTTCTCATAGTGATTATCTCGAATTTTTAGACACATCCGTAAATTTGGTATATCGATGTACGTATTATACATGAAAAAAATATCAAAGATTATAACTTTTCTCATCTTCAATTGACAAAAAACTACTGTTCGGATTTTGACATGATATCTTTTTAAATATGCAAAGAAATAAATCAACTTTCTAAATAGACAGTGCAGTGAACGAAAATTTACAGCATAGAGTAATATGCAGAGTGTAGTTTTTCACGGCTTTTTTCTGGCTTTTGGATTTGTTATGAAAACACACACCTTGCATATAAGTCTATGCTGTGAATTTTCGTTCAGTGCACTTTCTATCTAAAAGTTAATTTATTTCTTGTCTTAAGAGTCAGATGCATACTTTGAATGAGGTCTTGTTGAAATCCGATTGAAAGTTATTTGTCAAATAGAAGTTGACAAAACTTATAATTTTTAATATTTTTTCCATGTATAATACGTACATCGATATAACAAGTTTACGGCTGTGTCTAAAAATTCGAGATCATCACTTTTAGAAGGAATTATCACTGTTTAGTACGTATTATTCCATATGTTTACTACGAATTATTCCAAAGGTTATGAATAGAATAAAAGTTTGAGTGATAAGTGTTGCGCCGTTCAGCAGGCGTCATCTTGCTGAATGAGGATCTATCCCACATCATTCCGCCACGTTGCTTCGTGACGTCAGGGGGCGGGTAAATCACTAGTCGTCAAATAATTGAGTAAATAATATTAAAATTGGAGATAAAAATGATTGTGCTGATTGCCGTGCATCATCTGTTCTAGGGCGGTCGGACGTGATCAACATCTACATGATGTCCCTGGCAGTGGCTGACCTGCTGGTCGGGCTGCTGGTCGTGCCTCTCTCTGTCTACCCCGCGCTGGTCGGCCACTGGGTGTACGGCGACCTCGTCTGCCGGCTCATCGGGTACCTGGAGGTCACCCTCTGGTCGGTGTCCGTCTTCACCTTCATGTGGATGAGCGTAGATAGGTGAGTCACACGTTTTTTGAACTTTTTATAAAAATTAAATTATTTTTTTTGTAAATTTTTTTTAATGATTTTTTTAAACATCTATCGTGTTCAGTAAACTGATTTGCAAAGTAGGACAACTCAATAAAACCAATAACAAAATTATATACTTTGACTAATTATTGTTGACTTAGGGATGGGTATCGACATAAAATTTGTGTATCGATTATCGAAAGGTTCTCACCATTGTCAAAACAACATTGTCAACAAAATTTTAATTAATTTCGATCAATCGAATATGGTTTGTTATCAATGATCGATTATTGACGGTGTACCACATCTTCTTGTGCATAGCATGAATCACAACATGCGTGCGAAGAAGGGGGCATTTTAAAATTGTTTCCATGCTTTATTCTATGGTTGGGATTTGCCAATATCGAATATCGATCATTATAAAATCTCAAAATTATTGAAGGGTTTTCGTCCAGGAATCAAATTGAAAAGCTACTATGTAGTTGAGTTCTCCTTTTCAAACAATTAACAAACAAAAAAAGTGCCCGTTACCATTTCCATATACTCTTTAGACTTTAGAGAGACACATAAAAAACTCCTACACAATTTAAATGGATATCAAACCGAAATCCTGCTGCTAGGAGTAACAGTCTAAGAGCGAGAGGCATGACGTTGCAAAATACAAGATGCGATAATTACCCAAGTACCATCTGGAGATACTCAAAGATATAGCGGAAACTCAGATTTCTATTCCTCTCTGTGCTATACTAAACGCGCTTCAAACGATGTCTTCAAAAAAAGAAAGTGCTCTTGGGAAAAACACATTTACCAACCATGGATTGCCCAGCAGTGCACTACTGCGAGAAAGTGGGATCGCCTGCATTGTCTGAAATCTTTCCATAAGTACTGTTAAACTGTTGAACATGAACGGTTAGATAATGATTTATTGCGAGACTCACATTTCGGGAGGTTGCCGGTTTGACACCACCATCTGCAATTTTCATTTAACAAGAAAAAAGTAGCTTTTGGACATTTGCTCCTCAAGTTTTCTCCCTTTATCCTGTTCTTAATGAAGAAAGTTTATTTTTTATTTATTTGTTATTTTTTTGTATTTTTGTATTTTGTATTTATTTATTTATTTATTTAACGTAGCCTACAAAGGAGGACAACTTACTAAATATAATAATAACATAGATGCAGACACAACAATGAACTAAAGTTAAGTAAATATTTGAAATACTAATATTACAAGAACAATGTATTGAATAAAAATTTTGGTAACAAATTCAAAAATGATATTAATGCAATTTACTAATGCTCTAAACATAAAAAGGGGTCCTTGGGTATCTTTCCCGCTAACAATTAATTGTTTTTTCAATACAGTTTTTTTTACCCCCTCCCCCTCCCCCTGTTACCACATAAATCCCGAAAAGTAGTAGAGCAGTAGATCACAAGTTGGATAAACCCTAGCCTGATAAAATATTCAAAAAGTGGTATCGTATCAATCATTGAACACATTCTAGTGGTGATAAAGTGTCGGAAGGCCCGGCCACAGACCGCAGACAGACCGCAGGCCAGCGGGCAACCATCACTTAACGCACCTTGCGAATCCGGGTCAATAAGCCTTATTGCATGAGGAAGAGTGTCTGCACTCGCTGACCACAGGTATGCAAGGGTCACCTGGCCTTGGCCTTGGCCTTGTAAGAACTAAAAAACAGTTTTCCATAAATCAAATAAATATTTGCTGCAGGGTACACCATCGGTTTATCCAGTGTGACTCTCTTTGGTGACTAAGGAGGTATTGGGTATTTTGGATAGAAATATCTAAGGGTTGTTAGAAGACCAAATCTGAGAATTTACCTATGATTGATGGTAACCTTGGAGAAAGCTTTCAGTGGAAAATTTCCGGTACTTGGAATCCAATCGAAACCCTCCCGAAGTAAGAGTCACTTTAGTAACAGCTGAGCCACCTCTAACGGATTCGACTAGCCCCCTTGACGATACATTCTGAAGATTGCCCATGCAACAGAGTGCAAAACAGATAACGATGTTGGGCAATCCTCCAGAAGACCTCTAGCACACATCCTTCGTTTCCATTCTGATTTTGCATATGTTTCAAACGTAGAATGGTGAATGATAGTTGGATAATGTGAGTTGTCACTAATCGTTGCAAAGAAAACAATTAAGAAAATAAGTAGTTGATAACATGAAGATACGTTCTCTCTTCTTCTCTTCTTTTTCGATTCTTCTGCCATGGTTTACAAGATCATTGCATTAGCGACGACGACGTATGATGACGTCTTCATTTAATAATGACGAGAATATAAATTAAGCATTGCCACCTTATCACCCTTACCCATTAGTCTGTCTTATCTTTTGTAGGATAAACTTATTAAATTCAGTAAGTTTTTATTTACGTTTTTTCGGTTTTATTATTCAGATTTTGTCTCAAAGCACGAACGGCTAACGATCACCGGCATACGACACAAGTACTAAAACTCCCGTTTTGTTTATTTTATAGATCGTTATCGTGAAGGTTAAAGGGTCAGACATTCTAATCGTATTATCCTATAGCTTATTTGTTGCCGACTCGGCTGAAAAATACCTTTGAAGCTTTTTGTTCGGCTTCCTAAGTGAATTGTAATTAGGATTGCTCTGACGTTATCGTTAAACAAGGTTGCACTTTCTTGCTGTGTCAAGATATTTGGGTGCAGGGATAATTATGCTGATTAGTGATTGGCCAACACGTGATTGTAAATATTTAAAAAATCTTAAAGTAAAGTTTATCCATTTATAATTATTTATTTTGTATCAAAATTTAAAATGATCTTATTTGAATAATACCTTTGATGTGACTTTTAAAAATGTAAGGACATCTAATGCTGTATACAAGTTTTTGGAGGTACAAAATAAATACTACAAACAAAACAACAAAATAACATTATGACAAAACTTATTCAAATTATTTAAAGTCTAGGTCCTCTATCATTAACAACGGTCTGTATATTTAAAATAAAGTATGAGACATGAAGCCTGTCCACCGATGATAATAATAATTGTAAAAATATTTGTTTGGTTGTATAAATAATAAAGGTCAATGGCAAAACCTACGTATTTCTCGGTAATTCCAGATAATGTCAGGGTTATCGAATGATGCCTCTAGCAAAAACAGATTTTTTTTTATCGACTACGATGGAAGCTATTTATTTTGCGTAAATAAGCGTTTAATAATAATTGTTGGTTTAAATCACGATTACGAGCTAGATATTGAGGCACACGAGAAGGACGTTAACTTCTTCTATAGAACCATTGAGTTCTAAAGTTCTACTCAATGTTATACCTAATGTATTAACATTAGTTTTGATTACATTAATTTGTTTTACTAATACGCCTATGCCTTTACATGTTTAAATAATTACTTGAGTATGTAATCAACGAACGGAACTATTTAAATTATGTTTCTTATCTATTTGTTCGTAGGGTAGTGACATTTTATGTTGTTCTTTGTTCTGATACTAATGTGGAAACGAGTCTAAGCGCTCAACTCAACTTTCTGCTTGTTCTGGGTTATCGTTATCATATTTCACGTTGTTCAACGTTGATAAAGAATCAATCTATGATATACGTAAGCACATTCCTCTATTAAAGTTCGTCTACTTAGAATAAAAAAAAATCGTAAAATCTCCGCAATTAAGTCAAGTTTTGTGAACTTCGGTAATTTATTCCACCTGTCTAGATTTTGTAAATGCTAATTTTTATACGGGATCTTAAGTTTAAATCAAAGTTGACGCGCTGGGAATTTCTTGAATAATAATTTGATATCCATGTTTCGGATTTTCCATTTTTTACTGTGTGGACTTATGTCTCGCAATGAAAGTTAATCTTTGCCACCAAGTGAGAATATAAAATAGATAAGTAGTTCTTTACTCACAGTAACATTCATGCAAAATTGTGTGATAATATTACCATTACTAACCGTTCAGCAGCAAACATGAATACCTGGCCGCGTGCACTTTTTTTAATGTTCTGGACGAAGAAAATAAAGACGATAGACAAGGATCGTTTACTCAATTTCTTCGAGGCTCTAACTCTTTTCAAGACAATTTATTGCTAATAATAATAGCGTATTTTGTGTTTCACCAAGAATATTAATTCTATCAAAATATCGCTGAAATTTGTTTCGGTTGGTTCTTTCAAACGAAACCAAAATTTAAATTTGTAGAACAAACTCTATATACGTAGTCTAGGAAATGTAGGGTATATCACTAAAATAATAACCAGGCTGCAAGAGTGTAAGCAATGTTTATACGTGAAAAATGGACTTTTTTAATTGGGATCTGTTTTAGTATTAAATAATTAATTAAATTCGTTTTATTTACAAGAATAAGATCCGGAATTACCGGATCAAAATTAGTGAGAATTACTCTGATTAGGATTAGGGTTAAAACGGTTTTCGGTCCGAACCGGTTTGACTCGCTACTCGCTGACATCATGGCCGGGAAGCTTGAGGCGGAAATCGAACCCGCAACCTCAGAAACAAGAGTCCGTGTGATTCCTCACTGCGGTGAACGTCCAAGGTCGTTGGCGTCACCGGTATTTACAATTCGGTCGTGGAAATCCACTTTTTTCTAAGTTCGGCGCCCACTTGGCAATTAGGGCTTGATTTCTGGGTATCTGGCTTGCATGAGCAGGGCACACTTCCACTGATTGAATGAGCTCATCACCCTACGCCGCTAGGTTACCTCTGTTACGTCACGATTAGTCTTGGGCTTCACTACCGCGCCTTATATTGAAGTGCAACCATTGAGCTCATGTCTATAGATGCAACTTTTGATCAGCGATTGAAGCCGATATAGTCTCCTTTTCAGTGTGTGAAGTCACTTCACATAATGAACTCGGGCCCAATTTCTTTGCAATGCTATTTAATGCTCATTGAAAAGTCATGAAAAGTCAGTCAGTCACAAAATCCAGCGAATTTCACATACAATTCTAGACCAAATTTTTGCCCCTAATTTACACCCAATAATTTGTAACTTTAGCATAGTGTTCAGGAACGATATGAGTATGTCTCTTATCACACAACATTCCCACATTTCAAATACAAGTTTCCTAAGCGTGGCAAAGTACTCCCGCCATGAGACAGGTAAACTGCAATAAATTCAAAGTGCATAATGTAATTATAAATCATTCATTCATTGAATTTACTTTTGTGTTCATTGTTTCGTCTCATATACGAATAGGCCTAAATAATGTTCTTATTTATCATTCACAGTTTTAATACTTAATATCTAACATATTGGAGTACTGCATTTTTTCGTAGTCCATTTTGAATATTACAGTGATTGTCTCGTTTCTTGTATCTCACTGGCTCGCCACCAAGCGCTATTCTTTCAAAGCTAGCTCATGATTTGTATACTGTATAGGGTAAAGACAACAGGTATACATTAATTTTCACCGACGTCCTCCTTGACGTCACACCGTCATAAACACACTCACGAGACGAGGTGACAAACTGCTACTTCCTCTTACCACACACACAGCTCAAGGAAATCATCGTCGGTGATGCGCAACACATATACACACGTTTCCTGCATGACTTCATTACCATTCTCAAAAAAATTAAATTTAAATTCACTAAATTTTAACACGTTGTTTGACCATCGGATTTAAAAACAATCGATATTGCCCACAGATTCGGATTCCATAAATAAAAGGAGTTAAATATGACCAGACGTATACCGGTTGACCAGGACATTACCGATTTCGGAATTTACCGATTTCGCGAGATAGTTGGATGAGCGAAGCGAAGACTTCAATTTCACTGACCCCCTTAAAAAATTAACTCGGGTGTTTTTTTGTTTGTATTTTTGTCTGTTTGTTCGCGATCTACCGGACAAACGGCATATGCGATCTTGATGAGGGGACCTTCGAAATTTCTGAACTTAGACTTGCCACGTTTTTGGGTACAATCAATCAAATATTTCTTATGATTAACGTACTTTAACGATTTTTTCGATGTTTAGTGAGTGATAGTTGGCCCGCGACCGGGCAAACGGCTACTCCGATCTTGATGAAACTTTATGGGAACGTTTAAAATCACTGAAATTATATATTGTTGTGATTTTAGAGACAATTGAAAAAAATATTTCTCATAGAAATCGTACTTTTACGATTTTTTCACCAGTTTTTAATACGATATTTTCGTGATATTTTGGCCGATAATCAACCATAAAAGCTCATCCATCAACGCAACTAGAAAAAGAGTTAGCGAAGCGGCCTAGTAATTTAAAATAGGTACCTATTTGTACCGGTTTATAACCTGACGAACAAAATGTCCCAGAACTCTACCAACCTCGAGCAAAACTCACTCCTCTGACATAACATTGAAATATTAGTATTACTCCTTCCGGCAATTAACCTAAATTAATTCTTCCGCGCAATTAATAAGACTTGCCTCGACTCGTCATTGCGTGTTACCATGGTCACCTGGTGCATAGCAAGTGATGTCCATGTTATTATTTGTAATAACTACGACACCACCTTTCCGTATGAACGCAAGGTGTTTATGAGGTTGAACGAGCGCAAGAATGTCTCGGGTTTCCTCCTCTGCTAATCTAAGTGCCTATCCGTCTTCGGTCACAAATATGTCCGACATCCTTCCTCGTTCTTTCATATCTGAAGGAAAACCGAAAATGGAAAATCCCACAACTTTTTACAATTATTAGTTATACAGTTCCGAGCAAAACGCCATATTCATGTTTGTCAGTGAGTCGGGGTTGACCAAACGTTATTCATTAGATGTGGTGGGATGTTAGCGACTGAAATCTAGGGCTAGAGCGCTGGTCTAAAGCGTAGAAGCGAACGGACGTGGGTTCGAATACTGCTCAAAAAGTGTTATTCGTTTGTAGACGCCAGAATGAAGCTTTAGCGTAAAGCGCCGCGAGACTCAGATTGAGGAGGTCCTGGATGGATGAAGTTATTTACAAATTAATGGTTTCTTCAGTCGTTTATGCGAACTCAAGGGATAGAGTCCTCGGGCATCCTAGTTATACACCTGAGGAGCATGCATTGCACCCTGGACAGGTTTCCTACGAGAAATAAAACATTCAGTTTGTATGTCATACTTATTTTTGTACCACCATTGTCTTGAATAGTATTATTCATATAGCATAGCATAATGAAATACGTATACGTGATGAAGCAAAAGCGCCACCTCTCCCTTCTATACTTAATTTTATTATTTTTTCTTCGGAATGGTTGATTTTCAATTTAAATTCAGTGTGGAAACATTAATTTCTTAAAATGCTTCTTCAGTTTTTGGTAAAAAAAATTGATATTTTGACAACAATTGTCATGACACTTCTTGTCAGTCTGGTACATACATTATGAAGGAAGTTCAGAGTAAGCCGCCGACATAGGTAGCTCGTACGATATAATGCGTGAGACTCCAATACTAGGTTCGTTCGCCTGTGTCGCACTTTGCACTGTGCTGTCTTGCACTGCACCGTGAGTTCATTTCAGGTCAGTGCAGTAGTTCATCCAGTTCATCCGAGTAGTTTTCATTTTTTATAAAATATTATCTTTGGAGTCAATAGTTGAGTGAAGTAAAATTTGATTACATAACTATTTATACTATTTATAATAACTATTAACTCTATTTATAAAAATAACTATTTAAAGGGGTATTTAACCGCTAAACTCAAAAAATATATTTCATTCAGGCTACCTAGTAATGAATTTAGCAATTAACAGAAAAATTATTGGGGCCACCATGACCTCCCAAAAAATTGTCAAACATGACATTTTTCGAGCTAGGTCCCATCGGCAAAAAACTCCCATAAGAAATAACATAGGGACGATCTTTATGCCCCGTGACCTTGGAGGATTTTGATCCAAAAAATATTGGCCATTATTGACGTACTCTACAGCCTTTTCTGTAAATTCCCTATATTTTGTTTTGTAATTTGGGCAAGTAGTTCGGTCAAAATATGTTGATTACCAAGATGGGGTGTGATTTTGGAATGCATATTTTTGCGTGTTTGAGGGTATATTTGGGCACAGTTTCAAGACACGATGTTATAAAGGGGCATTTTAGATTGGTACTATGCTCTAGTATCTATGTGGACCAAAAAATAAGCAGGTTAAAGCCGTTTTAAGATATTTCCCAAAACACTAATTTTCGTAAATTTCTGGATACAAAAAATTGAAAAATTCGTTTTAAATCACAGTTACCAGATATATTTTTTTAAACGGTCATTTAAGTGTAGTATTGTGCTATAGATAGATCACGTGATAAAAAATATTTTTTGGGGTTTTTAGCCCCTTTAAGCAAAATGCAGTCAAATGCTGCTAACAAGTTACACCTATCCCGAATTGTATCTAACTAATATGACTAAATTAACAATTATTATATTATTAACTCGCCTATCAATTACTTTGATTTACATAAAATCAATTACACCTACGGGAGTGTTTCCCGATTAATGAATTAATGATTAATGATTAATGAAAAGTATTGCTGCTTCACAGCACGGGTTTGTACCGAAACGGTCTACAGTTACTAATCTTGCAAATTTTACTTACAATGTATCTCTAAACATGAATAATAAAACTCAAACTGACGTCATATACACTGATTTTTCAAAAGCTTTTGATACCGTGGATCATACTTTACTTTTACATAAACTGAAATGGTTTGGCATTAACGGCTGTGTATTTAATTTATTAGAGAGTTATCTAACGGGTAGAAAGCAAACCGTGGTGGTCAATTCTGAGCACTCTATGGCAGAGTGCGTGACCTCTGGTGTCCCACAAGGGTCGATTTTAGGGCCGCTTCTGTTTGTTTTGTATGTTAACGACTTACCTAATTGTGTGAAACATTCTAAGGTGCTAATGTATGCCGATGATGTAAAACTGTTTTGCCCAATTACGTCAACTTCTGACTGTAATCTGCTGCAGCAGGACATTGATTCGTTATCTAGTTGGTGCAAGGACTGGAAACTAGATCTTAACGTCAAAAAATGCTGTCATTTCTTTTACCAATAAAAGATTAAGGACGATACATAATTACATAATAAATGGCGAACGTCTATCAAGGTGCACGGAAGTAAATGACCTCGGTGTCACAGTAAGTCACGATTTGTCGTTTAATAAGCATATTTTTAAAATCATTCCTAAATCCATGCGTCTACTGGGGTTTATTAGGAGAAATGTTTTAAAAGAATTTTCACCAAAAACTATATGTATGCTATATTTTTCCATCGTGCGTAGCACCCTTGAATATGCTAGCCCTGTGTGGAACCCTAAAACAACCATAAAACCAATACTGCCAGTTTAGAAAGTGTGCAGAGGAAACTGATAAAATGCTGTGTTTTAAGGCGCGGGTTCCTTATCACAGAGATGAGTACATGGACATGTGTTCCGCTGGGGGATTTCTTACTCTACAGTCTAGGCGTAACTGTAACGTCACTGATCTTGTATTTCTTTACAAGATCATACACAATTGCTTTACTGATAATAACTTGTTGGACAAGATAAACTTCCAGTTCCGTGTACCTTCTAGAGCGACTAGGCAAAGGGGCATGTATGTTTTACCAAAATGCCGTATAGATGTTTTTCGTTACACTTGCCTGAATCGTATTCAGGAAGTTTACAATGATCTAGCTCCGTCAGAGCTAGATCCATTAAATGTGTCCTTGGCTTCTTTCAAGAAAGCAATTCGTGATTATGTGTAAATTTTAATTTTAATTTAATTTTAAGGTTGACTTTGATTATTACTGTCATGTTTCTTTTCTTTTCTTTTTTCTTTTATATGTTTTGTACAATGTTCCTGTGTATTTGTCATTTTTGAGTTATGTTTTGCAAGTATGTTTGTACATATGTCTATGTTTTTATTATACGTTACTGGTGGGGCTCTGCCCTGTTAACGATATATTGACAAAATAAATAAATAAATAAATAATGTACGATCAACTACAGTCAACACCATCAAAATGAAAACACCCATCTTTCTCGATAGCAACAGCAAAAATGCGCTGGTTGATAGCGTTGGGAAATGGAACCGAAGATAAGTGGAACTCTGATTCGGAATGTTTTTAATTTGATTCCTACTACGTATACACATTATCTTGTATCAAAAGTTTTCAAGTTCAAGATTAAATTAAAATTTCTTGTTATTTCTACGATTTACGTCAGATATGAGACAGAGATGCACTTAGTTGTAAAAATAGATATGCAATCAATTTCTTGCATCAAGTTTTCATTATCAAGTGTTATTATTGTCATGCACTTCTTACATAATATTTGTGAATGTGACGCCCTAGTGACTAAAGTGAGCCAGCAACAGCTACCTTGACGCAAGTTCCTTTCTTCCTTGGAATATTTGACACTTGCACCGTCTTATCGGCAAGAAGGTGTATCCCTGTGATAAGACTACGTTGGCAATGACTTGAAGAATAATACGCCACGTCGAGTACGTGTGTTAGTGCGTGCGGCATCTCGAGCACTTACACGTTGCATATCTTGGTGTTGCTTCACAATGGATTTACCCACTTAGTCAGGTGTGATTAACAAGTGGAAAACAAATCATGTAGGAATGCTCGATACTGACACTCGTACAGATCCGCTTACCCCAAGGGTTCCAAACTTGAGAAGGGCCCCCCAGGGTGAGCGTGAGGAGATTCCGGGGGGGGGGGGCGGCTCGGAGAAATTACAAATTACTAGGAAAACGCTTAAGTCCCGCCGCGTTGATGGATGAGCTTTTAAAAATGTTTATTTGCATGGGATATCTTTACTTTTGCAAGTTCTTTGTTTTGCTGCTACGCAATACGCATTGTTAGCTGATTGTTGTCAAGTTTCTTTTGTTACCTGTCAATTGGTATTATTTTCCGTAAAAATATATTAAAGCTTTATTTCTATATAGATTTTGGCTAACTATCTAAACTTTTCTTTTAAAAGGAACTACATCACCATAACCTTAATGCGTTGTAGCCCCACCCGTTTGGTCAAGAATTAACCCAAATGTCACGAATATATCGCATAAAAATCGAAAAAATCGTTAAAAGTACGATATCTGATGAAATATTTTCGATTGTACTCAAAAACAATACACCTCTAAGTCAGAATTTCGAAGGTCCTGTCAAATTTTCTACAGATCGGATATGCGTTTGCCTGGTAGAGAGTTAACAAACAGGCAGAAAAACAAACAAAAAAAAATACCCGAGCTAAATTGTTTGGGGGTCAGTGAAATTGAAGTCTTCGCTTCGCTCATCCAAAAAAATATCAATTTAAAAATCGTCTAAGAGTTCAAAACTCACACAATCGACGCAACACTGGTGAAATGGTACGCATGTACAACAGCAGTTTTGATTTCAAATTAAGCTTAGCGACAAAATTAAGGGGGGTAAAAATATACCCGAAGGGAGGAGTAGGATGTAAAAGGATGGAAACCACTGGTTGACCAGAAAGCTTTTCATGACAATTTTTATAATTGTGAATTCGAAGGAGTTGGTAAAAATAGTAAGGCGTTATTCGCATGGAGTAAGACTGTAAAAATAAGAACACTTCATCCGGAGTTCGGTGAATGGTTCGCCAGTGACTATGTTTCTAATTGGAATTGAAGTAGAAAACTGCATTTTGTAGGTTTATTCCTCCTTTGAATAAAGACGGTTACTATCGACTTGTAGGAGCCAATCCCTTATTCCAAAATCACAGTATATTTACAATCAAATAAAAGGTCGTGACTGCCCATTTCAAGAGAATGAAACATTATGCGGCGTGAATCACTAATGCCAGCCAAAATGCACAACAGGATGAATTGATAGCAGCGAGAAACGCAGAAGGTCGTGTCGATAAACACAGTTCTGACTAAAGTTTTCAAATCTTTCCCGCGACAAAAGGCGAACTCAACGGGATTGACAATTTTAACTTCAAATTCTGATATTCCTCCTATCATAACCTCACAGCAGTAGGCCTAGTATACCTTGCAAGTTCCTCATATAACACATACATGAAACTTAAACCGTGCAAGCCGAATACCCTGGCTACGGGTCACAAAGTTGGAACGGGAGCAACAATTGATCAAGTGGAGGTAAAGTGAAAGGGAATTAATGTCTATGAGGAGGTTTTGAAAGGTCACCCTTATGAAGGCGGTTTGAGTCACTCCCTCTCAACAATAGACAAAATTGTTCCCACTGTTTCAAAGCATTCCATCATTATTTTGCATCATCATCTGTACAACAATGTTCATAATCATTAATTTCATACTGTTGTTATATATTTTTCGAAATTATTTCTTTATGGCCAGTTGTCATGTCAGTAAAGATTGAATTTATTATATTTGGTCCAAAGTCAATATTGCTCGGATGTCTGGGCCCGGGGTAGAATTGGCCCAGAGCATGGCTCTGCCTATCGTACAAGACGATTCAAGAGAAAAAGTCCACCTCGCAAACATCAGCTAAAGAGTGGAGTACATTACACCCCAAAACTAGAGGCGAGCTCTGGCAATCGTCGTCGGGGAACCCTCCCCCTTCTCTTGACGACCTCCCCGACGACGATGACAGTGACACAACGAACGATGACAAAGACTATGACGACCGCGACGTGAGAAACCCCCCTTCCTCCCCTTCCCCGTGGCTGGTTCTGACAGCATGGGCTCCTCCTCCCCATATCCCCTAGGCTAGAGTGGTGCAAAATCGGATGTTTTTATTTTAAATGGTTAGATTTTGCTGTTGGCTAGTTTGAAGTTTACATGTGTCATAGTTGATGTTTTTTTATAGAACGCAGCCGAGGCGCCATCAAATGATAAATCAAATGCGCTAAAGGGATTGTCAACATAAATCTTGATATAACCTTAATTTTGTGGTTTGATCATTATCGAGCCAAAATGGATGTTTACCGTATACCTGAAATTATGAGGAAAGACAAATTAAAATAATTACTTCCGTCCTGCCAGCGGTTGAGAATTTCTACTTGAAAAACCCACGTTAATACAATATTTGGTGGAGTAGATTAAAAAAAAATAATAATCATTGTGTTTGGTAAGTCTGCCATATAAGAACTTGGGAGTGCCAGATCGGAAGATGTCTGTGATACAGTTATTGTAAACTTGTCGCCAGATGACCCGCCAGATATGTGCCCGTCAAGCTTTAAACAACAAAACGTGTAATGTTCCTCCATACAATCTAGAAATTACAAAATCTTTCCCGATTGAACCCACGTCTCCCACATTTCGGCTACAAGGGCGCTTTAGCCAACTAGACTAGGGAAACGCCAAAGTCGTAGTTAGACGAGTGAGTGAGTCATGTGGTGAGTACCCGGGAACATTTGCATTTAAGTTTGATAATTATATTCGCATAAATAATAGTTTTTTAAAGTTAAGTTGGTATACGGGGACGGGCGCGTCAACTGTAAGGTCATAATGCGCCTCTCTAGCCTATGATAGGCTAGGTAGGCCTAAGGTAGGGGGAAGAAAAGTAATGTAACCGGGTACTCAACACATGGCTCACTCACTCGTTTAACAACGACTTTGGCGTTTCCCTAGTTTTAATATACTTGCTCCAACGATAGAATGCAGATGCTTTGCAGTGGTGGGGGAAGTATGAATGCGCGGTAAATCTTTGTGTATGAAAGAGAAAAATCTTTTACCAGCGCAAGCAAAAATTATCGGTGCTAGATTACCAGCGCAAGCAAAAATTATCGGTGCTAGATCACAGAGTTCCTCCGTGTGGTAGATCCACGCTAAACTAGCGTGAATAGAGTTTACAAAGTTGTTATGTTGGGAAAACAATTTCGAGCAATCTGCATTCTTTCATTGGGACCACTATAGCATTGATGATTTTGTCTCGCACAAAGATTTGAAAGATTTATTTGTCAGTTATCTGTTATAAGTAATTTCCTATTTATTTTAGTCACAGATAACAAATTATTCAGTACATATAATACGGATTTGTAAGAAAACGGTCAGTCTTCAAAAAGACAAATTAGCTCAGCACATGATTCCCCCTCCCCCACCAGCACATTTGAGGAGAGAGAGAGAGATTGATTGATTGATTGATCTAGGACTTCATTATAGGCGGGATTAAGGCCAGTGAGAGAGAGAGAGAGAGGGAGGTGGGGAGGGCGGGACATTCAAATCTTATTTCAGGTTTTGAATGCTGACATATTTTATGTCGTAAATGTGCACCTATCTGTTCTTTCTTTCTGTTCTTATACTACTGTCGTTATCTCTGATAAAAAGCAACGGAAACATACCTAAAGAACTATAAAGATTAATTTATCATTAAATTTAATCACGGTACAAAATAACAATAATTTGCATGCTTATTGAAACGTAAATAAATTAGTAAAACACCCCAAACCGAAAGACATAACGCAAGGCCTCGTGAGACACGCGTCGTACATTGCCTGTGTGTATGTGCGCGTACACGCGCTTGCGTAACCGGACATCGCCCTTAAAACCTAATAAAACCTTGTGTTACAGCTTTGTATTGTGCGTGGGAGTCCACATCAACTACTGATGGTTGATCTAAAAATAATCACATATTGATTGATTACACAAGTTGGGCCTGTTTTCTCTGTATCTCAAGTGGATGATGGGTTCAAGACCGAAAGAGATAGCTCTTTGAGACTCTGATTCGGGAGGTCACGTACGGTCCGAGTCCCGCCACTGGCAATCCTGACTGAAAGTTTTCCGAAGCTATTTAGTACATTATCTTCACGAGTGCCGAATACCCTAGTAACCTAGTTAGTGACCTGCAAAGGGTCACACTGGGTAAAGTATGTAAAGTTTATTTGGATTAAGGGCGCGTCAACCGTTAGGTTATAATGCACCACTCTAGCCTAGGGGATATGGGAAGAAAAGTCCCCTGCTGGTCAGAACCAGCCACAAGGAGAGGGAGGAAAGAAGGGTTTGTCACGTCGTCATCGTCATCGTCTTTTGTCATCGTTCGTGTTGTCATTGTAACGTCTTCGGGTAGATCGTCACGGGAAAGGTAGAGGTTCCCGACGACGACCGCCAGAGCTCGCCTCTAGTTTCGCCTCTAGTTCTATAGTTCTGCTTATCGCTGAAGGTGTGGCTTCGGTCCTAGGTTTTGAAATGTTTCCCGTGGCAAACGTTTCAATCTCAAGTTAATTGCGTCTCCGCAACGAGGCTAATTGAGACGACAAGCGTCACCCACGGTTTTACATTTTAGTCACGGAGTATTGCGACGGTTTATCTTGAATTAGATTCGAGCATTTCTTTGAAATTCTCTTCATTTGAGGCGGACGTGATCGCACAAGTTCGGTCGCCGAACGCTCGTGTACCGTATCTACCGGGAAGTTAATGATTCGCAGGTTAACGTCCATCAACCCCAGCCCAAAGTACAAGGATTTGTTAACAATTATATTATTATAGTTGGATCACACCACAACAATTATCTATTATCAACTTCTCAATACCCTTATAATTGCAATTGTAGGACCTACCAAGTACGACTTGAATTTTGATTGTGTGTATATTTATTTGTTTGTATGACAATAATTTGTTTTCAATGTAAATCATTACTTGATGTAAAATGAAGAAAACAACATTATTTGTCATGTGATAAGACGCACCCACACCCACACATGCATATTACATTTCGGAGTCGCTTCCTCCATGGAGGATGCATGCATGCAATGTCCGAGCGCGACCGGCATTGCCTGAACAAGCAGCCGCCGGGCCCCGAAACATTACAAATTGAATAAAGCGATCAATTTTATCTACACTTTAATTAACCGTCGAGTGAATATTGTGTGCCATTTTTAAAATGACATTGACACTGTTCATTGATAAGACTACATATTATGGCTGAAATGCAGTGTTGGGGAAGGAACTTTTAAAAAGAACGCGTTCTCGTGAACGCGTTCTTTTTTTGTGAACTTTTCAGTGAACTTACTCTTTTTTTAATGAATGAACTTGAACTTTTAAAAGTTCTTTTTGAGAACGAACTTTTCAGTTTTAGAAAGTTCATTTGAAAGTTCTTTCCGTGCGTCGAGCAGCCGTCGACTCGCCGCCGTCGACGCTTAAAAACAATAACAAATCGTTGTTCCATCGTAGGCCTACGTTGACGCACGTTCAGCTGTTTATGATAAGGTCACGTACGATTCACGAAGTTAAAACGATGCACACCAACTAATTCGGAAAAAAATCTTGGAAGCCTAAAATGTGCTAAAATGCTAAGTATCTGCCATAATTTTACTAGGAAAACGCTTAAGTCCCGCCGCGTTGTTGGATGAGCGTAATTCATTGAGCTACCATGTGTTATGTGGATTTTCTGTTGTTCTGTGAAAAAATCATTTCAGTTGAAGATTTTTTTAAAAAATTAATTTAAATTAAATAAAAAAATAAACTTTAATCTTTAATTTTTTTAATTAATCGTAATTTTAAAAAAGAAAAAAATCGTAAATTTTCGATTTTCATAAGAAATAATTAATCGATTGTGCTCAAATTTCACACGAATATGTTAATTCATAAAATTAAGGTTCTGTGAAAAAATTATTACAATCGGATAAAGCATGTAGGTGTTATAGGTAAGTCAAAAAATTGTTTTGAAAAAAAAAAAAACATAAAATTTCGATTTTCATAAGAAATAATTTTCGATTGCGCTCAAATTTTACACGAATATCTTAATTCATAAAATTATGGTTCTGTGAAAAAATCATTAAATTCGGATAAAGCATGTAGGTGTTGTAAGTCGAAGAAATTTTTTAAAAATTGAAAAAAATCGTAAAATTGCAATTTTCATGATAAATAATTTTCTGATTGTGCTCAAAAACGTGGCAGTTCTAAGTTCAGTGATTTCGAAGACCTCCATAAAATTTCATCGCAATCGGAGTATCGGTTTAGCCGGAATCGTGTTAACAAACAGACAAAAATACATAAAAAAAAGAAAAGAAAAAAAAAATATATTCCGGATTTTTTTCTCCAGTGTAGTGAAATGGAATCTTCGCTTCGCTCGCTACGCTCGCTACGCTCATCCAACAAGATGGTCGACGAGAATGTAGAACAAATCATCAACACGATCAAAGACAGCTTAACACTTTAAATAAATAAATAAATAAATAAAATAAATTGTATTTAGAGTCTACCCACTCAGTTATATAACTGATTTTCAGTGGGGGACAGTAAATCAAAGCGACCAAGCCAACCCAGTAGGCCCCGACGCAATCGACGAGTGAACGATAACCAACCAAAGATCGATATTCGTAATAGGAAATATAGCAATCAGTGGTATGGACAGTGCGAAGTGCGAACACACGCGAATCAACGCCAGAATCAACAAGGCCAATTCAGAACAACTCTGAATTTATTATGTGCTTGAATCGAACCCTGGACCTTCTGCATTGGAAGCAGATACGCTAACAACTAGACTAACGAGCCACATATAAGACTCAAACTCGCGAGTAGTTTGGTACTCGAACACCCCTTATGTTTTTCCTCGTGTTTTTCTTCATTTTACGCCAGCCTTTAAAAAAATAGAGTTTTTTTTTACAAAAGAACTTTTAAAAGAACTTAGTTCATATTTTAGACGAACTTGAACTTTTCAAAATTTTAGGTTTTAAAAGAACTTGAACTTTTTAAAAGTTCATTATTTGAGCTGTGAACTGAACTTTTAAAAAGTTCATTTTAAAAAAGAACTGACCCAACACTGCTGAAAGGGGGTATATAGCATGGTTGTCGGTGGTGACGGCATTCTATTATTATGATTGATGAATGATCAACACTTGAGCATTCCTATAGTTCCAAAAATCCACGAATATCGATAATCTTTCAATTTCTTTACTCCTTGGTACAATCGTGTCGTCGTGGTGGTGGTACTGATTGTTCGGGTACTTGTTGCAGGTACCTGGCCGTGCGCAAACCTCTCCGCTACGAGACTGTGCAGACGCGGACGCGCTGTCGCTGCTGGATGGTCTTCACCTGGATCTCGTGCGCGATGCTGTGTTGTCCGCCGCTTCTCGGCTTCAACAAGCCCCTGTTCGACAAGGACGCCTTCATCTGCATGCTCGACTGGGGCAACATGGCCGCCTACTCGGTGACCGTCGCCTGTCTCGTCCTCGGCCCGAGTCTCATCACCATCGTCTACACTTACACCTACATCTTCTCGATGATGAAGAAGCTACGCTCCGGAGTGCCGATACACGACAAGGAGTACGCCACCGCCTTGTCGGAGAACCTCTCCAATCCCAGCCACATCATGTCCTTTGTGCTCGTCATGGCTTTCTGGCTGTCGTGGACACCGTACGCGGGCGTCAAACTCTACGAGTACTTTACTAATTCCAAGTTTCAAGTGCCCTACTTGCATTTCAGCATCGTCTGGTTAGGGATTATGAACTCGTTTTGGAAAGCTGTGATCCTTCTCGCGCTGAGTCCGCAGTTTCGTCTTGCACTGCGCATCTTCTGTCTAACGCTCTGCTGCCGATACAAAGGCCGACAGGGTGAACTTATTGACATGGACGACGAGGACTAAAACCGAATCTACTTCTCTCAAATCTTACTAATTCAATCTATTCTAACTGCTTCTCGTTATTCGTAAACTAAACATTATTGTTGCGTCTAGAAACACGTTGTTATTTATCTCTTTACTTTTTTACAAACAGCCTTTTAGAAGAAACTATCAACACAGTGTAAATAGTTTTTAAAAAGTAAATCAGTATAGAGCGTGGTTAACATACTATATGAAGAATACATTCCGAGATTGATATTGGTCCTGCGATTGAAAGAAAGATAGTGATTCGCAATCTCTGCAGTCTGTGAGAGTAAGAAATATTTGGTCTAGCAATATCTGGGCCCTGTGGGTGCAAGAAATAATGGTCATAGCAACATATGTGCCATGTGACTGTAAGTGTACTGTACGAAAGACTTGGTCTAGCATCATATGTACCCTGTGGGTGTAAGAAAAACTGGCCATAGCAAAATCTGTGCCCTGTGTTAGTGTAAACACAACTTGGTCTAGCAACATCTGAGCCATGCAGGCGTAAGAAAGACTGGCCATAGCAACATATGTGCCATTTAAATGTAAGAATAGCGTAGTCTAGCAACATCTGGGCAATGTGAGTGCAAGAAAGACTGGCTATAGCAACATCTATGCCCTATGGGTGTAAGAAAGACTGGCCATAGCAACATCTGTGCCCCATATGGGTGCAAGATGGACTGGCCAAAGCAAAAAATGTGCCATCTAAAAGTAAATGAAAGAATAGCGTAGTCTACATCTGGGCTATGTGAATGCAAGAACAAACCGAAATAAAGATTTTAAAAAAATGCATGAAAGATATAAACTCGCATAGAGTTATTTAAGGGGTACAGTGGATTGAATGGGTAATGATTTATATACTATTATCTTCAAGTTCTTTGTGTCTTCAGTCGTGATATATGCATTGCTTTTACTGTTACAAAAAATAAATCAGCAATAGCGATAATCTTATGAAGTTTGTATAATATGATGTTACGCTATTTTTAGCTAGGAAGTTTACCTTTTGTCTTAAGCTTCGTTAAAGCAATGTGAGTAGCAACAAAGGTGAAGTAAATAGTTAAGGTTAGCTCTTAAAGAAATCTGTTAAAACAATCAATAATTTTATAAAAAGATATCGTCTCGGATGCGTCATTTGTAACACGTGTAACACGACATATTGTGATGTCTTTAGTGTAAATATTGTTAGCTTAGAAGTTGTTATTCTCTCCTTCTATAGCTATGTAATTCTGAAAATGCTCACATTACCTAGCCATGTTCTTATACCATAAAATAAGTTTCGAAACATTATACATTAGAAGTTGAGAACATCGGTTGTTTTTAAATCGAAGTAGTTTTCTTTGTTGTTACTGGTATAACTTTGGGTAATTTATAACCTAGTCCAGATAGTTCGAGCGTATAGAACAATTGAGATAAAAACGTTGTTTTCTCTGCGAAATATAATATATACATAATTTATTATTGTGGTTTAGGACCTGGTTCTGAAAAGTTTCGGATTCATTTTGTCAACGTTTGTTGGACAGACATAGATACTTTTTTTAAAAAGGTTTTAAACAATCTTTTGAATTTTATAAGTGAATTACAATATTCTCAGAGTTCTATATCCTTGGTATCTTGTTCATACCCTATTTACAAAGAGGAACAATACATAATATAATAAATATTAACTTTCAAAATATATTCACCCCTGAATAGGACAACACACGCTTTTAATGGCTAATGAGGGCATATATAATTGATTGATTGCCAGATTAATTAAGACGTGCATAAGCTCATTGGTATACCACTGTTGTGAAATATATTTAATACACTCGTAGCACTTTCTGGGTAATGTGTCGTGATTTGTTTGCAATGTATTTCAAACCCTTTGTGTGGTATATGGTAGAAGAAAACATTAATCCAAAAAATGATCACTAACTTCAAAATACTACAACCAACGTTTTCTTATTTTATTGCACTCTTGAGATATTTGTAAAACTTCTTAATTTCCCTGTAGAACAAGAAATCAAATCATAAGCAATTGCACGCTGTGTATTCTTTAAATCCTTCTTTAGGGAGGGGGGTATTTTTATGTCTGTGCAACAAACTGTGGAGGTAGAGAGTGATTAGATCAGGAAAATAGTTGATCTGTCACAGATTGTAGTAGTCATAGAGCAGAGAAAACGTATAAATAATCTATAACATGTATAAACCAAAAGCGACAACGAAATTAAATCGTTTAGCTCAGAACAAAGGTTAGTTGCAGCATGCAAATACAAGTATTAACAAAATATGCTATTGCCAATAATTGTTCAATTATTATTGTATAATACCAATTGGGAATTTCAAAACATAAATCGAATTTCAATCATATTACTGATACCCAATACATTACAACACAACGCAGCTCATCCACATAGAGAAATACTTTTAATTTTAAAAGGAAATTTTTAACCATCATAAAGACTTATTTTACAAGGCTTATAAAACCAGAAAACAGTGGATTAAAAAGCTTCATCTCGTGGCTTTTTGGTTTTAGTTGCTCTATGAAAATTATAAACAATACTGTTTGTTTCACAATATTACCATGTTCAATCGAAATATAAATATGTATATTCAATAAATTAAAAACAATTTTAAAATTAAGTACTACAATGCCTTTGTATATACATTCAAAACATACACAAGATCATCACGTGGCTAAAATATATCATATAAACGATTTTTTACGACAATATCTGGTCACTTGTTGTCTGGTTTGCTATGTTCTGGTGCTTGAATACTACGTGACAGGTTTCACTGAGTAAGTCATTCGCTGCGCAATATCATTCACAAACTGCTCTAATCCACAGATAATTGCAACATTTTACTGCTTTATTCTGAGTGCCTACTAGTTTTAGAATGTAATTTTCCATTACCCTCAAGCACCCACAGACCCCCCACAAAACATGAACATGAACACAAAAATATATGCATGCACCACCACTCACCATATTTCCAACATACTAATAAATACTTAAAAACTGTACCATTCAAATGTTATTGAACCCTATGAATATATCAAAACTGTGCCCTTAAAAATATTGTTACAACTTAAGTTAAAGATTTACTCTAACATATCCTTCGTTAAACCACAATAAGTGATAGCTCTCATTACTAGAGCAACTAATGGCAAGTTTAGAGTAGGCTTTATACCTGTTGCGTTCGTCAAAATAATATAAGAAAACGCTTAGGCCGATTATAATTTACTAACAGTTAGATGAAAAACAAATATACTTCACTGATAAGGTGAGTAGTAGCTCATATGATCTCATAACTAGGACTATTGAGGAATATGTACATGCCAATAAAATCCATATTTAATAATAAGGGTAAATGCATACAAGTTAAACGGTACACGTGCTCATTAGTCATTACAAGCAAACAAATGAACAAGAAATTCTGTAAAGGTCTGCAGCAAATCAAACAAATGGAAATCATTTCGAGGTAAAGGTTAGAAGTTTACTATTCAATCTATATTTCAATTTACCATCAATCCGCTATAGACCCGTATAATGACGTTCGCTGTACATTCTTTCAGAATTCAAGGAACATCGGGCTTACAAACACAATAATATACTCTCTCATTAACTAATATCTTACGTAGCGTCGATTAATGTTTTATTATTCTAGTTCTAAGCTAAGAATGTTACAGGTTAAACATTATCTAATGATATCAGCTGTTATAAAATTCTATGTACTTTTATTATAACTAGTCAAGTGAAGGGTGGATGGATTCACATAACGATATATTATGGAATGGAAGAGACACACCCGTGATCTAGGTTCGAATCCCGGCTACTGGAATGTAAGGAAAACAACTACAGAGGCAAGGCAACGAAAACACATCTCACCACTTTGTAAGAGAGTTCTTTTAATCACTTGTTTTTGCAAACGTGTGAAACTATATGGTCAGAGTGTTTCCATCAAGGCCTATATATTAATTATCACCTAAAGTTTAACATTCTATTCGCTATAATTATATTTCACATTTAATTGGCGTTGTTCGCAATCAACCCTTTCAGGTAGTTGTGTGTTTCAGGCGTGTAGTTAGAGGAATGGCCTTGGACAGACCTACCTGTGACTTGATCCATTGCAATGCTATAGCTGTCAAACTTCGCAATTTACCAGTATTTTTATCTAGAGAATGTCTAGGCGGTATTTTTTTTTATATGAAGTAGGCCTATAATGCTGATTATAGATTTTTCCTGGTTGAATTCTTCGTCATTTCCGAATAAAATCCACACAATTTTTTATTAGAACAACTCTAAAACCAGTTCAAAAGCAAAGCAATACTATGCTACTTGCACGCATATACGGGTTTTGGTAAAATACTTAACATGATGCTCTAATATTATAATCATATTTTAGACATGATTTGCATGCAATAATGAATGTGTCCTAACGACAGTCGATGTGTCTACCTCAATATAATAGGACCTATTATATTGCTTTCTATAAATGAACCGTTCTGATACAAAGAAAATCATAACCAAATAACGCAATAAATATTAGTCACTTAGTGTGCCATGTTCAGGTCCAAGGCCATGAATAGCCCTATCGTCTTGGTGTGTTGTCAGTAGCTGCTACTTTAATAATAATGTAACTTATGTGCTAGAGTTCTAGACAACAACCAACACTCTTAAGCCACTAACTAGAAAACTATAAACAAGTCATCTTAATATTATTGTAAGTTTAGTAATTAAAGCTGAAAAGAGTTACATTTATGAATTGTTATTAGATGTAATGCAAAATAAAAATGTTGATCCAGAAAAAAAAAATGGGGTAGAAAACGTGAATATAGCTGGCAAGAATTCAATAATATGGAATGTTGTTTCAATTACAAAATAAAAATGGGTATTAATGAAAAATAAAAAGTCGTCTAGAAAATAGTTTTTCAAACTTGATTGTTATTACTATGCCTAGACTGCCTACTAATTTCTTAAGCTAATAGAAGATCTCGGCAAAAGTAATCACCAATACACTTTATTGTGATAAGACTAGAGATCGATGTCGATTTATATTCATAGTCACTTTCAATTTATCAATCAAGCTGACAAGATGTTTTAAATATAAAGTGTTCTTAGCCAAAATCGATGTTGTTTCAAATTGAAAAGTCATTCTCCCAAGCCTTGTCGCCACTAATTGGTTCTCCCTGTCATGTGTATTCCCGTATTAATTCCCAAATACTTGCACAAGGTTCGAGTACCGTTGGCGCGTGCCTTGGCAGAAACACTGGCTCCTGGTATCTACCATTGCCATTACTGATAACTAAGTGGGAGCCTTGCTACCATCTTCTAGAGACGAACTTGTAGATTTAAACTTAATTATTGTGCTTTACAAATGTAATTTAAAAACCGCAGTTAAAATAGCTTATAATAATAAAAGTAATGTACATTTGATTGCTTTATACAATAATTCATGTACATAAATGTTGTATACAAATGCTTCTGAAAGTGATATTATCAATCCCAGTCGTTTCATTATTCATTACCTTACTGGCTGATATTTGCAAATTATAGCTAATCTAATCGTAACGTAGTGGAATCATTCCAGTCTAGCTTTATGGTCCGTCAAAACTCAAAAGTATCGGTACCGGTACGGGTACCTACTACTTTCAGCTTTTATGAATGAAAATGTTACCTAAACAATACAAATTTAAATTTAATGTGGTCAGAAAGTACAAGTCCTTAAATCAGCAGAATAATAAATACAAGTTAGAAGCATTCTGTAGTTTAACTAAATATAAGAAAAAATGAGTTTAGTATTGTGGGTGGGTAGGCCTACTAACTTCACTTTTCCAATTTCTTTCCATTCAAAATCCAAAATGTAACCAAATTTCTAAAATATAATGGTTTTGTAAACTAGGTACTCACTATTAGGGAGGCCTAGGTTTTGAAACTATGTAATAATAATAATAATAATAATAATTATTATTATTATTAATATTATATTTTAATATTATAATGCTTAAAAGATGCAGAAGTAGAACAGAGTCTAATAACAAGAATTCAAAGCAAAATATGTCACAACAAAGAGCTGTGTTCAAACCCCAAATTGGTAGAACTACTTGGTTTGAAATAAACGGTGGGCTACGGCAAGGTAGTGTGATGTCACCTACATTATTACCGTTGTTATGGATAACATACTGCGTAAAGTTGAACCCACAGAAAGTGAAACATCTAAAACTATGATATTTGCAGATGATATAGTGAGATGGGGAGATACCATTGAAGAAGTACAGAAGAGCGTAGATAGATGGAATGAGGAAACACTGAAGTTTAACATGAAAATAAGCATTGAAAAGAGTGAAACATTAATAGTAACGAAGAAAAGTAAACAAAATCAAAAGAAGATAATACTACGGGGTGAAGAGCTGGCCATTGCAGAAGCATTTAAATACCTCGGAAGTATACTAACAAAAGGCGCAAAAATAGATGCTGAAATATCAAGGAGAATTATATTAGCAGACAAATTTTACCAAAGTGTACGTAAACTATTATGGAAAGAAGAAATATCATCCAGGTGCAAGATGTTATTGTACAAAATGTATTTCCTCCCAATAATATTATATGCATCCGTGACCTGGAAAAATAGGAGGAAAAGAAGACAGCAGATTACAAGCAGCAGAGATGAAATTTTTAAGGAGTTCTGTAGCCTTAACAAAAATAGACAAGGTACGGAGCAAAACAATAAGAAACAAACTAGGAGTGGAAAGTTTACGAAATAAAATAGGAAAAGAACGACTTCGATGGTATGGGCACGTACGAAGAATGAAACAAGATAGAATACCAAGAAGAGAATTTGAACACACATGGGGGGAGTAAGAAATTGGACGCCCAAGAGATAGATGGAGGGACCAAATAAAATGGAACGTTGAAGAAAGGGGAAAAAATCATGGGAAAGAATTAATGAAGAAAGACTCTGGGAGGATAGAAAGAAATGGAGAGAACTGGTAGAAATGCCTGTCATAGAAGACATCGAAGTAGATGAGGAGGTGTTGAGCCTGGCTAGCAAACACTGAAAGTCCACAGCCCGAGAAATTGGTGATACGTCACCCCCCGACCTTGACTTATGTTGGAACCGGGTGTTTTGATTATTATTATTATTATTATTATTATTTTCGATCCTACCCACTCAGTCATATAACATGATTTTCAGTGGGGTACATTAAACCAAACGACCAAGGCAACCCTGTAGGCCCCGACGCAATCGTATGCTGAGGCTAGAACGGAGGCGAGTTTAAGCGTTCAGCTTTCTGGATTTTTCGGGTAAACGGTTTATAACACCATTATCAAATTTCACACTAACATTTATAAAGAATAAATCTATGTTTTCCATTATGCGTATTCCTAAACTAATTCATTGATTTTGAATTAAAATTTAGTGAAATCTCCAAAATTTACTCAATTTTGGAATAATTCATTGATTTTGAATTAAAATTTAGTGAAGGGTCATTCTCCACTAATGTGAAACTGAAATTACAAAATATTTTTTGTACCTTACTACTTCATGTTATATATCATTTTAAAGAAGAAAGTCTGAAGAATCTTAGTATTATAAAGATATAACGTATTTTTGGCACACCAAGCAACAAAGTCATGATGTGTGTACATTTAATCGGAAAATGGGTGCGGACGGGACAAACTTTCAGATTTTGATTTTGAAAACAGTGAGTGTATTTTTTTGACGATTTCTTTTTTAATTATTATTGTGTGTGTGTGTGTGTGTGTGTGTACTTAAAACATAACATTTTTTAAAAAATATTACATTCCCATGAAAATATATATATTTTTTTATAATTTGCTAAGTTCGAGAACCAGATTACCAGCTAATCTTTTGTAAAACTCTATCAAAACTAAAGCTAGACTTTTGATTTTTTGTATTCTCTTTATTTACATATTATTTATGAAGTACACAAAGTTTAAACAAATTTCGTTGGTAATTTTTTTTTATGGAATTTATCAATTGTGTCCCGTCCGCATCTAGGCTTGAACGAGTGCTTACGGAATAAATGTTTGGACTTAGATTTTGATACAAGAATGTAGGGATGCATGATATTTCCGTTTTGTTGTTTTAATGTTAGGATAAACCATTCTTAAAACAAATATTAAGTTGAAAAAATTGAAATCCCAAAAAAAATCTTTTTGTAAGAAATGTGCTTTGACTGCAACAAATTACCAGCGAGATTTGGATTAAACACCATGTTACTTATTAAGGCCAGATGGAATTTAAATTAGTTCAGTGGCCATGGCTTTAAAGAAGAAGAAGAAGAAGAAGAAGAAGAAGAAGAAAAAGAAGAAAAAAGAAGAAGAAGAAGAAGAAGAAGAAGAAGAAGAAAAAAGAAAAAGAAAAAGATTCAAACCTGCTGGATAGGTCCTATTTTTGCAATGTTTAAAAAAGGTCAACCAATCGGTCCTTTCTCAATCCAATGCTCAAATAACTCTCCATTTTCTGGTCCCCAGACCAAAAATCAGCATCAGCTTCTTCAATCACAATGAGATGAAGAATCAGATGGAAGACGTTGGGGTAGACACCCCCCACATAGGGTATACGGGGAACTTTCTGAAGGAACCTGGATTGCCGTAGGCCTACTTTACGACGACCAATGGTGGCCAGGCCAAGTCATTGAAATTGTGGGAGATAGCATTATGGTTAAATACATGTTCAAGCCAGCGTCAATGACAAAAAATAAATTTATTGCAATGGACAACCCACAATTTGAAAAGATTAAGAATACAGCATATCTCGCTACACTGCCAGGAGATCCTTCCACGGATTGATCGTCAAGCACGATACTTTGGCTACAGCAAAGAGATTGTATCAAAAATACAGTGGGTTATCAATAAAATGTGAAGTTATAGTACAGAATTTGGTTTTGGACCATATTTATTAATTAAGTAAATAATTAACATTACATTTAGTATGGAGATAAAAACTGTCCCGTCCGCATTGTCCCGTCCGCATCTCACAACAAAATTTTGATTAATTCCATGTAGGTCTTAAACTTATTGATTTAATCTCCAATCTTCAGTATGTTGTTTGTGAAGAGTTATATTTAGCAAATATCCAAACAGACTAAAAAAAAATTTTAAAAACATTTCAGAGAATTTTGATCTGGAATAATGTTGATTTAAAAACATGAACTTTGTGCGTCCCGTCCCCATCCCATGCAAATCATTTTTTTAACCCATCAATGTTTTTTTCTCCTAATTATCATCCTAATTTTCATCTTTAGGGGTGTCTGAACATTAGAAAAAGTATATTGACACTTGTGTTTAGAATATTTGTCACACTTTAATGAATATTATAAGTTTCTAAACTGTCCCGTCCGCAACCTGCCAGTTAGTGGAGAATGACCCTGAAATCACCAAAATTTACTCAATTTTGGTCAACTTCGGGAAATTATTCCAAGTGTACAGATTTTTTAACTCAAATTTGCATAATGAAAAACAACGTATAAATCCATGTGAACGCGTTGGTCAATTTGGTTTTATCGTAAGATAAACGGTTTGGTGGGAATTTCCAGAATTGTAA
The DNA here is from genome assembly GCA_024449915.1 of Sweltsa coloradensis. Classification (NCBI taxonomy): domain Eukaryota; kingdom Metazoa; phylum Arthropoda; class Insecta; order Plecoptera; family Chloroperlidae; genus Sweltsa; species Sweltsa coloradensis. The sequence continues at coordinate 940,469 of JAMZAV010000038.1, read as the reverse complement.
TCCATGTTTTGTATTTCCCATTTTTTCACGTTTTGGACTTATGTCTCGCAATGGATCTTTAAGGCTTATTTTGTGCAACCAATTACGGATATCAATATAAAAGTACTTTATTAACATCCATTCAAAATTTGGTAATGATATTACCAACCGTTCAGCAGAAATCATCAACACCTGTTTGCGCGCATTTGAGTTGGGCCAAGCTCAGCGGTACCCTCTTAAAATTGGCAGTTCAGCGTAACTATGTTCAGATGCAGCCTGTGGTGGATTTGGAATCATTCAATAGAAATAAAATAATTATTTGTAAGTGTCGTGTTGATAGTATCAACGCCAGTTACTATTCTAAGCGTTGATTGAACCATGCAGGGGCGTAGGAACGGGGGGGGGGGATGGGGGGGGGAAACTACCCCCCCCCACTTGTTGGCTTGACCCCCCCCCCAGTGAGGGGGGGGGGTCAAACCAGGTATGGGTGCCATTTGCTAACTTATAGCTTGTTGGGTGATTTTTAGGATTTTTACTACAGTCGGGCTTGCAAACAAAAAGGAAGGTTTTTGTTAACATTTTTTAGAAAGATTCAGCATAAGAGACGTGATTTGCGAGACTAGACTATAGCCATCTGATTTTAGACTAATCATTATATTTTGTGTGCAGTGTTTTCACTCCCAAGCAGACTATATCGACCGATTTCAGTCAGGTAATCAATCTTCAATGCAATTTTAGCTCCAAAATGTAACCCTTATTCAAAATTAAAATTCGCCTGAAAACGAGTTTTAGGCCACTTATCAAGGGCACCTTTAAAAAAAATCTCGCCTACGGCGAAAAAGCCTCCGGCGGCTGGGGCTTCGCCCCAGACCCCGGTTTGCCCACCCAACCTCGTAATCAACTTTAGTGTGACCCCCCCCCCACTAAAAAAATAGTTCCTACGCCACTGGAACCATGGACTTGGAATAGTAACTGGCGCCTTGTAAATCCATGATAGAACATGATGAGAGTTTGGGAAAGTAGCTTCGTCCGCGGATGTCAGTAGTCCGAAGAATAATGCTTTCTGATACGCTTTATTTTTTTGTTTTGATACTTTGCTTTATTGCAAAACTCGAGTAGCGTTCATTTTGCACCATCATTATATCTACTCACAAGTCACAATAACTTGCTACTCGCTACTTTACTACATTTTCAAAAGTAGCGGCAATTTTGCAAAGAAAGGATGTCTGTTACCGAGCTCATGCGTAGCACCCGAGACCGGAGGTCGTCAGTTCGATACCCGCCACCGGGGATCCTGACTGAAACTGTGATCCAATGTTTTCTCCTCTTGTAGCCCTGGGCATTTCATCCTAAATGTCATCTCCAAGTTTAAACAGAGGTATGAACTATGCATTGAGTTTCCTCATTGCTAATGTTTTCCACGATGTAACTCCTACTAAAACACATTTTCATAGCAATGCCTACTGCCATCATTAAAACCACGTGAAATTACAATATATTTGTAATATCTCACAAAAAGCCACGCAAAATCGAAAAAGTGGATAGGGCCTAATCATAGGCCCCTGTAGTTTTGTTAGAATTATACTCTGCAAAATGTTTTTTTTTTAAATATTATAATCAGTGGCGTATTTAATTACAGAATAAATAAATAAAATTCAATCCTTAATTAAAATCACTACTGATCAATATATTATTTTAAAAACTTTTTTGGCGGGTATAGTTCTAACAAAACTACATAGGTAGGGCCTTTTATCCACTTTTTCGATTTTGCGTGGCTTTTTGTGAGACATTACAAAAATAGGGTAATTTCGTGTGGTTTTAATGTTGGAGGTATAGGTCCTTCTTGTTCATTTTCATTTCATTCATGTATTTCTTTTTTTTCATTTTCTTTTCTTTTTTGTTGTTTCTTTTTGTCGTTACCCACCAATAATAAACAATGGGTAAACTTACTTCAGGAAGGCCTATGAGATCGCCATGAAAGGAAGAGTAAATTTCGTGCGTCAAGTGATTCTTCAAGGTGTAAATATCAAAATATTGATGGATAGAAAATTTTAAATTTTGAGAAAAATGTTGAAGATTATGAAATATCTACTTTACCGACTCACTCTGCTATGTTCTTTTTATTGTTGTAGAAAAATCCTGTAGGAGAGCGCACCAGTCGCCACGTAAAACACATCATGTTCGCCAACGCTAGAATATACATTCTACTGCAATTTCGAATTTAATAACAAGGACTAATTTAGCGATCAAAAATTAAACGTATATGTTTATTTATGTGATCAATAATAAAATATTATTGAATTTATAGTTTTAAAACTATTTTAATGATTTAAAAGTAAATGGTAGTCGTTTGGGTTTATCATTCGTACGTTGGTGTCACTGTATCTCGAACAGTTCAAGGTGGCACTTTTCGACTCTCGATTTGTTTTGTTCTCAGTTGCGCACAGCCTAGCCTAGTTTGGTGAGGGTCATCGAATTTTTACGTTGGAAAAACCGTGGGGAAAACCAGATCACATGGTTCTTTGAGTTATAATTGGAAATCCAATTTGTGTTAACCCTATGTCTTCTATTTGTGTTCCGTCGAGGCGTTAGCTGCATTGGCTGTACTGTGTGGTGCTATTTTCTCTTCGTTTCCTGGACGCTGAACTCCGAGTCTTGCGTTCCTTCACAAGATTCCGAGCCCGATGCGTCAATGTGTGGCTATTTTTGCAGTTACACCAGCAGATCGTGTGGGTTCTCGCATATTTTCTCTGGGGAATTCCGTGGGGAAATCCGACTCACATAGCTTTACATGGCCTTTCTAGAAACCTCAGTTGTTTTCACTTGTTTGTCGAGTGTGTTAGCAAGATATGGCCAAGATTATCTCGTAGTTCCATCGTGTCAGTGCTGTATTTGTTTTTTTATTGCATTACAACGTTAAATCACAGCTTTCGACATCCAAGTTCTCAAATGTGATTTGTGTTTTATGACATCTTTCTTGTCTTCATTGCTTTCGGTAATAATATTGTGAGCGCGCGGAAACGAAGGCAGTTGAAGTTTGACAGTGACCAAGGCTAACGAGTTTAGAATCTAGGCGCTTAGCCCTAGGCCCTTGGACTTTTGACTTATCTAGGCTTAGCCCACCTGACGGGCTGCGTTTGTTATTATTTTGTTTTGTGAATTTACTTATTATTTGTACGACAATGTCGCGCAAACCGTCGACTCAAAACATGTCTGGCGATTCGGGCAAGTTTACCAAGGCTGTAGGCCTAGGCCAAGACACTAAATCCAAAGCTGAAGATAGAGGCGAATATACGGACAGTGGCCTTTGTTCAAGTTACGGTGATTCTGGGTGTAATATCGGCCTAGATTCAGGGTTTCTCTCTGGAAGTATCGCATCGTCCGAATGCATCTCTGAGGAAATTTCGCCATCGAGAAAATACACTGACTCTTCATCGAAGGATTACACAAGGTCTTCATCGAAAGATTACACACAGCGATCAACATTACCGGATGAAGACTTCGAATCCAAAAGCTATGGGAGGCTAGATAGTGGGGTTGACGTGGGGTTCAGTGACCAGTTCAGTAGCAGTTTGAGTCTCAAAAACACTTCTCTCAACGACCTTGATGTAACCTCAAAAACTACAACAGAAAGTTCAAAACTCAATGATCTGTCATCAACCAAATCATCTGCATCAAACCTTCCCTCTATTGCAATCCACCCCTCAACAGGATGGGAATCATATTTCCAACAAGATGAAGATGGAGATACAAATCTACATGTGGCTATTGTAAGGGAATTCATTGAAGTAGTAGATGTATTAATACGAATGGCCCCCCATTCACGCTACCTTGATATCAAGAACAACGATTGGCACACTCCGTTGCATATTGCTGTTTTGATGCGCCGAGACAGGATAATCAGGCACCTCGTTGCTGCTGGAGCATCGGGGAATAAGCAGGATCGTTACGGCAATACACCACTTCATCTTGCTTGTGAAATGGGATATCAAGAGTGTGTAGAAGCACTCACCGAACCGCTTTACAACACTGCCACTGGAACTGTGTTGCCACAAGACCTTGAGGTATGTACTGCTAATTTCCTATGTTCATTCCTTTTCTAACAACCCCGTGTAGGCCTACATAGGCCTATTGATACGTTGTACGTGCAAAATCACAAATAAATTCATATGTTGGATCCTTACTATTGGTCGGGTTCTCAATGTAGGTATCAACAATGTAGGCTATAGGCCTACAAATAGACGTTGGGAACAAAATAAAATCATAATTTCCTTCACTAAAATAAGCGAAAATACTTCAAAATAGTACACCATTTTGACGTGAAAAACAAAAAACCCTACAAAACCTTTTATGCCTAACGTTTTTATTTGAAATATAATGGCCTTTAAACCGAAAAGGAGTTTTGCCAAAAGTAAAAAAAAGCGGGGCGATTGGCTGCCCTTAATGTAGGCTACGATTTACACAGCAAATTTTTATGTCCAGTGATACCCTAACATAACCGAGGATCCAACGTATAAATATACACTCCGTTCTAACAGCCGGTAAAAGTGAAGTTATACCTTACTCAGTGTTGTTTAGAATCCCTTTTATGTTGAATAATCACTACCTAGACAAAACCATAACAGTAATTTTAAATGATTTTTAAATAGTTGCACACAAGTGTTTACAAAATAAAACACAAAACAACAGACACAAACAACACGTAAAAACAACCACCATCAACTCCACACGCCGCTATCTTCGAACTCAAATCCAGCCTAAACCAGTGCTATCAACTACCAGTAGGCCTACTATGAATTACAAAATGAAATTCGATGCACAACTGTGCCACAAGTGCAAGTGTTGCCCTCCAACCCCACTGGGGCTTTGACATTGGACCCCAACTCAAACCCAACAATAAAATCACAAAAACACACCTCATTCCGATGAATCACTAAATCATGAAAACCAGTCAATCGCCCAAAAATACAACTAGGCTTTAATTGCCAGCACTGCATTACATCATTCCCTCACCTCGCCGTTGCTCCAGTCGACATACAACATGCTCTCACAATGTAAACATCAACATTATGTCAATCAACAGTTTCAGAATGACCAAAAAACATACCTACTCAAATCAATGTGCGCGGACTCCACAAACCATGTAGGGCCTTTGGCCTTTAAGTAACAATGCTCAATCATTTAAATTACCTTCCAAAGTAATTCCGGTCCGCTGAGTGATTCTTCACAATTACCAGTCTATGGTTAAAATTATGCCAAGTTATTCTTCAATTTTATTTTACCACAGGTTCCTTTTTAGTCACTAAAAGAGGTCTAAAATGTTAATTTTGATTGAAAAATAGGGCTTTAGGCATTCAATACAAAATGGTCTTCTTTTTTGCCTTAAGGTCAATGTTCATTTGGTAGGCCCACCTAGGTATAGGGCCTAATAACAAAACAAGGTAAAAATGGTAAAGTTTGATAGGCCCTGCATAAGCCTCCAGTTAAGCCTATTAGGCCCTACCAGTTTTTATGCCTCAGATGCAGGTTTGAAATCGATACATGCGCAGCAGAGATCCAAGTCTCGGGCCTTACGATCAACAAGTTCAAAGTCATGTTAATATTTTTACAAGGTTACCCTAGGCCTAGTCTAGGCAGCCTACCAATACCTACTGTTATATTTTATATTATCACAGGGTAGACCTATAATTTGTTGGTCCTTTTAACTTGGATTGGGTGTTGCCTTTTAATAAAGTAGGCGTACCTTGGGTAGCCCAAAATAAACTGGTGAGTGCTGTTTCTTTTACGGAACTCCAAATTCTCAATTAGGTTCGGTCTACCTACCAGCCTGTTCTCGATATCTTGGGTTACATCAAGAATTTTTTGTAAAATAGTCTACATTCCATAATTATGTGGTACCTTCAAACTGTAGGCCCTATGGTAACTAAGACTTAATTAATCATATTTTTATATTTAGGTCTATTTAAAATCATAATTGGCCTTTGAACTACACCTAGCCTAGTTGTTTAGGTAGTAGCCAGCCAGCCACCCCCACCCACCCAGCAAGTGGACTTATAGGATTTGCTCCAGGCTTTGGATTTTCATCTGGTTTGTTATTTCATGGCAAGCAAAATTTAGACGGGTCTTTTGTTTGTTAAGCAGGTGCGCAACTACGAAGGGCAGATGTGCGTGCACGTAGCAGCGATGGGCGGCCATGTGGACACATTAAGACACCTGTACGTCTCCGGTGCCAATATCAATGCGAGAGAGGGGAAGAGCGGCCACACGGTTCTTCACTACGCTATCGAGAGCGGTTTACATCGAGTGATTCGCTTCTTGCTTGAGGAGTGTCTTGTTGGCCTATTGCTCGAGACTCCAACTTATGCAGGCAAGTTTACAATGTTATATTTAGGTAGACCTAGTCCTCACACGGTTAGGCCTCTACTCCTTGACTTGATGTGGTGTCAGCCTGTGTCCACACTAAGCCGACTGCCGATCCCTAGTTAAAACTTAAACCAACATCAAAGTACAGTACTAGGCCTACGTAGTAGTAGGCCTATAGCATTCAAATACCCATAAGTTTGCCATTGATTCCAAGCTCAAAAATTTCTCAAAAAGCTAGGCTTGAAATCAAGAAAATAAGGTGAATGAGGGTGAGGGCCAATGTTATCATAATTAGAAAAATTATTTAGACCGGCCGGCATGGGGTTACCATAAGTGTCTCAGCAAAAAAGAGGACATTTCGTTCACAGACATTCGCGGATTACAAGGGTCTGGGGCGGAGCCCCAGCCGCCGGAGGCGAAATTTTTTTCGACATTTTTACTGTCAGGATAGCGTTTAGAGCGATCTGAACAAGGGTCAAGGAAGGACAGTGGTGCCGACGCCTTTTAAATTGTGGGGTTATTTTTTAAATGAACACTACATTTTATGACAAAACTTAAGACAAGTCGCCTAGGCTACAAACACTTCCTTACGTACGCCGTACGACGTGGACACAAGGCACGAAACGTACGGAAATGGTAACTAAATCACGTGATAGTACACTGCTTGCTGCACAGCCTGGCGTGTTGTGACACGCTCGGACATGATCGGCTGCTCGTATTCGGCGATTTACGGTCAGTGGATGGTAAGTGAGGGGGCGGAAGGGTGCGCATGCGCCTCTGCATGGAATTGGGTGAAATAACCGGACATTTTGCATTATTTTGAAAAAACCGCCCGGACGCCCGGACAGTCATAAAAAAAGAGGACATGTCCGGCTTTAACTGGACGTATGGTAACCCTAGGCCGGCATGACTTGCCACTGGTTTTTCACTTTTGTTTTTTGTATTGTGCCTCATCGAACCAATACATGCCAAAAATGAAACCCATTGTGGAAAAAGTAGGCCTAAGTTGAAATTTTCTACGTACCGTATCATTGACAGTTGTTTACGTAGTTGATTGCAGTGTGTGAACTAGGTACATACTTATTTTCCTATAGGCCCTAACTTGTGCCCATTTCACCTAAATTCAGTTCTTCATTGATGAGTTGTTCTTTATATTTACAAACATAATTTTTTTAATGTATCAGATTAGCCTATGGCTGCTATGTAGGCCTACTATTTAGCAAGTAATTTTTTATGTACATCAATACCTAGGCTATATCAGCCAACAATATAGGGCCTTAGGCCTAGTAGTGACGTAGGTATGCATATGATGAATATTAATTTTATTGTTCATTTATATATGATATATTAGTATAAGCCAAGGCATATATGCTACATAAAAGACCAAAGGGAGACAATTGGCTCCACCGCTGATCGAATCCGATTCTCTTGTTTGCAGGGTGGTTGGTCACTTTGCTCTATCACCTAAACATTGAGACAACATTATACAATCTACCCTTGTTGGTTTGTACTTTGTGCCTAGAGCCACATTTCATTGTGTGCAGCTTAGCTGAAATTTTAATGACTACCATCATCTATATTCGTAAAGTGCACAGTGCTGGTAGGCCCTAATGGTACTCACTCCTCCAAATCTAACATTCTTGCATACAATCTGATTGGCTCTCGTAGTCGATCTATAACTCTAGGCCTACAATGATTTTATTCCATTTCGTAACGCATTTTATTTTGTACTTTTGCAGGAAAAACCGCGTTCCAGCTTGCTGAGCATATCAACCCCGCCCTTGCCGACTATCTGGTCACAAAGGGAGCGACGAGAAACCACCGAGACGAGTCCGATTCCGAATCCGATACTGCGTTCAGCGACGAAGAGGCTTGATCAAGCGTAACTAGTCCCCGAAGCTAGGAATTAAATCATCCGACAACCTTAAAAAACGCTTTTAAAATAATTGACTTACTATGTAATTGTAAATAGTTACCGGACTGCCATGTCAAAGTTGTTTAGTTATAACAGCAGGTGAAGAATACTATCGTAGACGTTAATGCGCCTGAGCTAATTATGTACAAACGTCTCTGGGAGGAAATATTACAAAGCAAGGTATTTTTGTAATAAGTTATGCTATTAATGTAAATACTAATTATATGTTATTTGTTCATGAAGCAACCGTAAATCCATTGGTGTTTTTATTTTATAATTACATGCCTACTCCACAATTAATTTAACTATTCCTGCTAATTGGAAGTAGACTTCAGTTGACTTCCCTGAGAAAATTAGCTACTAGTTTTTTTTTGTATGTTTTTTCCTCTCTACAGGACAAATGGCTACTCCATCGTGATGAATTTTGGAACTGCCACCTTCTTGGGCACAATCAAAAAAATGTTTCTACTTCTACGTAGATTTTTCCCCATTTTTTTTCTGTTTGTTTACTCTCAACAGGACAAACCACTATTCCAACATTGATTAAACTTTCAGGAGACATTCAAAGTCATTTAGCTTAGATATGTGGGAACAATCACAGAAATATTTCATTTTAAAATTGTGCGTTCAGTACTAAATAAATAGTAGGTGGCTTTTGCAGCTAAGAAGTGGAGGGATCGCGGAACCGTCTTCAGAGATGGTGTTACTACATAGTACTATGGCTAACGATTCAGAATAAATAAAGTGATGCAAACAATTCATAAAACTGCATCTGGAATATGTTAAGAATGCCTACATAAAGATGAGCTCCCAATTATTGGTTGGCAGCAGAAAATCAGTAAATGTTTTAAATTTTTATTCCTTGCAGTAAATAAATCTCACGTTTCTGTCGTCATTGTCTTTGTCATCGTTCGTGGTCAACGCCGTCAATGGAAGGCGAAAGTGTCTCCCAACAACAATTGCCAGAGCTTGCCTCTAGCTTCTGGGAGTAAAATACTACCCTTCTTACTAGCTGATGTTTGCGAGATGGAATGTAGCTCGACACTTAAAAAGTTACCTTTTTGTGAAAACTTGGAACAAATTTAAATCAATTGATATCTGAAGTCTACTCACTCGGTCACAGAACTAAATTTCAGTGAGCAACTTTAATTTCAAGTAGACCAAGCCAACCTGTCCGACGCCATCAACCAGCAAATAATTGTCAACCTGAGATTTTTTAAATAGGGAACACCGACCAAACTCGTAGGACATTATTCCTCCCGCAGATGACCCCATAATTAATAAGGCTTATTTAGATCAACCTGAGAATTTATTACGTGCTTCGTTGCTAGGACATCTCTGGTTATAGATTGGTTGATTACATATTCCCAAGCCGAGAACTGATGGATTCAAGTCCATACCAGAAGTTATAAATCTTTGCTATAAGAAATACAAGACCATTTATATTGGAAGCAGGGACCGAAACCACTTGACCAACGAACAGTAATATTCCTATAAAAGTTCTTAACACAACAGTGTAATTCAGGGCTGTACCGGCCTACCAGTACGAATCCCGGTAGGCCGCCGAATAACTAAATAAAATATTTATTTTCTATATGTATTTAGTTTCAATTGAAAGTTTCCATTTCATTACCTCCAACCAAGGCATAATATCACCATTCATCTTGTTTTAGAAGTAGCTATGTATGTAATATGTATTGGGCCTGGTCGGTTAGGGCCGGTATGTTGGGAGCCGTGAGAATGTCAAGGGAGTGTATATATCAGCATCGGTCACTGTCCAAGAGTGCTAACAGTAACACAGATTGATTGATGGCGCTTTACGTCTCATCTTTATACAGTAAGAAAAAGATTTCTGTGGAACATCGGCAGCTTTGTGATTCTTCTCCAGGTGGAATGAGGGTTGCGGTAAATCTCCGATGACCTTCTCTATCCATCGCCTTTAAAACAAAATAATGTCAATTAAGAATTTGTTTTCAATTTCCGGTGCTCCGTTCATGTAGGGTAAAGTGCGGCGCACAATTGGCATAGCATAAGCGCAGCGCAACGTAAGAAATATAAACAAGTGCACTTGGCTGCTTGAACACCCAATTCACGTAAACATAGCGTAGGCGCGGAAGCGCAGCACAAGAGATGGTTATATTTTATATTTCTTACGCTTGCGCTTGCATTCAGTTATGATTGACCAATAGGAATCCAGAAACAACACGACTCAACACAAACGCCCATTTTCAGTTAAATCAAATTCACAACAATTGTTGTTTGTGTCAGTGTCAAAATTATTAATCAAGGGCGAACTCACAGAAGACGACGTTATTATCGAGTATGAAGTTGAGTTGACCTCTAGCGACGAGCTGTTAATTATGTATGTTAGGCAATATCTCTATGATAATACTGCAAATGGTATCAAAGATGAAATGTCAAACACAAAGTCGACGTGCAGTCATCTGTTCACGAGCCTTCTAAACCTTTGCACAGCCTTGTAGTTTCTTTACACCACGCTTCCGTTATAACAATTGTGCATGCCTTTTTCCTTGTGTTGCGCTTACGTTGGGCTTGTGTTGCGCTACGCTTATGCGAAGCCAATTGTGCGCAGCACTTAAAGTGTCCATTGACACAAACTTAAACTTTTAATTTTTCAAGCAGTCAACATTTATCAGTCAATCGTAGAAGGTCGGTCTCGCGCTTCACTGTATTTTAGTGCTACTTGCGTCTTTCAAGATAGTGATTCGGTAAGTGTAATAAGTGGACTTAAGTCGATCTAGGCAAATCTTACGCTGTCCATGTTTGTTTAGTCAGAGGCGGATTTTCACTTATTGGGGCCCTATTTCAGTGGCGGATCTACGACATAAATTATGGGGGAAATACCAGGTTTTAGAGTGCATTTGGTGCATTTTAAGTGGTGGGCTGAATGCAATACCGAAACAATGTAGTTTGTGCGCGTCAATTTGTTTTGTCGTCATCTCGAGCTTACAATTCACAGCATACATGGTAACATATTAATGTTTGATTTTATTTTCAAACAAGCTTAAATTTTATAGCAGACACATTTCAGAGGCAGACTGATGATTTCTGACAATACAATATAAAGGCAAGGTGTTTTTTTACTGAGAGTTATAAATAAGGATTCAAAATACACAATACAAAACTTATATTCTATGTATGCCATAGCTCCACTTAAGTGCATTACTATATGCATACTATATACATTTTTCTAATGGCAGAATTCGGGGGCCCCTCAGCCAACCGGGGCCCTGCTCCAGCGCACACTGCAAGTACCTATAAATCCGCCTGTGTTTAGTAATACCGTAAATGGTTTAAACCAGAGTGCTACATACGTGTTTCAGTACGTAAGCCTACTGTGATTCGATAAGAGGAATAAAAATAGGTCTACATTTGTGTTTATGTGTTTAGTGTAGGTCCCAATGTGAACTAGGATTTGAACAAAATGAGCTATTGTTATTTGTATTTAAAAATAAGATTATGAACCATATTGGTTTGAAACGTAAAAGAAAAGGTGGCTCCGAAAACAAAGAGATGGAATCAAGTGTAAGAAGATATCTGACCTCTTTTAAACAGACAATCGTTACCCAAAAATAATAGGAAGAAAAGACAGGTTGAAGATAAAATTTAAATCACCATTTATCACACCAATTCCACTTCTAGCCCTGTTGTAATTCAGTCAAATTCAGGAGTAAACATTATAAAAAAGATAATAAAACTACTTTTCATATTTGGAATAGTATAACTTGATGTTTGTCTGGCTCTTAGGGTTTTCTCACTTTTCTGTGCTTCCAAGATTAGATAGCCCAGTTATATAAAATATTTTTTCTACAATTTTGTGTATACCAGTACTCTGGTAACTTTTAAAGAAACTTGAGGCTGCGCTCGTAAGCAGTGGTGTAACTAGCCCTTGTTTTTCGGGGGGGGGGGGGGGGCAAACATTTTTGCAACCTACAAAGATCAATGGTCAGCAGTATAATAGTGAATGGTGTATGTGGGTACAGTCAGTGGTGTCATTCAAAAATAATTCATACATAGGCTCTTTCCTGGGTAAAGTGCTCAATTCAAGAGTTGATGCGAGTCCGGGCACACAGTCCGGAATTTTTTTCGATTCTAGGAGTGTGAGTGGAGTATTTTAATGAGATTTTTTGACAAAATCCTTATAAATGATGTTTGAAAAAATTGTAACCATAACATAAGAATAAAATATATTTATCAATATTTATATAATATTATAATAAATACCTCATGTAAAATAGGAATTGAGACTCACCCCTCTGTAGTTACGCCACTGCTTGCAAGTGATATCCAAAAACTAAATATTTAAGCTATACCGTATTTACTCGATTACAGGCCGCCATCGAGTAATGGCTGCACCTCTATTATAATTAATTAGGATATAATTAAAAAATTGACAAACTGCTCTGCATAATGGCCCCACCCCACCTTTTAAACTCAATATTTTTAAAGATACCCAAAGCTTATATTCACATAAATACAGTAGTTTACTGAAATACAAGGTTTGATGAATTGCGTGCTACTTCCTAGCGGCAGCTGCCTCGAGGTGAGAGAAGATCAGAGATGTTTAAACTGCTTTAGATGGTGTGTGTGAACCCATAACATGGATGCATTATCATCCACTTAAAAGTATACCAGATACTACAATTAACTGGAGCGTATTTGTGTCCTAAAATATGTGTATCAATGTTAAGGCTGGAGAAAACGATTATTATTTAATTATACATAATATAAGATAATTCCGCGTCGCATGCCCACCACTTTTAACTGATATTTTAGTCCATATTCACAAAAATATCGATCATTTGAGATTGGTGTATCTACGCTCTCATAACGGATTGTCGATTGAGGCTGTGTGTGTGAACCTACATGCACTGGATGCAGTTATCCATCCCTTTAAAAGTCTATCCAAACTGAAATAAACTGGTGCGTATGTCCTGTAAATTAATGGTATCAGTGGTAGGCCTGAGAGAAAACGTATTATATATTTAATGTTTATACATAATATAATGATTAATGAATAATAAAACACTTTTGGTAGACAGGCTGCAATTCTCTCTTCTGCATAAGTGTCAAAAACGAGAACGCTGCCTCAAGTCATTGCTGTGATTGGCAGGGTGTTAGTAGTTTTATTATGGTGGCTTTAATGGAAGTGAATGACAATGTGGTAGGAATTACAAATAGGTCTACATTAATGCACAGTATGTGCCTTATAGAAAAATATATCACTTTTATTTCATAAAGGTACAGTAATTATTAATTAATACTAGGCAGTACATTTTAATTGTATCATTTTGTAAAAAAAACTCAGTTTTAAACAAAAGCTATTGCCATTGGTAACAATCTACAAACTGACATACCCAAAATTATGACTGTTACCATGTTTTCATAAACAATTGTGGTAGCAACTCTTCCTTAGGACAGATTGCTTGACAATACATCATTATTGATGATGTACGTTATGCGAGTTCAAAGAAGTATGATTCATAAACGTAAGTAATCAATCGTATTCATAGGGTAATGTAAATTCATCAATCATGGTCTTTATTTCCACATATCTAAAGCCATGCTCTAAAATAGTCTAAAAGTTGCTTTACGTCTCTCGCCTATCACAATGGTCAATTAAACTATAATAATATAATAATTAAAATACTATCAGAATGTTCATGTAAGCAGACATTAAGGCTGGCATTTCAGGTAGGGTGACTACAGTAGCAATACCTATCACAAGAATCCAAAACTTGGGGTTATCATCACTGAAATTGCACTTGTTCACAAGCTAATCTAAAAATTAAAATATTTCCCAACTCGAGACCGTTTATGTAGCGAGTAGTCTTGCCTCCTTGAGTGAGACTACGCCTACCCAACCGGAGCAAATCTCTTGCTCACGTCTGTACGAACAAACCCAATAGTTTAAGTGTCATTGAGAGCTTTTTGTCATAATCACACTTGTACACATTTAATCATTGTCATCGGTACAATAACTTGAAAAAAAATGTTAATGGAAAGAAAAGTCAATAATATGTGGGATTATTATACTGAGAAGACAACAGAGACCTGAAGTGAAGATGTAAATATTGAGTAAAGCATGACAAAATATGGATTGTAAATCAATAACTATTTTGCTAAAACTAGATTCACTATGGGGTGTGGGACGTTGAGCTTTAAACATGTTAAACCCATGCGTGTCCCTAAAGGAACGTTTACATAAGACTACAGAGGTTCAAGGTTATGAGAATTGAAGGGTAGGAAAGGAATGCTTGTGAACATTCTTGTACTTAGGTTTAAGGAAATGTGACAAAGCAAAATGACTAACGTTAGTAAGCTCAAGGTAAGTTCCAAGTAAAACCCATCCGAGTGAACGTCAGACACGAACCAAAGAACTTGTGGATGTTAGTTTGAACGTCAGCCACAAACCAAAGAACTTCTAGATGTTAGTTTGAATTGAACCTGCCTGGAGTTCTTCAATCAATGCAAAACATTCAAATGCAAATGGGTAAATCATCGCAACGTGGCTTAACCCTCATCTTCGCTAATTATTCCGAGAAGAAAATTAGATTTACAAGAATCGAGACAGAAACCTATCTAGTCATCTCCACTTCAGGTGCATCTATTTTTCTCCCGACTCATTTTAAATCAAACCTATTTAACTATATTAAAATTATTAATATGTCGTTACAAAAAGCTTTAGCCATTGGTTTATATAGCGGCACTTTGTATTATTGTGCCTTGAATGCCCAAGCAGAGCTTTTTTGTTCCCTGTTCCGCATCGACACACTTTGACTTTGCTAAGCTGAAATTGTGACGGTTAGATTGCCTTATAGAGATAATAATGTTAATTTTCATGTCAAATGTTGTCTCTTAAATCTGTGGGCTTAAATAAACTTGCACCCTTGTGTTCTTGAAGTTTATACTGCAGTTAAACTATAATAGAGTGCAAGACAAGATAAATTGATTTTATCAGAGTACAGTAACTTTAAATATGTAGTTAGTACTAACTTGCTTAAGAGTACTCTAAATCATGGCTTGTGTGGTATTGAAGTTAAGTTACATATTTAAGACATTCCCACTGATATCTTAAACAAGTTCAAGTATTTTAAAATTACTCTAAAAACTTAGTGGTACTGGTATTGTGGTTGGATTACTTAGCACGCTCACTCGGATACCAAAAAATATCATATTTACTCCTTTCTTCTCCATCTTTGCTGGCTCCATTAGGCAATGTTTGGGTTTTGATCACAGAATTAGGAGAGCACGATGATATGTGGCTGCACTACCTGCAAAATACAAAATTGAATAATAAAATTAATAGGAATCTGCACATACCTATCGCGCTTCATTAACAAGCTGGAGTTAGATCAGTGGTATGCAAACTGCAAAGCAAAAGGAAAGTTAACAGGTTTCACTAATGGTAATTGATAATGATAAAATAAAACTCTAGTTATTCACGGTACCAGAAGCTTTTAATTTTGTTTATTAATTTATTTTGAATTGTCAATTGGCCACATATAGCATTATGCCATTTTACAGTGACAAGTATAACAACTGATGATTAACAACAATGCATGATGATGAAGAAGGGAGGAGGGGAAACCCGGTACCGGCACGTAGCCTACTCCTTTTGAAAACTGAAAAGTACAAGGGGACCAACGGCTTTACGCATACATACATACAGTGTAACCTTGTCAGTCTTATAAGTTCCTCCACTAACCCAGACGAGGAGAGGGAGGAGGGAGAACAAAGCCGTTACACTAGCTCTTGAACCCTCCATCTGCTCTATCTGGTGGTATGCAAGGATCAGGTCAGAGCGTTACACCCACTCAACCTCTGACTACGCCGGTTGGTTGCTTAACTTCGGTGTTCGAATGGGAACTGGCTAAGCGACCGCAGCTAACCCGGCTATCCTGCTGGTTTTTAATAAACAATATATAAACAATCAAAACTCAAAAGTCATTACAACAAGCGAGATGAAAAAACAAAAACTGATGTTGTGGTTACTTAAGCTGGTTATACATGATAAGACCTGTTCATTATAACAAAATAATTCTTACAACATGGTAATATTTCAATCCCTTGGAGTTTCTCGTAATGACTTTCAACAGTACATTTTCATGACACCTCTGAACATAATTCGGATCAGATGGATTAACCATGGTGTTTTAGAACATCGGATTGAAAGGATGTCATGTTCGTTGTTGCTGCTCCCCTCCTGCTAATGGTATCTTCCACTGTCCTCGCAGTCTTCCTGATTACACTTCTTCCCACCACTTGCCTCACTCCTCTTCATAATTCCTTATTTGGTCCGGTTACTTCTCTCTTGCTCAACCACCTAATGTCACGTTCTTTGTTGCTGCTCCCCTCCTGCTAACGGTATCTTCCTTAGTCTCCCTGATTCTACTTCTTCCCACCGCTTGCCTCACTCCTCTACATAATTCTTATTTGGTCCTGTTCCTTCTCTCTTGGTCAACCACCTGACTTCTACAGCTTGGTGGCTATAACAGCCAACCATTAGGATTTTTTTGTCTGAAACATTCTGTGTTATGTAGGTAAGTTTTTTGCACCTGCAAAACTACACACAGCCCTTAACAGCCCTTTAGGCTGGGCATTATGTTCTCTATGCTTTCCCAATCTGTCAACCCTTCTACAATCTAACTAATCTAGCCGGTTGACCTTTTCCAAACTTTGTAATAAGTTGAGCTTTGTATGTTTTGTGCATTTTATTATTGATGGTTGTGGCAAGCACAATCAATGATAGGACAAGGACAAGGACAAGATTGCTTATTTGTAATTCAAGTAGACCCACATACCGGTCCATTAGTGAAATATGCAATATATTTTACTAATAAAGAGCCATGCCAAACACTTCATATTCATGAAATGTTCACAAGCATGCTAATCTTGAAACTGTGTTTTTCATTTCAACCAGCGTACAAACAAAGATATCCATTCTATATCCTGCAAAAGGATGAATATCCCAATCAAGAAGGCAATTTTGCGGAAAAACATAAAACTTGGTCAACTTTTTATCAGTACGGAATGGCAGGAGGTGACGTAGAATGTCAGTCGCCTGGTTGGTCGATGCAGACCACAGACCAGGCATGAGAACTAAGCTCGGCGATGGTTCTCAATATAACAGTACGGGTATATTTCAGTAATTATTACGAGAAAAGGTGAAAGGCCCTACTAATATCTTGAAATGGAAATGTTTATTCTATGACCTAATAAAGACCTAGGTAGATTAAACACAAAGGCAAAATGAACAAATGAGTAAATAAAAGAATCAGAATCAGATTCAAAATGTGGATGAGCTGTGTTTCTATTTCAAACGATGTTGTCACTAGTGCTATTTTAAACGGCTACACTTATGACTATGAGTTATACCTTGGCAATAATTCAAAGAAACAAACTATTTTAACGGACCTCTATATTGGTTTATGAACTACTGTATGCATGTAGTATACAACACAAATATTGCATAGACATTTGTCTAATAAAGGTGTCTTAGTTGCCTTGGTTTTACCAAAGCTTTACGGTTATAGCTTCAACGTTTAAATAAGATAAGAACATGCACTATAGACTATTACCACATTTCAGGATTACTAGGAAGGAAGCCTATCTGTCTATTGCTTATGAAACTTAGAAATTTTCCATCTCAACTCTGAAGAGATTAGTTTATTAGGAAATACTGTTGTGACACGACTATCCTACTATTAGCACCAACATCATCAACATATTAACTATTTTAATCATCAGCGTTGGGAATTCCTAACTTTAACAACAATCACTTCTACACCGACACTTATGGACATTGGACTCTCAATGAGATGGTGCTCAAGAGTCAAGGTTGCCTCATTAAATAACACACTTTTAAGTTTTAACTCTCCTGCCTTTTAAGTTTTATTATGAACAAACAAAACTGAAGTGGTCAACTTATAAACATAGGTACTAGTTTGCACATTAGGGAAATTCTTTGAATAATCAAATTGTTACCGTATTTATTCGAAGCAAGTCGACCCCTGATTATAAGTTCATCTAACAAAACGTGTAAATGCCCTTAAGTTTGCCATCGATTCCAAGCCTAGATTTTTTTACCGCAAAAATGTGTCAAAAAAGGTAGGCTTGCAATCAGGTTTTTAATTATTTATTAATCTCCAACAACAGGTATTACCCCACAAGTGTTGGGTAACTAAAACTTAACAATTAAAAATACAATTCAAAACAATACAAACATGTAATACAAATAATTAAATACATGAACAAGTAGCACTTCAAAATTGAAATATTAAATACAACAAGAAAAACTTGAATAAAAAAAGGATTGTATATATAAAAAATGTCTGAAAAAAAAACAAGATGAATGAAGAAAAAAATGAGATTATAAAATACAAAACTGGTGAAAAGGTGATATGGTGACAAGAGTGATAAATGAGTCATGTTGGTAAACTGGCGTAAACAGCTGCTTTAAATAAATGAAGTTTCATGTGGTTAATGTCAATTTCTGTATTAATGGCTAATAATTTGTTGTAGGTGTCTTGAATTGGTTGAGGGGGAAAATTTAAAAACATCAAAGTGTGGAAGTTAAGTAAGTAAATCTTGAAGGGATGTGAAAGTTTATATCTTGAAGTAGGTCCATGTCGATGAAGTTATGGAGAAGTTTGTAGAGGAAAATTAAGTCGGTTGCACTACGACGACTTTCTAGTGTTGGAATTGAATGTTGTTGACAAAGTGTAGCATAATGTGATTGGTGAAAAATGATATTATTTTGAAAGCAAAGAAAACTTAAAAAATTGTGTTGAATATGCGTTCTACTTGCTTAATTTTGGTGACGTGATGCGAATTCCACACAGCACTGGCGTAGTCAACATGGGGTCGAATCATGGATACATACAACTTTCTTGTAGTTCTGGGTGAGAAGTTAGCTGTACAATTTTGTTTGATAAATTAAACCCAAAATAGTTAAGCCGAACGTATTTTCTTTCAATTTTTGATAGGGTCTACAAACCAAAAGAAATTTTCTGACCTAGTTCCATTTTCAAGTTCTTCATAAGAAAAAGGAACTCTTTCCAGTTCCACGTTCCCCTAGAAAAAAAGAATTAGGGCATTCGATTCCTATGTTCCTTTCAAAATGGAACCAAGTTTCTAAAAAGTAAAAAATTTCTTTCGGGCTTCTCCAGTGGGTCAATGATTATTAGGCAATAGGCAGGCGATAGGCCTATCAAGGGTTTACAAAGAATGTATAAAATATGGTGGTCCAGTGAGAGATAATAATAAAATCTGGACAGTGCTAAAAAAAAGCTCATCCGTCAACGCGACTGGAAAAAGCGTTCGCCTAGTTTTAAACTAATTTCATGGCTCTAATGATTGTATTGACATTGACATGAATGCAGTTTAGCTGGTACAGAATAATGATGGTAAAGAGTAAAGACCCCACGGGGTGGGGGTTCACCACTGACTTTAGGAATAGAATGGGTTGGGTTTTGACAAGAGTGAAATAATATCACAAAAACTAATTGATTTTAGATTTCTGGTAGCTGAGTATTTTACAGCTAGCCTACCCTAATTTTGTGAGTAACCTATGATTTGGCTCTTTCATCCATCAAGTTAGTAGGCTACTGTCAAGTAAAAAAAATAAACTTATGAAAATGAAAAACTGTGGCATTCTTTAGTTCCTTAAAAAAGGAACAGAACTTTTTACTTCCATTCCTACCAAACACTGGTATATATCTGCTCAGTTAAGACTTGACATACGGAATGACCTGCTGGGTAAACATTTGCACAAAGTAGGAATGGCCGAGTCAATCCTGTGTAGCTTGTGCGGTAAGGAGGAACAGAATCAACACCATCTTTTCAGTTGTGAAAGGACGAAGGCTGAACTCGACGCCATGCTTAAAAAAAGTTAAAAACCTTGAACCCAATCCCGAATATAAACTCTACATAATATTAACTCTACATAAAATTTGTTATCCATCCTGTCCTCGATTAACTTTTGTCCCCGGGTATACGTACAATGCACCTACCTCGACGTAGCGCCTACTTCCTCCAGTACTGCGCGAACTTGTGCAGCTGTTCTACGAGGGCGGCCATGACGGCCGTCACGGACAGGTCCAACAGGTTCTGCATGTAATGCACCGCCTCCTCATCGCCTAGATCCAGCCGCAGTTTGTCCTGGACTTTCTTCACTGCCTTGTCGGGTTCGAGGGCGATGTCGGGGACGCTCGCTCCAACCATCAGAGAGAACAAGTTCAGCATCAGGTTGCCGTGCCTGCGGAGAGAGGGTAGGACGTTGTGTAGAGCAGCGGTGGCCTCATGAGAACAATTCAGAATATTGCTGGCTAGGTGGCAGGGGTCGAAATTAACGCTCGCCCGAGGATAGTGAAACTTTGCTCGGGCTAGTAAAATTCTCATTTCACTAGCCCGACAGGCGAGTACTTTTTCCAGTGTTCCCAATTGTCGTTCAAAAAATCTTAATATTTCGCAACGATAACCTTACCAGTTTCCAATAGTAGTTCGCTACCATGGTTCGCTACCTAGTATGAAAATTCGTTCAAAATAAGTAAACAAAATAAAAATTGCTTAATTTAGGGTAAAATTATTAAAATATGGTGAAAATTCGTTTTCGGTCACTCACTAGTCTCCCACACCCACACGTCAAACCCGACAAAGATTGTGATTTCAAACATTCACATATGATCGTTTTACATCAATATAACCAGTTTGATTGCGGGCTAATAAATATGCTCTCGGGCTAGAGGACTATTGACAATTGTTGCCATTAGCCCGAAGTACTAGTGGCAAAAAAAAGTTAATGTCGACCCTTGCTAGGTGGTATAGTGGTAAGACATCCGGGAAGGGGACACACTGGACTGTATTTAATTTGATGTAAGGGGTACCACACATAACAAAAACTTGTAAAAATACAGCCAAACCTTACACACTCAAAAGAAATGAGATCTAAAAAAAAGGGCCAAGCTCATCTACCCTTCCACATTTGCGCATTCTTAATTCATTAACGTACAGTGTCCCGTAACAACATCCTTGAAAAGCTTGGCAAAATAGAATTTGCAACTATTAATTTAATTAAAGTAATAGTTCATCCAAATTCTTTTTTTCTAATTCATTTTAAGTTTTAACGTAATGGTCATGCAAATTCTATTTTGCCAAGCTTTTCAAGGATGTTGTTACGGGACACTGTACGTTTATGAATTAAGAATGCGCAAATGTGGAAGGGTAGATGAGCTTGGCCCTTTTTTTTGGATCTCATTTCTTTTGAGTGTGTAAGGTTTGGCTGTATTTTTACAAGTTTTTGTTATGTGTGGGATCTCATTACTTTTTCAAGTTCCATTGCAAAATTATTTGTTAAAATATAATAATTTTATCAAAGTCGATTTAATTGCTATGGTATAACCAATTAACAATAGAATGAAAAAAATATAGTGGTATAAAGGCTTGCTTTTTGTTAACAATGTAGGCGATTATTGTCACGTAACTATAGTTACTTGTTGATTGTATGCCTGTATAAGGCTTATTTTAAAACCTTTATTTGGAAGCCTTCCAGCATTTTTTTTTACTTTTTCTTTCAAAGGGAATTACATCACTATTACCTTAATGTCCATGTAAAATATGAACGTTGTAGCCCCACCCGTTTGGTCAGAATCGCTGGGCAATTGAAACTGACGAATTAGATAGTAGTAGTAGTAGCCAGTAGTAACTAACATCCTTAAAGTGATTTTGAGCATGTTTCAAGTCATTTTTTCACCAAGAAGGAATGCTTGTACCCCAACCAAATTTGGCATGTGTTGTCGGATACCTAAATCCCCTCGATTTTGATAGTTTTCAAGTTCACATCACGTTTCATGACGGCTGGGTGACACCTCGAAATCACCCCAACTCTGCTTGCTGTATAAGGTGCCCGAGTGTGTAGCGCACCGCGGCTTGGCTGCGGCGCCCTAACGGGCACCTAGATTATGAAAAATTTACAAAAATCATTCTTAGCTATAAATCCTAAAAGTAAAGGTTTATTATTGGTTTTCAAGTTTATTTTACTAGCAGCTAGCTCTAATGTTTCATATCCCCGATTATTTTTATTTTTGCCCATTAATGATGCATTTGGTAATTTGTGCTCAATTTGTTCGTTTTTAGTTTTTACCAATTTGTGGCCAAAATGTACAATTATATTGCAATTATTGCACATTTTCCCAATAGTAGAAGATAGATTTCTAATTTTAGGTTAAGATGTATAGAAATGTAAAAAAAAACTTCAAATTTCAAATTTTAAACCGAGTTTCATAAGTTTGTAAGTTTTTACAGCGAAACAAAAAGTTGTAAAGTTAAATTACTAGTAACTTTTTAACATCAATTATCTAATGCCGGTTATTAAGGACTGAAAATTGATAATTGAAGAATCGTTACCTGCGGAGATGCAAGAAAGCCGTATAGCACTGCTTGCGGAACTCCTGATAGTGCTCAGAGTTGATCCCACCCATGGCTTCAACCATTTCCTTGCTGAGTTTCATGGGCGGTGGAAGGGGCTTGGGGTCCCTGCCCAGAATATAGCCAAAGTCGATGTGAAAGAGCTTGCCCGAGGTGGTCAGCAGGAGGTTGTCTAGATGGCGGTCACCAACACCCAAGAGGTAGGTGATCACGCAGTAGCCAGCTGGAAACAACTTGGGCTCAACAACATGGACAACTTTGATGGCTAATTTGCGTTTTGGACCATTTCATACAATTTTCCCCCCAATTTTGTGCTAAACATGATACCTATTTCACTTAACCGTAAGTAGTCATTCCATTTTCACTTGCAACATGTAATATATAGAATAACCTCCACATCCAGTATTTTAAAAACACAAAAATTATTATGGGAATGGAGATGGTACATTTCAAGTTCCTGCCAACACTGCAAACACTAAAAGCCATTAATATTAGTCTTCTAGGGCCTAGTGAGATATTACATTACAATTACATCTTGTAAACAAAATAAAATACAAAACAACAAAATACATAGTGCTGGCGTCATACAAAAATGTATTTATTTTATATTGTGGAATACATTAACAGTGATAATAGACCTTTTGATTCGATGGGACTATTTGTGTAAATTTGTAGCACTTTTATTGTATTTTATTTGCAGCAGTAGAAATTAATTCACAATGATGTAATGAGTATGACCATCGTAACATAAGAATTGTCAGGTTCTTACAAATATGTACATTGAGTTATGTACAGTACTTACAACTAGTAGGTATAAGGAATAAGGATACGGATGGGATAAGGAATGACGAAGTTGCTACATTGTGCAATGTATATTTCTTTACGTTTTAATATTACTTCCAATTTCCAACTAACAAAAAATATAATGATAAATTTGTACATAGGCCTACAACAATGTGAAATATACAGGCATTATGGTACAGTATTATTCTAGGCAACAAAAATAAACAAATATCAAGATTGAATATTTATTTTATTCCTCCATAAACGACCCAACAAAGAACAAATAAATCAACCTGATGGGTTTCTAAGTACTTACCGCAGCTGCGAATGTAAGTATCCATCACATCCGGGGAGATACCATACGGAGCCGAGTCTGAAGGGGAGTGTTTCCGGAAGAAGTTCTGGATGGTTCCCTCTGTGGCAAGCACCTCGGCTACTGGGAACGACTCAATGAACTGCAAGAGGCCTAATCCAACAAACCAAAAATACTGTAAGCCTACACACTAAAAAAAAATATATATATTAATAAATCATTAATTCCTCACTAGTCACATGTTACATCTTGACTAAAATAATTTACATGATAAGTTTTTATGAGAAATTCCAAAATTCATTCACAAATATTTATGGAGATACCAACAAAGAAATCATTACATAACAGTTACACTACAAATTATGAGAGTAGTAGTCCTACGTAGCATTTCATTCAAATTAATACACACCCCACAAATATCATGAACTTCAATTCTCTTAGTTAAAAGTCCATAAACACGACAGTCAAACCAATCCTTACCGTGTCTCGTGCTAGTTGCCAGCACTCGATAGGGAGTTAATTTGAGGTCTAAGTTTTCCCGACGTAAAAGCTTATCCATTAGAGTTATCATCTGTAATATCAGTTGGTCCTGACGTAGGTCGTCTCCGTGTTTAAATATTGCTACATATTCCGTTCCTTCAGTCGTTACGAATGTCAGTCTTGATGGCATGAGTGCAGACTTGAATAACGTAGCCCTGGAATCATGTTTTCAAAACTGTTAGTAGTCCTCTGTAGGTAACAAGGGAGCTAGTTGTATCTACTATAAGTAACCAGCCCTTGATTGACTACTAGTTCAAACAACTTTAGATTAGCTGCAGTCATCATCAGCAGGTGAAACGTTTTGTCGCCCCCAGCCAAAGAGCTTTATGTTTTCTATTCTTTCCCAACCTGTCAACCCTTCTCCAATGAAAACTAATTGTTCCAAAGTAATTTTTATATAGGCAGCCACAGACATTCATGACAATATACAGAAGAAAACTCAGAACAGCAAGATGATTCTCGAAGGTCCACGTTAAATGTGATAACTTTAGCCACCAAGTTAAACATACAGTGGAGTTAAATTTAAAATTTAAATTTAAAACAGTTTTTAGCAAATCGCCTTGCAGAAGTCTTTCTTTTTGAAAACATTTTAATAGGGATGTGCGAACGTTTGAAATTCAAACTCGAACTTTTTTAGTTTGAGTTCAGTTCAAGTTCGAAAAAACAGTTTGAAGTTTGGAATTTATTTTTTATTTTTTTATTTTACTAATTTGTGGTGATGTGCGGTCACATATTATTTGACATGTCAAAAAATGGTTCTCAGTTTACAGGTACAAATTTAAAAACAAAAAAATGGATGGTGGAGGTGCCGGTCCAGACTTATCACTATTTTACCCATTATGACGGTTTGATATACCTACCTTTAAGTTGGGTTCGAGTTCGATACAGTTCGAAATTTTTGTAAAGTTCGAAGTTCGGTTTTTTAAACTGGAAAAGTTCGAGTTCCAGTTCGAAGTAAAAATAGTGGGTTTGCACAACCGTACATTTTAGGACTGTAAAAGATAATAACACATAATTTTATGAAAATACTTACTTCTCGGGAATGATGCCAGTAATATAGACGTCTGGATCCAGAGGGAAAGGCAATGGCTCAAAATTGACAAAGTTAATTTTAAATGCTTCCGGATCTGCCAGCAATTGCTGCAGACGTTCAGTCTTTTTCTTCCTGTTTCCGCTCTCCCTCGCTACGGTTTTGACAAGGCGAACCAACTTGTCGATAAATGTCTGTTGGCGGGTTAAGAATGTTCTAGTCTTCTGCCAAGTGGCGTCACCCTTGAGCAATGTTTGGGAGAACCTCTTAATGACTGTCAGGTACATGTCGCGCACTTTCCCATCCTGTTTAACGGCCGGCTCTTGGTCCTCACACTCGATCAGCAGGTACCTACGATATCAAGAGAGATATGTACAGTTAGACTTAAAGGTGATGCATTGACTCTTTTAAGAACATCACTCATATCATCTTAAGGAAGTGCCAGGTAAGCTGCTAATACCTACTAATACCTCAACACCATTTTTTGAAATTTTGAAATACAGAAAATTGCAGAAAAATATTTAGGTAGTAATTTGAATTCACTATTTAAAATGTAAAAGAAATATAAAAATAACTCCATATGTATTTTTTTTAAATAGGTCAAAGAGAAATATAAATGGAGTAAGGACTGGAAGGATAACACATTTGTATTAAACTTACATCTCAAAACACAGAATGCCCAATTTAAAAAAGAATTGACACGTCATAAGAAAAGTGGCATAGTAACATACCAGTAGAGATAGTTGGCTAGTGTGGGGTTGTGACAGGCACGGTCGATCAAGAAGGTTGTGAGATCCCTACTCTCTCGCTGGCCTCGAGCCTCCTCCCCCTCCCCTGGTCCAGTCAGGTGATTCTCCAGGGACGCTGACCGAGGGGGGTAGTCACCGTCGGAGAGGGAGTCCAGGCCTCCTTCTTGCTGGCTCGGGATCAAGCTGAACGACCGCTTTAGCAGTGGCTCGGAAACATCCCTGAGAAGGAGAGGTGGACTAGGGTTTATGTATGTAGGTTTCAGTCAAGTAGGGCCTAATTAATAGAGGTATGTGAATTTTGCTACCGACGATGAAATCAAAATATGTGCAAATAATTTAATTTCACAAAATGACTCAATGAGCATGAATTAATCAAATCTAAAACAGAAAATGCCAAATTGAATCACCGCCAAACACCGATGTATGTGTAAATTACATATTAACACCAAAATTCACAAAAATCATGTTTTTAACGATGAAAAGCACCAAGAAAGGAAATTATCGTTAAATTACGGTGTTTTTCAATATTGTATGCAGTGTAACTGTTCAACCAACAATAGGTGTTATAAAATAACTAGGAAAACGCTCAGTTGGACGCGGTGTTGAGCGAGCACCGGTACGTGCAACACGACCCGAGTACGACATTCCCATGAGGCCCACCACACAGTGTAGGCCTAACTGGATAGTGACATTGTACACTGTATACTATTCCAACATCTTTGCATTGTTCTAATTCAGGTCATGCCTTCAGGCCTTCTAAAGTGTATCTTTGTATCTTCACTGCCTCCTTCATTTTTTAACATCATTTTTCGAATTATGATTACCAATAAGTCTTTAAGGTCTTGACCGATTTAGCTGAAAATTTGGAAAATAGGAGAGAATGTTGTACTTATTGACCCTGCAAAATTTCATAACGATCGGAACATTTTTATTTTTTTCATTTTATTTTTTATTTTTTATAACCAACGATCGGATTTTGTTCAAAAACTATACAGCAACCCGCCTAGGTGGTATGTACATGTGTAAAAAATTTCAGGTCGATCAGAGAAACGGTGCGACCTGTATCGAAGCAGTAACAGAAAGAAAAAAAAACAGACATTCGAGCCATAAGAGTCAAGTGGAGACGCTCGCTACGCTCGCTCAATTATCAGAAAAAATCATGAAACTAAGACCAGTCTGTTTATAAGTACATTCAAACATGTTTGATATGTGGCTAAAATAATAATACCAGAGTCGAGAACTGCTAATTATATGCATATAATTGGTAGGGATGTGCGGGTAGTGGTTTTTGAACTCGGGTCGGGCTCGGGTCGGGTAATTGAAAGTACCCTCGGGCTCGGGTAATTGAAGTACCCTGGGCTCGGGTCGGGCTCGGGTAGTGAATTTTTTATTTTATTTGTGAATTCATTTTTTTTTTTAAATTTCCTACAAAACAGTTTTGCATTGGTTGCAGGTAGCCACTCTGGGCTGTGTTGACACGAAGTACTTCCAAATCGGCGTCTTATGAACTTTTGCTTGAGTAGGCCTAGGTAGTGAAACCCCGCTATTATCGTTTTCCTGCATCAATCGTTCGTTATTCTCGGAAATAATATCGTAACGATCGTTTTCTAATATTTCCGATACGAAAACCCCAAGAAAAACCGATGCGATCGCGTATTTTTCTCTTCCGGCCGACGAAATCATGCGTTTGTACCAGCCATGCATCTGACGAAATCGCGCGTTTG
This sequence comes from Sweltsa coloradensis, assembly GCA_024449915.1. Taxonomy (NCBI): domain Eukaryota; kingdom Metazoa; phylum Arthropoda; class Insecta; order Plecoptera; family Chloroperlidae; genus Sweltsa; species Sweltsa coloradensis. Next base: position 912,625 of record JAMZAV010000038.1, on the reverse strand, counting down.
CACCAGCCTTTCGGTCTGACTCCGCCCAACGCTCTGCTGCGCGCAACGATGCGCACTAGATCGGACTTCTAGATGAATTGCAACTTTGTTCTAGGCCTGCCGCCTAGGCATTAGACGATGTTTTTAGTGTTGTTTCTTTTTCACCATTCACCTACGTACGTAATATTAAACTTGCTTTATGCCGTTATTAGCGTTGAATAACCAGAAGACGAGTAATGACGGTCAGTAGGGCCTATTACTCCAGCGGGGACAGCGCCGGAAGAGCCAAGGACTCAGCATCATAGCATAGCCGCGCCCACGTCGTAGCGATTGGTCCGCTCCGACGTCAGCTGTTCGTTTGGCGTGTGAGCGGGAGGTTTAAAAGGAGCAGATTGGCGTGTTTCTTTATTACTTCTACCCGACCCGACTTTTTCGGGTAGGAATTGACGGCCCGACCCGAGGTCGGGTAATTTTACCTACCCGAAAATTACCCGTTTTATGGGTACCCGCACATCCCTAATAATTGGTAAATTTTGATTAAACAGCTGAAATAGAGCTTTAATTTAAACCAATAACATTGAAATCTCCAATTTGAAAAACAAAATTCACTACAAAATAAAACCACTTTCACGGACCTCTACTGATTAGTAATTAATAATTATCAAATTATATTTGCTCACATTTATAAATATTGATTACCGGTACAAATCTAATCAATTATATTATGCTACTATTATGACACCCAATACACTGACCAATACATACAGGGAAGATTTGAACATTATTCAATACCAATAGTCTTGAAACATCTACTACATTCTCAATGTCTCTCCAAAGCCCAAAGGCATAATAAAAGACTTACTTGGGCTTCTCCTCTTGTTGAACGATACTTCCAGCTGCCGATATCCTAGTATAACCTTCCTTAATCTCATCGAACCTCTCATACTTCAGAGCCTGCACTAATTGCAGAAGGTACAACAGTAAATCCTGAAATGAAGAAAACAAACCAACCAGAACATAATTTTACAAGCTGCACAAAATAATTCAGAACACAAAAGACACAGATGTGGAGAAAACGCAAAAGTCTTAATTGATAAATGTACGTCTTTTGTCGAAACTGGGAAAAACAAACATGACGATGACCGATTACTTGAACCAACTGGCATTATGTGTATTTAATAGGGATGACATCGGGTACCCGGGTACCCGGTTCCAGAAATTACCCGGAGCCGATTTTAAGATCCGGGTATATTTCGCGGACGTTTTTAGGCTAATTCACCAGTTTAAATTACGCGCTACGTGTTTGCGGTCTTTCCCGCACAGCGTGCCCGCTGCCTAAAGAGTAACTGGAGTCGACGACAGAGCGCGTTAGGCTCGCTATCACGTGCTTCCGTCTGTCTCGGTGAGTCGCGCCCATGCCACGAGTGAGTACAAGAGAGAAAGATGCAGCAATAAATCTTGGACACTGCCGTCTGCGCAGTACGAGATGCGCGTACGATCCAACCAACTCACACTCACAGCTGACTGACAAAGATGGTTGGGTGTAGAACAGGCATGGGCAACCTACGGCCCGCGGGCCAGATCCGGCCCGCGGACCATTTTCATCCGGCCCGTGGGACTGTCTCTAAGATATCATAAAAAAGGCCCACTGTTTGCTTGCACTACTAACAATAATCATATCATCGCACAAGGTGGCAGTACATAACAATGAGGTTCTGCAGTACGTAAACTACCCTTGGAGCCTGGTGGCCTTGCCATTGTTTGCAACCTGTACGTAGGCCTGGATGTGGATGAAAAGTACAAAAATAAAATAGTTCCCACCGCATGACTGCAAAATAATACAAATAACATTTATCTTGTGGAGTAGACCTAACAAAAATAGTATGCAAACAAATAAATTGAAATTGCATCCGGCCCGCGGCTCCCAACAGAAAATCTGAATTGGCCCGAGGCTGTCAAAGGTTGCCCATGCCTGGTGTAGAAGAAAAATTTGCGATGCAATCATCTTTCAACCGATTCACGAAATTCGTAATCACGACGCATAGGATTGTTATTCCTGGGCTTATCTTCTTTCTTTCCCAGGCTTATCTTGCGACGAGAGCTTCAGCGCGGGATATAGTAGTGAGAGATTTTCCCACATTCGATGCGTGTTTGTTTTCCCCTGCTTTCTGCGCGTAGGCCTAGGCCTACCTACAACGAGTTTCACTGCCTGTACAGTGTAATTGGTAAACTAATCTTTGGTGTAATTAAGAATGAAGATCATTGCCTGGTTATCAAAGCAGATCTTTATTTGTGAACGATTATTGCAAAGGTTTCCAGAGACGGAAACGTTGTCAGTCGGTATGGCCTTCAAACCAACTAGTAGGCCTAGGAAACAGCGTTTCCACACATCGTGACGTAACGGGACCTGGGTACCCGGGTAATTTGAGTGCTGGAACCGGTTCCGAATTTTACTACCCGATGTCATCCCTAGTATTTAATATTTATTTACCCAATATGTATATATTTCCCCTCCTTTTGTGATTGGTCAGCAATATTTTCATTTTGCTTGTTACTCGTTGGTACTCCCTAAAACTTCTACGACATGTAATCCTAATGGAGCTTAAGGTGTTCAAGCAGATTTATGTTGTGTTATTGACTTTGTAGCTAGCCTTAACAATGTTTAATGTCATTTTCCATTGGCATGCAACCAGTGCCCACGCAGTTCGCACTGAAACGTCACGTGAAGTCATTGCATTCGCCGAGTTTTGAATTCATGTAGGCCTATCTAGTTCAATCCCAAATATGGAACCTGAATTGTCAAAATCGTGCAAACATGGTGTCAAATCAAATAACTCACATCAAGGGCAGCCATATTGCACTAGCCACTAACCTCGTTGCACTGTCCTCGGACCCAATGCGGCTCAGTAAGCACTCATTCCTAATGCACAGTCAATGGTTTCCATGCACTGGCACTGAGTTCACATTCAAATTCCCAATGGATGCTGATTCTGATTTCTGACGTAAGTTCACATTGAGTGAGTACAAGAGCAGCCAATGGAAAATGCCATAAACTAAGTTGCCAAACATGGGTATCTATTTCAATGTAATTTCAAGCAAACAATTAACGTTATGCTTGTGTATCTACCTCGTCGGGTGCGTACTCCAGCCGCTCCACTGCGTAGCGTCGGACAGAGGGGTGGGTGAACTGCGGTCCAAGGAGTTCCAGAGCATCTTCCACTGCCATGGGAGTCCACTGCCTTAGCAGCGCCAGCGCTTGCCGAGCTTCAACTTTCAGGTCCCAGTTCACACACTTCAAGAACTTTGTCAGTGCCTAATACAGAGAAATAAGCTCAAACAGATTAAATAAATAAAAATAAATTTGTACTTAGAGTCAACCTCTGATTTTCGTTGGTGGGCTTTAATTTTTAAGCATTGGAAGCAGAGACTCTTAACTACAAGACCAATGAACCAACAAACTATATCATGAATGACTTAAAAAGAAAATAGTAAGTGTGTTGAGCTTGAGGAAAGGATAAAGGAGACCAATATCTTGACCTGAAATTAATTGGAGGCAACATGACATTAGAAGACAAGTATTTTAAACAAAAACAAATTGTCCCAACATTTCGGTCACTCGACCGTTGGAGAAGAAATGAGAATGAATAATTAGCTGTGCAACATACCACAGTGGGACATTTAGAGCCAGTAGATTAGTAGTTCTAGGAGAATATAATGACATGCGACAGGCTTGCCAGTTAAGCTAAATGTAAAAATGAACATTTGTTAATGTCCTTGCGAGTTAAGCAAAATGAACATTTGTTTATGTATTAATAACAAAGGTTTACAAACTATGACCACTAATTGAGAATAAATACAATTACAAACATACAATTTCTAAAACTGCTTCCAAAAATGAATACCACTTGTGGCTAGTCAAAAGATCATATAAATGAAATAATTTAAGAGGTAGGCAACCAGCATGTGACTAAATACATAAGGGCAAGAGAACTGTTCCCAAACATCAGCATAATATACCATATTTTGTGGTTGGCAGTGGAAAAAAAAAACAATAAATTTAAAACTAAAAGATTGGAGAAGGGTTGACAGGTTGGGAAAGCAAAGAGAACATAAATCCCAGCCTGGGCCCCTATTCATTAACTTCACGGGTTCAACTCTGTCACTGGACCGACTCGGTAGTAACAGTAATCGTTCCGGTTGTTGTTGGTCGAGGTCGAAAGGTATGATTTACATGGCCGTGGACGGTAAAATGTGAACAAACGATTCGCAGTCAGTTGTCAAATATTCGAAATGACATAGATGTGTGTATTATTTCCAATCGGGGAGAAATTGGATTTAAATGGTATAATTTCATGAAAAAAGGGAACGCACGGGACTTTTAGGGGTAGGCCCTTACTAAAGGTAGGTTTTCTTTGAGCATACTATTGTTATTCGTTTGAGAAAGTTAAAAATCTGGTTGTGTTTACGTGTAGGCCAAGGCTTATCATCCACCATTTTATACAAATATAACCGAGTCGGACTCGGTTGTCACGGATTATATCGCAACGATATCGACCTCAACTGGGTCGATCACTTACAACCGAGTCGATTACGGTAGAAAACGCCTGGGTCCAACTCCGTCAGAGTTATAGAATCGCAGTCCAGAAGGGATGAAAAAAAAAATTTAAACTAAGTTAACAATTTACTAACCACTAACCAGGGAACAAACAGCCAGGCAATATCACATTTCTAATCCCATTGTTAACACACTTTTGAATTACTATATTCTCAATTCTTGACAGTAAATACTAACTCTAGTTATCAGTCACTTAAAAATAGAAAATAGAAAATAGTGTGAGTCATGAAATATCGCAATACTCAAGTTTGTGTAAACTGTTAAAGTACACAGGCTTTACAATTAAGTTTCCACTTTCTGGTACCAATACCTACGTTGGACTTCTAAACTGGTACAGGTAGGGTTAATTTGATTGTCTTTCATGACAATGATTGATGGTTATTTATGAATAAGTAGGCCTAGGCATACTAATAAATAATACTAAAAGTATTACAAAGAAGTAATTTCAAGGTAACAAGGGTTTTCTGTTTGATGCCCTGTAAGATGCAATACACCTACCTTCTTCTGATTGCTGAGATAGAATCTGAACTTCCAAACCAAGTCTTGTTCTTCGGTTGTGAGTTGTTTAGTGGGGGGATAGGCGACAATGGTGTGAAGTTGGTCTCGCACAGTAGCATTGGGTTTCGCGTCCTTATCGGAGATACCACTGCGAAGGCTACGCGCGAGCTTGTGATGCTTGCTCTCAACGAGGTTTTCCTAAAACAAACAAAATGATTGCTTCAAATTAGAAGCTTAGAACACGCTAAGTTAGAAGGGATAAAACAATGGAACATACTGGGAGAAAATACACACTACAGACAAAGAAAACATATAAACCCCAATAACAGAGAGTGCAAATATAAAGTAAGTGCTGATGTATGTGACTTGGTTGAAAAGGCTGCTTGCTCGATACCACCCACATGATTATATAGTCGGCTTACTATCAGTCGCTGTGTGGCGTGGCAGGATGTTAGCGGGTTTGACTTCTGTACAAGGGTTCGTTGGTTCAAATCTCAGTCAAGTTTAAAAAAAAAATTATATTCATTACCTATGTTTTTTTTGCGGAATACAATTGATAAAACTCCTTTTCAGGTGAAAGTCCTTTATATTTTAAATATAAACGAGGTTTTGTAGTTTTTTTCTCTCCTTCCATTAAATAAATAAATAAATAAATAAATAAATAAATAAATAAATAAATACATACTAAATAAATAAACAAATTGTATTTAGAATCTATACACTCAGTTATACAACTGATTTTCAGTGGGGGACAGTAAATCAAAGCGACAAAGCAACTAAGCCAACCCTGTAGTATATTATTATTAATTATTTACATTAAGGCTGGATGTCCCCATAGCGCTCTGTATGTGCAGAGGTCTACTAAATATTTTTTTAAAGCACTTTCCTGTTGTCTAAAACCTTTCAAATTACTTGAAACATATGAAACAGATGAAGGATTGAAATTTGTCATACTATTTTTACAATTAGCATACATTGATTCGATTTTAAATGGGACAGACCTATATGCTAATTTCTCATAAGAAATGGACTGGATCATGAGATAAATGTGTGGTTTTCTCACACAATATTTTAAATACTATTACCAGTTTCAAGAGTAAGTATCAATATTCTCATTAATATGGAAGACTATTAAATCAATATAAACAGTTTTCCGCGCGTTTTACTAATGTACGTCTGTGAGCTCGCGCTCTGGGTTTTGTGGCAATATTAGGAACTCGTTGAACGTTCCTTCCAGACAGACAAAAGAGCAGCCGAAGAAAGGCGAGCCAAGCGGAGCTCTTGACCCTTTTATGGGTTGCAGTTCCAGGTAAAAGCAAAGTCTCTCGTCGTGTTATGAATGGCATGGGACTACAATGACCAAATAAATTAGTTTTCAACTACCATGTCCAAACAGATTTTTCTAGTCGGAACAAATTGAGAAGAGTTCTGGATTTAGAATCCGTCAACTCAAATGTCCGATTTGAACGTCCTCTTTGGACTGCAGAACTATTACTTATTTGTAGCACATACATAGCATACATACTAATAATCAAATATGTCAATCTATTGGATCAAACGTTATTAATATTAATATTTAATGCAATCGAGAAATTAAAAAATCCATCCCGATCGGGGTTCGAACCCGAGTCTCCCACTTTCCGGGTGGACGCCTTAGCCAACTAGACCACTGAGACGGTAACTATTTAACTTCTGTATTGTCGTTTCACGTTATTATTACGTTATTATTAATATAATAACAAAATAATAATAATAATAATAATAATATTTATGTTCTGAAAATGTATATTGCAAAGTATGTACAATAAATATTATTATTATTATTATAATTATTATTATCGTAGCCAGGATTTTGATTCTGGGGATGGGGGGGGGTCCTGGGTAGGATGTCTCCCCGCTATTGCGAATCTGGGGCGCAGTCACAGACAAATTTTGATTTTTAACACTGCAAATAGTGGCATTTTACTAGTTTTTAGAGCGTTTTTTCCTGTAATTTATAAAATTGTGAAGATCCACAAACTGTCGGTTTACAAAATCTTGCCATATGTAGGACCTACATATTATTATGTATGCCATAGTGCTATTTAGTATTATTATAAACCCTCCTGATTTTTTTGGGGGGGATAGGACACCCTGATCCCCCCCCCCCCCGCTTGTACGTGTATTGTGACAACATCAACAACAACAAAATACATATGAAAACTACTACTATGTATACGGACTACACCTAAATGCAAACGTACGCGCTCGCACACGCATACCACATTAGCAAGCGAACTCGCCGAACATGCTCATAAATATGCATAATTTTGGGTGAAAACTCATTAGCAATTTCTGATAATAGATCGTCTTCCATGAAAGTTTACAATAATCGGTTACATAAATAATACGAAAAAAAATTAATAACTCTGGCCAGCATTAAACAATGGTTGTATTGTAAATGGATGAGTGATGACCAAAACAAACTTTATTCACGTGGAAGTTTTTACAGTTTTCAGTCTCTTTTGATAAGTGAAACCTCGTGACCCAAATTATAATACATTTAGGGCCGGCTTTACGTAATATCCAATACGTCCAACAGTCCGCGGTTACCGACGGCTGCATAATGCGATGGCGGCGCCAAGAAGCTATAAGGGAGGGAACATAATTGGAAATGCACAAACACACAACAAGTCAACAACCATTTTAAAATTATTAAGAAAAACTCATACTTGATTAAATTACTTGCATTAGTTTATGGTCCGAGAAACACCGAAGATATCAGTGAATCAAGTAAGACACTTTTCTAGTAGTGATCCCATCCATGATAAATTATGTGTCTATCGAACGAAATGACAATGTCAATTTGACCAGCAATAAGATAAAAGTAAACTTCAATATCTCTTAACGTAAAACGGTCACGTTTTATAAAAGCAGTCAAATATAATATAATTGTCTTGATATATTTGCTTATGTAGGCCCACGCATTATTTGTTTTTGGGCAATCACATCAGGGCATCAAACCGAAACGCGCAAAAAATTGTTTTATTTAATAGTAGTGTGTGCGTAAAATGGAAATTATATAATGTAACAGGCAGCATTTTCAGTTCCTTGTTATTTCAGACTGAGTATAATCTGTATAAGCCTAATCCATTTGTTTCATCAATGTCAATGGCCGTGCATACCTTCATCTCAAAACAAAAAAAAAGTATTTGAAACTTGAAAGCAATAATCTTATTTTTGATTTTTTACGCGGTTTGTACTTTAGTTTGTACCAGGACATCGAGCCAAAATTATGTTATTTTGTTCGGTAATAGGCCCTACCCCGTTAAAAATAACGGTTAAAAAACCGTTCGACACCGTTATTGTCATGCATTTTATGACAGAATATAACAATAATGCGTACATTTTACAATATTTATTAAATTTTGACATTGATGATTTAAATTTTTTTTCCTAATAATAGGCCCAAATTGGTAAAAAAAAAATCAAATTACACGCTACATGAGCTTTCATAGGTCACTTCGAAGGCGACGAAAGACTTAACACAAAGTATTACCGAAAGCGTCAAGAAGACGGTACGTGTTGAACTTTCCTTTTGCAATTTTCACGATTTGACGATTTTGAGACACTGCCCTGCCGAAATAAACCGAAAAACACCGAAACATAAATTCTAGATTTCGCCGATTTCGGTTGACGGTTCCGGTTTTCGGTTCGATGCCCTAGTATGTACCCGTGCTCTGCTCTATAAACCTATAATTTTACAGCCGACAATATTCGCACCTAGTCAGCTCTAAAGAATTGTTTGTCCTTGGAAACACACCACCCCCGTTTCACGGCGGCACCAGTTACGAGTTCATACTTCATAGACATCCTTAGCCTACTCGTCGTAAGTCAATGATTTCGTTGCGCACTTTGATTACAATCCTTACTGCTTGGGAATGTAGCACTCACGTGCCTCTGATTTGGTAGGATCAGAGCACAGTTGAATAATTATTATACTGTCGCGGTTTATTATCCTCATCACCCTTGCCGCCATGTAAGGAAGTAAAGAAAGAATTCTGATTCCAGAGTAAATTCTGTTATAATTATTTAAATCTCTTAAATTAATAATTATTCTGTAAACAATACACAAACAAGAATTTTGTAATGTGATTTCAGTCGTCAGGTGATAAATTCCGTACCATTATCCCACGGATTAATTTATGTCATAGCAACCAAATATGAATTAAAATTAAATTAAATAATAGTATATTCAAACGACAACAGTGAAAGGTAAAACAATTCTCATTGGGCCTACGTGAGTTCTGGTAGTGAGTCGTATCTTAGCAGGCGGCTGTCAATCTTATGTCTTTTAAAAGTAAAATTTTGATTATGGTCGGGGGGCTTGGGGACTAGCCTGCTTAACTAGGCCTTCCTAAAATTACATTTCTCAAAAATTTTCTCATAAATTAATTAAACTACGTAATGAGTCGATTGGGTACCGGATACTAGCATACCTTATAAATATAAACTCAACTTTTTTCGCGATTCCAATGATCTTGCAGGCATGGGAATAGTATATTCAGATTTACAAAAGGTTTTTCAGTCAACAAAATATTTCAAATGTGACGAATTCTAAGGCGTATCGTTCGTCATGAAATAAGAATAATAATATAGCGAGAAGAATTATATCTCTAGATTTTATACCGGGGTTAGCAACAATTACACACACACACACAAGCCTAAAACATTAATTTTATAAATCGATTCTAATGTTTGGCAATATTTGTCATTCATTTCACGCGATGTTGTTCGCCCTCTCAAGAACAGACGGCACGGCAGCATCCCTACTTAGAAACGAATACGGAGATAATGCACGGTAATTTTGACTGTAAGGCTAATTACTTCTGGTGAAAAGAGGCAATTATTAGGTTCTCGTTATTATCTTGTTGTTCATAATGAAATTGTATCACGCGCTCTGCAATCCGTTTTATTGATTGAATTATTAGGCTTATTATCAAGTTAGTATTACCATTTTTTAAATTTATTACACATCGCTTACTGAGTACCAAGCTTAGAGGAAATACCAAGGATGCAACGTTGTTGTGGTTCTTTGTTTCTCTCCTGCACATCAAGTATGTGTATTCAAAGGAAGATACACGATTGGGGTTTGTATAAGACAAATACGTAGTCTAATTTTGTCTGAAAATTTTAATTCAAAAGCCAACTTTAATCGTATTTACTATATTGTGTTCGATTACTTCGGAAAATGTAACAATTTCCCTCATTTTAATATGTTTTGTGCACAAGCGATAGTAAACAATGACAGGTGAATTATGCAAAGCCACCTTTTCAAGTTCTATTCAACTGAATTGCTTGGTGGTAGGGGTACTCGCATACCTGGGTGCAGACCAAGTTGGATTTGTTTCTTCAAAAGCGTGCAGCGGCGACAAAGAATATGCTATTGAATGAGCTTTCAAGAACACAAACGTTTTGGGTAGATTATTATTATTATTATTATTATTTTATTTTAGAAATTGTACAGATAATCGAATATTAAGATGTACAACCTCATAGAAAGTTAGAAAAGGGCCATGAGGCCCCAGTCACAAAGTGTCTAACTTACAATGCTTAGTTAGGCTATAGGTCTTAAAACCACACTATAAAATACAATAGAAATAAATTAACAAATAATACAAAATTAGATGGTAAAAGGTGAACAAATGACAGTAAACAATAGCTAGTAAAGGGATGATCTTGATCTTCTATTGAACGCCGAATAGACGGCGCGGAGGACCCAAAAGAAAATTCCTGTCTCAATCAACACATATTTTTTATAATTACTAATTTATGAAATTATATGTGAGATCAGCAACTCCTACATATTGCAAAATGTTTTTGATTGAAGCTCTAGGACTAAAATTACCATTACAACTTCCGACATCCTATTTGATCTGAAATGCTAATTTTGGTCGTAGAGATTCGATTAAAAACATTTTGCAATGTGTAGGAGTTTCTGATCTCATATATAATTTCATAAATTAGTAGAGATGTGCAAAAATGGTTTTTTAAAGTTTGAAAATTCGCGCCGAAAAATAAAAATTCGCGATTTGTCGCGATTTACCAAAAAAACACAATTTTCTCATGCACAACTTAAAAAAAAAAAAAAAAAAAAAAAAATTGATTGATTGATTGATTGATTTTAATGATTTAAAAGAAAAACAAGCTCATGAGAGTGAAGTTCAGAATCAGTTTTAATTTTAAGCTCAATTTCAGCCTTCAGTTTTCAAAGTTTCTGACAGTTTTTACCAGAATTAATTTCGTCTACCCGGCACCTCCACCAAATTTACGAAATTATGCATTTTTTATGTGTCTTTTGATATGGATTTGAAGTATTTTGAGCTTACTCTCGTTCAAACGATTATTAAGATCTCACAATCGCGTTGTATGACCCGGCGCCTCCACCATATCTACCAGCAAGTATTAATTTAATTTCGACTTCGACCCGGCACCTCCACCAAAACTTTGAAATTTTTTTATTTTTTAAAATTTCGCGATCTAATTCGCATTTAAGGACATAATTGCTAATTTCGCCACTAGTTCGCGGTATCAACTAAAATTTCGCGAAATTTCGCGAATTGGAAATTGGTATCATTAATCACAATTCAGGTATCATGTGCAAACTGAATTTGAAGGGATTATTGCAACTTAAGAAAAAAACGCGAATTTCGTTGTCACCATTTTTGCACATCTCTATAAATTAGTAATTATAAAAAAATTGTGTTTGTTAAGACAGGAATTTTCTTGTCAGTCAGCCCTCGATGATTCGGCGTATACAATAGACAAGGCCGTGAGCTGGACGAAGGGTTATTGAAAGAAACAAGAATTTTAATGAGCTTGTCAGACATCTTCTGTCAACCTCACCATTCATCCTTTCTGTCGCCAGGTATGTCTGGTCTGTAGAGGTAGGGTCGGTACAGAAGATATCTGCTGCTTCAGTGCTCGAAAACGCAACTAGGTTGCGCTGGAGTAAAATCGACGCGAGAGGCATCTATTGGCAAAAGTTGTTGATATTTTTGGAAAATAGACCGTTAATATTTTAAAAAGAAATGTTGAAGGGTTTGTAGGTTTATTTGTTTGTTTTTCATTTATATAATGTGGCAATAATAGCATATTATATATTTTATATTTAGTTATTAGGTTTTGTACTTAGTATTTTTTTTCACATCGGCTGTAATTAGAGCTATGAAAAAATAGCATTTATATTCTGAATATTTAGCATTAATTTTTCCAAATTTAGCATTTTGTAGCATTAATTTTCTTCTTTCCACCAAAACCCCAAATGTGGGGAGTTTCTTGTATTTTTAATGAGGAATGAATTCAAATTATGCTTTATAGGAACATTTCAATTCAATGTAGTCACTTTAAACGTGAGAATACAATGCTAAACCAATTCCCAATTGACAAATTGGTATAGGTAAACCTTATTTTCAGTAAATTTAGCATTTTGTAGCGTTTTTAAGAATTTATACTCACTGATTTAGCATCAAAAACCTACAACGCTAAATTTTCATGCCTCTAGCTATAATGCATATTTACCTCTTAATATCATTATAATATGGTCAGGTGGGTAAACAGGGTGATAATAGTCGTGTTCATAAATATAAGCTACATTATGGCCTATAATAACAAATAAATTACATTGAAACGTGAGCCAATAAAGTCTGCACTTTCATCAAAATTAATATTTTTCCCATCGTTAATTAGATACGGTAGGGAAGGGTGTTGGGTATAAATTACCTGGAGAATTTCATGGTCTGGCACAGTAACAATGTCTGCATGGGTTCGGAACTGGTAAACTTCGTCGCCATCTCCGTCGTAGAATACCACCGAAAACTGTAGAAATATTGATCCATCAACATTATACAAATTATGAATGAATGAACTGAATGAATGAAACTGAATGAATGAAACTAAGGTATAAGGAGCTTACGTACCATACTATAGGCTATGTATTTTCTTCTCGCTTAATTTCAACCAGGTAACAAATAACTTTATTAAATTGGCTACATACCAAAAAAGTAAACTAATTTTACAAAGACTAAAACACCAATTTTGGTAAGTAGGTATAATTTAAACTAGGGCCTATCTATACCTACTGTACTGTTAACTATAATATACGAAAATATTAGCTAATGGTGAATTCCGATGGGCACACTGGACCAACTGAGTGCACACCGAGTCCGTTACTCGTATTCTAATAGCAGTGTGCACAGAACGAGTGCTTGCCATTGGTAAACTAAACTCCACTGTCAACAGCGCTAATAAAGTAAGCCCCATTATGAAGGCCTATTTATTTAAATTAAAATATAACAGCTAGGTAACCGAGCTATGCCGGCATATAACCAATGTTGGGGAAAGACATTGCTATTGCAATAAGGCTTAGAATTATAAAACTATAATAGGCCTTAGTGTAGGCGCCCTAAACATAAGAGCAGACTGCATCAAGGTCAAGCAACACTCACCGGCTGTCCATCCAACTCAACAAGGGGAAACTCGATCATAAGGTACAGGTACGGTGAGTTCCTCTTCTCTTTCTCATTGATCATCTCAATCTCTCGGAAAGTGAGTCGATCGAGCCAATCCACCTTGCTCAGGTGACCGTTGCGGTGCTTCTTCGTTAGCTGAAACAAGGCGGAACACACCCACTTAGAAAGACGCGAGATACATTCGGCCTTGCTGGAGTTGGTTGGCTGGCTAGAAAATAGCTACCGTACTTTCGTACTCCAAAATGAATTGATTGGTTATTAAATATAATATCAATCAATGTTCTCCACCAGTCGGTGGATTAAATTATTAAATCCTTGTCAATCTATACGCCTAGAAGTAGCCTGGACTAGCATAAGAGTGGTGATAAAAATTATCTAAGTGGATGATTTTAAGCGCTATGAAGTGCTCTTTGACTGTTCAGAGTTAGTACCTGATAATCTTTCCCCAAACCTACCTTTGCTAGTCTTTGCATCTGCTCCTTGCCAATATCTTTTGTTTTTCCAGGTGTTGTACTGGGCATGTTCCCATCAGCCTCCACATTTGGCCACACTCGAAGGTCCAACATTCCCTATAAATGAAACCAAGTTTACATTTACTGCAATAAATAAATAAGAGACAATTAATTAACTCAATTTTTAATTTTGTACCCAACTAAGATTCAGCCTTAACAGACCGCAAAATTAAAACTACCGGTACATAATAATATAGGCCTACATACCTGTCTAAAGACACCGTGTTTGCCAAAGAGGGACACTGTAGTAGCTCCAACGGGCTTAGTTTGTGCTGGTCCCGAACAGTCATACACAGTTAGGGCCAGAACAGCGTTCCTAGGGAGGTCACTAAATGAGACTGGTAGAGTGACCCATTCATTCCAACTAAACACAACAGAACAGATGGGCTCTATTATTTAGTATACGGAACATGCAAATTCAACAAATAAACTTACAATTACAAATACAAGGAAAGAAGATCTGGTGGGGAGACCAAGGAAGAGATGGAAGGAGACCATAGCAAGATACTTACATTCTAGAGCAGGGGTGCCCAACATACGGCCCGCGGGCCGCATGCGGCCCGCCAAGCCATTTGGTCTGGCCCGCACTCTCATACACGAATCCGCCAAAAAATAAATCCTTTTTTTAAATATCTGATTTAAAGTTCAGAGAAAACGATCTTGGTACTCCCTGTGTGTCTCACAATGATACGAGACTTGAGTGTACTAAGGGTAGTTTTGTTGTAGTGTAATATTTGTTTGGTTTAAAAAAAGTCGTTATCAAAAGATTTTAAAATAAAATTGTAAAATAGATAGCGAGTGCCGCGTATTTAGGCCTAACAAAAAGTGGGCCGATCTTTATTTTTGTGTGCCACATAACGATAAAATTGTGTGCTTAATATGCCGAGATGTAATCGCAGTGTTCAAAGTGAACAATTTAAAATGGTATTACGACTTGAAACACAAAAGTGAGTATGAGAAATACAAAGGGTCAAACTGAAGCAAAACCTTGTATCTCCGCAATGTATGTTCAAGAAGAAGATCAGGTTGTCCACTTATTAGCGTCGGGAGGAAGACCATTCACTGATGGGGAATTACTTAGTAAAGAAAAGTACCTATGCAAGCTGTTATTGAAATATCATTGATGCTATCAGCTTGTCACCTAATACATTTACAAGAATAGGAGAGGATTGCATTATTATTCCACAATCTATAGCCTATTCAAATTACCTAAAATTTTAGGTGATATTTGGACATTTTATGATGTGGCCCGCCAACATTTAAAATTTATGCCATGTGGCCCAACTCTAAATAAATTTGGGCACCCCTGTTCTAGAGGAGAGAGCTGGGAGCATGTAGAAGACACACGATTGTGGGAGGATAGAAAGAAGTGGAATAATTTGGTTGCAAAACCCAAGCTGACCCTGCCAGAAGTAGGAAACAGCAATGGATAATGATGATGATGAATGTAGGCCTATGTTTGCATGTCTGCAGTGAGTTTGAAACCCTTGCACATGTAGGCCTACTTGGCTCCTGCAAACATGGTGAATTAATGCGGAACTCACATCATAACGAGGTGCGCCAAAAAATCGCGCAAGCTCTCAGGAACCGGAAATTTGAAGTGTATGAAGAAGTTCACGGGATATCTTCTACAAGTGGCACACGACGCATTGACATAATCGCCATTAACCGTGATAAAAAAGAAGGCTTCATTTTTGACCCAACAGTGAGATTTGAAGAGACAAGCAGAGGAAGTGGATCTCGAAAAAAGAGGCATCTATGAACCGACTGTGAACTATTACAAAGACCATTATGATTTAAACACAATAAGTGTAACAGGGCTAATGATAGGAGCAAGGGGGACAATTCCAGTATTTTTTTAAACTTTTAGGAAAAAATTTTGTAATACAATTTACAAGTAGTTTGAGGGATGAGATTGTTATATGTGTTCTACGATGGTCCATTTGTCTTTTTAGAAACCACTTATATAGTAAGTAGGTTATATTTTTAGATGTATGTTAAATGTTAATTTTTAATTCCAATGTATTATTTTTATCAATTGATTGTTATTCTGTGTCGCAAGGCAACAGTTCTGGCTGCAGAGACCAATAAAGGTTCTTTATATTATACAAGCAATTTGGTAACTTGAATTTTTAGTTTTTAGTTTTTAGTAATCTGCATCTGCATCACAATGTAAGACTATAAAACGCTTTTTATACTGTCTGTAGTGTATGTATATTTGTGTAGCTCCTAAAGTCCAAATGAAGAAAGTGCACTTGTATGGCATGTTTTATTTAGGTACCATAAAATAAAATAAAATAACTATTGTTTGGGCCAGAATTACTGCATACTTTTTAAGATTGAAATTATCAGGTCTCAGACTAACATATCTCCATATTTACATAGTAAAGATATAATATCAAAATGAATAAAGGCAATCCTATATAGGGGATGGGCTTACTTTCTCTCATGACTTCTGCTTACTTTCACTATAGCCAGAACTGTCAGCTTAGTTAAATCACAAATCATCAACCACATAGTTGTTTATTATAGCAGCTATAGTCAGGGCTCACCAAAGATGAGGTGACCAAAAAATTAGAAGTCTTCTATTTTGACTAATTTTCTAAGTTGTAAATAAGTATTGATTTTAAATTTAGCATAATGATTTTGAATTTTGTTTATCAAAAAATTACAATATAAGTAGGACTTATGTAGTAGAAAAAGTCTTTCTCGGCAGCAATGCAAAGTGTAATAGAATAATAGCAGATGATTTTTGTCTGAAGGAAATATGTCAACAAATGCTTATGTTTATACTTATTGACTCCCTTGTGAGTAGGGCTGATGTAATTTGTGTATGCTTAATTATATTTATTGTTCATTGAGGGCCGAGTAGGCCTACTACGCGGATGCCGCACAGAGCAATAACATTAGCTATAGTCTATATATACAGTCACTGAGCCACTATCTGATTAACGCTCAAAGCTCACAACTGCTTATCACGACATTGAAATAAGTAGACCTAGGTTATTTGCTAAGATATGAACAGTTACATCAAGGTTGTCACCTTGTCGTTTAAGCAGAGGAACACTACAAAAACATGAATATGAATATTAACTTTTAGTAAAATGCCGTCCGGACCTATGTGATCAGAACAATAGGCCTATAAACATCCATAACCCACTCAACAAAAAATCTTCTTAAAAAAAAAAAATACCACATAATCAATAGGCAGCATAATAAATACAACACTAAAATGGTTGTTTAAAAAATTATATCTTGTAATTGTGATTTTACAAGAAGTTTTCAATTTTTTGAATCCAGAAATTTACAAAAATTTGTGTTTTTGAAAATTCCTTAAATTGGCTTTAACCTGCTTCTATTTTGTTCCGCATAGATACTAGAGCATCGTAC
Source organism: Sweltsa coloradensis (assembly GCA_024449915.1). NCBI lineage: Eukaryota > Metazoa > Arthropoda > Insecta > Plecoptera > Chloroperlidae > Sweltsa > Sweltsa coloradensis. Next base: position 895,121 of record JAMZAV010000038.1, on the reverse strand, counting down.
CAATCTAAAATGGCCCTTTATAACATCGTATCTTGAAACTGTGCACAAATATACACTCAAACACACACAAATTTGCATTCCAAAATCACACCTCTTCTTAGTAATCAGCAAATTTTGACACACAAATTACAAAACCTAATATAGAGGATTTACAGAAAAGGCTACCTAGTACGTCAATAATGTCCAATATTTTTTTGGATTAAAATCCTCCAAGGTCACGGGGCATAAAGATTGTCCCCATGTTATATTTTATTAAGTCTTCTTGGCTGTGAGGTGTGCTCCTGCCATGGTTTTTCATGTCCTTTTTCAACCCATTCTTGTCTAGTTTTCTTGGAAGCTGCAGCATTTACATGGGCTTTAACTGAGCTTTAAGTTAACGGTTTTCTCTGTTGTAGCATTTTGCTAACTTGCTTAGCTAAGAAGTCTGCTTTCTCATTGCTAGTGTTGAATCCAGCTATGATCCCGGGGCTTCGCCCCCCCCCCCCCCCCGGGAACTGTCATTCGCCTCCCCGGGAATAAATTAACTACATGCACTATATATTTCTCCATTTTTTAAATGTCACTTTGCCGTTTGTGAAAAGGCACGGAACACATTGCTAACCAAATAGGCAGACACTACGAAAAACGTGTGGGCAACTCATGAGGCCAATAACTAGATTTGTAAATGAATAGTCATTCGAAGGGCTCCGACTTCTTCTTTTGTATGTTGGCTCGCAGTCGCGTCTTGAGAGGATATGCGCTTGCAGGACTGATACAGACAAGTATGTTGGGTAAATGGTCAGTGTACTTTTCAATGCGAAAACACTATTATCAAGTAACAAATGCGTAGGCATCCAAGGAGGGGTCAACGCAGTTTTCCGTGTATATTAGGCTAAACACTGATACTTGCTTCCTATTAGTCGAATTTTACACAATCGTGCTGTGATTGGTAAAAAAACTACAGTTTTTCACCCTGTTTGGAAAATATTGTATTTGTTTTCGTTGCTAAAATGACCGTTTTGTGAATCTAGCGATTTGAAGGTTAAATTTGGCGGATATTTCGGAACTTTTAGCGTCCATTACACACAAAAACTACATTATTTTTGTATTGCATTCAGCCCACAACTTTTTTCTAAAACACATTAAACGCACTCTAAAAACCGGATTTTCAAAATTTTTGTCTGCGGCGCTATTGTTCCCCCCAAACCCCCATTCTTGGACCCTATGTTATCCCCCCGGGATCTTAAATAGCCCCCCGGGATGAAAAGTCTGAATTCAACACTGCTCATTGCTGTACAGCAATTTATACACTGTAATTTATACGTATAAATTACAGTGTGGTAGTATCCACTGTAACTTAATTACCTTGTTTGTATTGTGTAGGCCTAGTCTAAGAATTTGTAATTTGCATTGCCTTCCTGAAGAATCCGCCACTTCCTAGTTGACTATGGCTTGTATTGCTGCTTTTTTTGTCTGTATTAAAATTACAATTTTATCACTGCACAACAGTCTTTACCTTTGTACAGGGCCTTAAGAAAAGCAGTCAATTCTCCTTCATAGCCGCTGCCATTTTCCTGCAAGGAGAGATTCTTCAAATTCTCTGCACTATATGCCTGCCCCAGCTTGGCTCTCACTTGGGGCAGGTAACCGAGCTGTCTGTGTAGATGTACTATAGCCAATCCTTTTCTGGGTAGTTCTTATGTATACAAGTTATTGTCAGTTTTCTTAACTCCTCCTTTATGTAGGATGCCTTTGTCCTACCATGGATTTACAACCTCTCTGGGAAAAGCAGGCTCTGGCTAAAACACGGACTTGTTAAAAACAGGGGATTTGCAATGCGCACAATGCATTGTGGGAATTCAGCGCCATTTTGATAAAAACTAAATGTCATTTGTGTGTTTACATTCTTGCCTCTGGTGGTATCTTTTAATATTGTATTTACTTAAGAAATTGTAATAATATATTACCTAGTCGTGGCAGGCCTCGGAACAAATGTGGGGGAGTGAATAAGTTTTATTTTATTGTGTTTTTGGCATTTTACTACACGAGATCACACGACACCACAGAATGGATTAGACTTTTGCCTTTTCCAATACCTATCACATTTTATTAATTCATAGGCCTAATCGATCCTTACTTGCACCACGACAAGAGAAATTGTACTCAGTGCAGGGGAATGACCGACAATTTAAGAATTTAAAGGATATCAATTCAATAACGTACCTATATTTGCTCGAGACATTTCGAGAATGGGCAAGGTCCTATGATACCGAGTCATTTCCTGACCCATGTCTGTCATTATCTTAAAGAGTCTTAATAGCCTATAGGCCATGTGTTCAGTCCTAAAGCCTAGTAATGCAATCTACTGTTTCAGTAGGCTTATCAGTCCATGTTCAGACCTTGCCCAGACTGCGCTAGCCTGTGCCTTGGGCCTACGCGTAAGCCTAGTGCATTGCCTACACCTTATGTTAGGCCTACTGTTTTATAGTACTTAAAAATAAATTAATGTTTTCATTATTAATTGCTTACCCTGTTCTTCAATATAAGTCAATGCAATATTTTAACCTCACTTAAAATAGAAGTAAAAACAACAACAATGTGCAAACACGAACCGACAGTTTGACGAAAATGGACGGAAACTGGAAATAACGTCCCCTATTCACAGCCCCCTATTAAATAGCGTATCCTTCCGAAGAAATATTTTTATCTATGGTCCTCCTGCCCAGTCCATCCACTGTCAGTTCATGAAAGACGTCTCGTATGGAAATGTTTATACTATTTGGTAGGGGGATGTTTTCTCTCTCTGTGTGTTTCAATTGCCCAATAAGACCTTCCTTCACCTCTTTCACTGCTGTAATAAATGTTTTTTGTGTCTCGAGATGTTCATGAGGTTCTCTGTTCCATTCCAGCTGGTCTAGTCTTATTAGCTTCTCATACAGGAACACTGCAAAATTCTTTCTTCCGGCCTCCAGGGGTGGTACCGTATGTTAGTTTTAGCTTCCATGGCAACAATAGGGAATATTCCACTTCCGCCAAATACTGTACGAATAGATTTTTTAGAAGAAGTATGCCGTCCCGATTACAAATATGTACTTTGTTTTTCCGTGAAATAATAATCCAGTGATTTATAGCCGTTTTAAAAGCAGCAGTTTTTTAAAGCGGCAAAAACGACTGTGACGTCAGAACTGTGTTGATCCAACGCCGTCTGGATAGACATACATCCAGACCAAAGATGTTGGAATAGTATTATAGTAGGATCGAGATATACATCAAGACGGCGGTGTTTTAAACAAAGCAGCGCCTAGCGTAGCCTACAGTAATGTAAACAGATGGCGGACATTTTACATTTAACGCCTAGCCGGAAAACGAGAAAAGTTGACATTGCAATCAAAAAACAAAACTGAAACAGTCCTAGGTCTAGGCCTAGACGTAGAAAATTATTTATAATACAACAGTCTAGGCCAATCGTTCCTGTAGGATATAGGCATTGGTATGTGAATACTAAAATTACTCACTTGACAAGCCCTAGGCTTAACTTGCCAACCCTAGGCCTGCACGTTCATGTTCTGACACACATCCCGCACAAAAACCTAATTAAAGCCTATTGTAGATAAAGAATACCATGATAGTCCTAGGCTATGCAAAAATTCAAGACAAAATGCTCGTTATTCTTTATCACAATGATCTCGCGAAATCTCCTGTCACATACGAAAAAAGAAAAACAAAAGACGGTGAAAATGTACATCCCTGTGGAGTTGTTTGTGTTAAGCGGATGGGCGAGCACCGCCGTCTGTATGTAAATATGTAAAAACAGACGTACATTTAGTTTCTAATTGGCCTTGACTCAACACAGTTATGACGTAGTACCGTTCAAAGATGGCGCACGCTCGTTTTTGGCGCGCAAACTGGGGGTCCAATTTACTTCTTGTTTAAATTACACAAAAAACATTTTTTTAAATAAAAAAAAGTGCAGTGACTACTAAGACATGAATAAGAATTAAAATAAAATATAAAATATCAAGTGGATTATTCCCTATTGGAGTTGTTATTGTTGTATTACTTCCTGCTATTGTCCAATTTGGTCGGTGGTAGGTTTCTTTTCTTCTTGCTTCTTATCCTCAATTTATCATGCCCCTTTCATCCTCTCATTGCATCTCTTCCCATTTTCTTATTCTTTTACTATCAAATGCTTATCCTCGTCTTCCTCACTAGCAGGTTCAACGTTGGACAGTTGCTGCCTATTTTTGAATGCTGTAGGTAACTGTTTTTTTTTCCCTTTATCCCTTCAGTCAGCCCATTCTATTCCATGACTTAACACCTCCTGCAGGGCTTGATGTGCATCTGTGGCTCCTTTGGTCGACGTTATCAGTGGTATTCCATATTCTAGAAGAGGTTGTACGTAGTCCTATGTTTTATATGTGGTTTTTAGGGTGTCCTCGTTTGCCTCCCATTGCACACCAACAATTTCAGTCATCTCTTCCCTGCTGCATACATCTTTTCATTTTGATCAGTTCCTTTTTTTTGGTCCATGGTCATACCAAGATAAGCAGAGTTATTTTCCTTGTTCAGTATTGTCCCTGCACGATGTATTGCGCAAGGTGTGAGTTGCATTGTCGTCTTGTCCAGAATACCTACCACCTACAGTCACGCGGACTTCGCCTCTTATCTCTCGCTACCCAGCCAAGCGGCTTTACTGCCTCGACGCAGTGTTCACTTGGGTTGCATTACATCTCAAGGTCAACCTCTCACATGTGGCTGAATTATGCGCATATGAACCAAGTTGGATGAGGAATTAGTTTAAACATGTTTAGTAAGGTTGTTTAACACGTTAAGTAAGGTTGTTTTAACGTTCAGTCTAGCCTATTTAGTTTAGTCGTTAATAATCAATACAAAATAAGTAGTACAGTATTGTAGGCTAATATGAGACTGAATCCAAGCTGCTGCCAATTTAAGATTTTATGTTGCAATGTTCAGATCAGAAATTACTTAGTCTAGAATGAAAATATTGGTTTTCAGTTTGCAGGTTATTTCCGATAACGGTTTTTGGTCCAGGAACAGGAAGTAACAATTTTTGGTTCTAACCGGTAGGCCTACGATGTCCTAGAAGTTAGATGCATATTGATAAAAATTTGAAAAAAGGGATGCTACTGGCTATAGGCCTAGGGCATGGAGAAGGCAAGGAACTTTACCAATTTGGGCTAGGCCTATCTGCAAGCTACAATCCATTGTAAGCTCATTTTATTTATAAAGGAAGCATAGATCTTGGACATTACAAACTTGCACAAGAGGGCAAGCTGGTAGACCTAGGGTATTATCATAGCAAACCAGCATAGGACCTACGGTAGGCTTACTTACTTCCATCGTGTTGTGAAAGCTTTGTATGAAGTGGAGATTGGCAAAGCAAGTGGTCTTCCGTCAGCATAAACTTGGCACACGACTTTCAAATCTGCACAGCCAGACTGATATAGGCCTGAATACTGGATCATGGGTTCCTTGAGAAGCTGGTCATACTCCGGCAACTGGCGGCGTCCATCCAAAGTTCCGCTACAGAAATATGGTTGTATTAATTTGAACAAAAAAGAGCTAGTTAATACACAGAGATAATATGAACTAGGCATTAAGCAATAAAAAAATCCTCCGTAGTATATACGCCCAGTCTAGATGATCCATGCTGCCGTGCCAAAAGAACTAGGCCTACATTCAGTCACGGCCTACTATGTTGATGTCCTGTCTTGGAGTATGGGGCGGCGGCATGGGATCCGTATAAGCTGGTGGAGGTTTTAGAGGTAGAGAAGGTTCAACATAGGGTGGCAAGAAGGGTTACGGGGAAGGTTAGGCGGTGGTGGTGGGAGGAGGATGATAAGGGGAATGTAGAGAGGGTATATGACAGTGTCACTGCAATGTTAGGACAGTTGGGGTGGGAGTCATTAGAGGGAAGAAGAAGGGAGGTTAGGTTGTGTAAGTATTAATAAAGTAGTGCTTAGCAGGTTGAACATATGGGAAAATGAGTATGTATTGTTAGGTAGCTGAGTAGTAGGCCTAAATAAATATTATGTAAAATCCTAAATGATAGTGTAATTTTAATTTTTAAAGTTTTTTCAAGTTGTTTGTTGTAATTGATGTTGTGTAGTAGGCCTAGTTGTATGCTATAGGCCTAAATGTGATGTAAGATGTAACGAAATGGCTAGAATGAGCCAGAAATAAAGAAATACAATACAATACAATATGTACAGGGCGGCTAGGGGAAGTAGGGGGGTGGGGGGATATCCGCAATAGGCTACAGGAGGGGCTTTACAGGGGAAGGGGGGATCATTCATGGAAGTTCCAGCGTCAAGTAGTAAGAACCGATCTGGGTCGGTATGGTTTCTTGGAAAGGACTGTTAGGGAATGGAATGACTTGTCTGGGGATATTGTAGCTAGTGGGTCTTTGAGGGAATTTATATCGTTTTTAGGGGAAGACAGTAATTAGGTCGGGGGGCAGTGAGTGGTTGCCACCGAGCGGAAGGGCCCATTTGTAACTATTAAGAAATGTTAGGCGTATGATTCATAGCAGTTAGGGCCGGTACTACGATACGCGCTTTGCGTTTCCCAGTTGGCTAACCCCAACTGAAGAAGTAGGTAGGCTAGGCCTACCATCAAAATGCTCACAGTGCACCACCGACAATGCATTAGCAAAAATGATAGGCCTATTAAAAAAGCCTTCAGACTACAGATAACTGAATTTTATTTCACTCTTGATCTAGGCCCTAGCCCTAGCTAGCCAACACAAGGGCCTTGGCCAAGAATCTATCAACACCAATGTCTTTTGCATTCACATTAGGCCTAGGCCTCTATACCGTATGCATAGCTAGGCCTAAACATACAGAGTTACAATTCCTTTCAAAGGGGGGGCCAAACCTCTTTACTGGCTAGGGTCACAACAAATGAGACCCAAATAATGTAGGGCCTAGACCCTAGAGCTAGGCCTAGGCCTAGCGTAGGCCCAGTGTTTGTTGAGTACTAGGGCTAGGGCCTAGGCTAGCTAGGCTAGGCTAGCCTAGGCCTATTAGGTGAAATTCAATCCTACGCTGGCCTAGGCCCAAGAGTCACTTACATTTTGATCTGGATCCTTGTTTCAAGAGAAGAACTATACACATAGTGAAATTTGTCGTCTAGACCTTCCATAATGACGTAAAGATGAATAGGCCCTAGGCCGGGCCTATCAACTGACTAGGGTGTTCAAATACTCGTGTAGGGCTAGCCTAGGATAGCTAGCCTATGATGATTATATCGGTCACAAAGTCACATAATATCCTAGCTTACTCGGCCTACTCATACAAACATCGAAAGATCGCGAACAACCTTCGAGGCCTTGCTTCGAAGTCCTCGAATTGTAGATTAACAAATTTGTAATCGTTCAAAATGACAGCTTCTGAGCTTCAGCCAGCTGTTTAGATTAAAAATGGCCGTTCGAGATAATCGATCTAATTGCATTTTTTTCTTAGTACAAGTTGACAAACGTTACGACGAATTATCACTCAGCATTTATAAAAAAAAAATTAAATTACAATTTAAAATAAAGATATTATTAACAGTGGAAAGTCCAATGAATTTTATTTATAAAGTTACTACCTGTTATTTATATAGTTTCATTTTTAATAATCACTCAGCATCTCTCGATTCATTACAAAGAAAGGTTGTTTCATTTCAGTCTCTTATGTTGGTAATGATGTCCTTGCACTTGCAACAAGTCAACAACAGTTTGACAGGCCAAAGTTGGGCACAGCTGTTTTAAGCTGTCAGTTGATAAGAACCACGATCAAATATGCACGGGCTACATCTGTGCCGAACTTCAATTATGAATAAATTGTTCAACATAAGCAGAAGTAAGTATTCGTATTTTCTCTTGTAATTCTAATAATATTATCTCTTTATTTAGCGAGTCTGGCTAGTTTTTTGAGTCAGCAGAGCATTAGCAGTGACTGCCTTTTGGGCACTCTTGCCGTTGAGCGGGTCCAACTTTTAAAAACGTTATTTTTCGTGTACTCTAGTACAGCGTTTCCCAAACTTAAAATATGTCGACCCGGTTTAATCATGCTCCGACTATTAACGACCCGGCTTAATTAACGCATGTTTTAATTGTCTTTTATAGAAAGAATAGAATAATTGAAATGCGTGCTACAACAATGTATAATAATAATTATTATTATAGTTTGTGTAATGAGAAAATTATACAGATTTTAATTCGTTTTACATGTTATGGTAAATTAGCAAAACAAGCTTACCATGAAAGTCGAATCAGCCAGGTTTAGTGGGATTAGTGGGATGGGCGGGCTTGATGATTCTCAGTCAGCTCGTTCCAATTAGGATCTGCAGTCGACAGTGCAACTCTCCTCATACTGGAACGGTTCCTATCTTTTGTCTTCAGTTTTGTGAGTGTTGAAAACCCCAATTCGCACAGGTAGGTCGTGGAAAACGGTAGTAAAAACAAAACTGCCTAGCACTAATGTTCGGAAACTCGGCCGCACATTTAAGCCAAAATGCCCATGAGGACAAACTATCGAACTCTCTTTTCAGTGACAAGTCGTTTTGCAAACCTTTCATCTCTTTCTCTTCCTTATCACTCAAACCAGCTATTGAAATGTCACTTACACTTGTCAGTAGATAGGGGTTATGCACCCATAGCATACTCTCAATGGTTTGGAAGGGCTCCACAGTAAAATATTGTTCTAGTTTTGTTTTCAAGTTTTGCAGATGATTTTTAATTATTTGAAGAACTATTTCCTGCATAGGCCTATATCCAAATCCAATCTATTGGATTCTTCTATTTCAACCATTCTTTTGTTGAAAATTGGAAACATACCTACTGAAATTAGGTGTCCACGCGTAGGCCTACTAGCCACAGCGAAACTGTTTTTATAAAAGTTTCTATCTTCTCTGTAAGAATAAACACATTGTTGTTTTTGCCTTGCAATTTCAAATTAAGTTCATTCAAATGTGCAAACATATCTGCTAAATATGCGAATTTCAAAACGCACTCGTTGATTTCAAAAAGTGCTGCATATTCTGGCTTCTTGTTATTACAAAAAATTGTTTAATTTCTTCTTTGAGCTCGAAAACTCGCGAGAGAATTTTCCCCCTCGAGAGCCACCTTACTTCTGTGTGCAGGAGCAAATGCTTGTGAGAGGAGATCTTTAAACTTTCTGACGAAAGAACTTCAAAGCAGATAACACATTGCGGTTTTGAATTTCCATGTCTTTTTTCATGACAATTTTCAGTCTGCAAAACCAAATTTCAAGCCTTCTTCTTCTTGGTTGTTGGTTCGACCACTGTAGATTCAATCCTTGGTATTTATTGAGCCTGTCTGTACGTGACTGACACAATAGTATTTCTTTCTACAATTTAGATGTGGAACCAATCTTTGGTGGGACTTACTGTTTTGTACTAAAAGATAAACCCCATGCATGGCAGTATTATACCACGACCCGGCATCGAACACATGGCGACCCGGGAGACCGGGTCGCGACCCGTAGTTTGGGAAACGCTGCTCTAGTACTAACCTCGCCACGGCGCTTCGCGCCCACACCCCCACCCCCCTAACCTAAGTTTTCCCAGTATAAATTTTTGCTCTAGGTTAGGGGGGGGGGGAGGGCGAGGTTAGTACTAGAGTACACGAAAACATAACGTTTTTAAAAGTTGGACCCGCTCAACGGCAAGAGTGCCCATTTTTGTAGGCCCCTAGGCCTACATCTTTTGTAAGTACCTACTGCAATTGAGTTTTCACTCAGTGGCAGAATTTCTCTAAATATTAACACTGCCTTAGACTTAATGTAAATCTCTCCGACTACTTTAATGGTTCTACCCAGAAAGGAATTTCCCCCCACATCAGTACCTATTAAATCCGGTACTCTTTCGGTTGGCATGGACAGTTTTTTTTATGTGTAGGGCCTACCTACAAAACCTTTAACGTCGCTATTTTAAATCCAAAGTACCTACAAAACCTTTAACGTCGCTATTTTAAATCTAAAGTACCTACAAAACCTTTAACGTCGCTATTTTAAATCTAAAGTACCTACTGATCAAAAACTGTCCATACCAACCGAAAGAGTTCCTTAAATCCAACCCTTTCACATTTCCAGCTATGATCATCATTCTTACCAAAGTAAAACCCTCGTCTCACATCTTTACCAATTTCATCACATCCTTCAAAACCACTGTTAACTGTATAAAATGTTGCCAATCTGTCTTCTCTCCTCCTGCATTCCAAAGTCTGCCATTTCAACAAATTGTAACCAATTCTCCAGAACTTTCATAATCCGGAACTCTTGCCGTTGAGCGGGTCCAACTTTCAACCACACTTTTTCCCCCCATAAAATCAATGGAAAACAACTACAAATTAGAAATAAATGTGTAAAAATTCAATATTAACAATTTATTATTAATTACCACTTTGCAAAATTAACAATTACATAGGTGAACACAATATTACTCACAGACTAATTTCACTGTTATTAGTTGATCACGGCGGTCATTTTAGCAAAGTCTCTCCATTCTCCGACGTACCAACCAAAACACACCAAACTTACGTTTAATTCGGTCCGTTTCTGTTTGTCCTGTACCTCATTCTGTTCTGGGGGGCCAGCCCCTGGACCCCGTCCGGGGGCTCCGCCCCCAAACCCCCGTGCTATTCGACTACTTAATTGTTTACCTAACAAAACAATAACATATTTATAAATTACTTATTACAATAACCACAATATCGCAAAAAGGTTGGTACACCTACAAAGTAAATGACAATGACGTAGCCAAAATCCAAAATGGCGCGTTGATCAGAGTGAGACGACGTTCATGTTCAATAATGTAAATTATTTCACATTATTCGTGTAATTCGAGAGTGCTTACTATTAATTACTCACAATACTTACTTAATATTAACTTATTTCTAATTTGTAGTTGTGTTTCATTGATTTTATTGGGAAAAAAGTGTGGTTGAAAGTTGGACCCGCTCAACGGCAAGAGTGCCCATAATCCCTTATCACCAGTCGTCTCTCATCTTAATTAATTCTCTCCATCTCAATTCTTTCCCCATAACCTACCTAGCTGCCTTCTTCTGCACCTTTTCGATTTCATCTTTCTTACCAACTCTATATGTATCCCAAATAGGCTAAGTCTAGATCCTGCATACGGTATCTGAACAGTATCTTGTACAATAATGTTTTAGATGGTTTGAGAACAAGAATGCTGTCGACTACTACTTCACCTCCATCAACCGAAGGAAGTGGAGGAGCTTGTGGGAAAACTGAGGCATTAGTAAAGAAGTTACGGGCTAAAACACCTATAGGTAAAATAATTTTATTTATTGTTTTTGAAGAGATAAAAAAGTAAACTTTATAGGCCTAGCTCACTCAATACTAGATCTCTAAAAGTCTATCTACAATGTACAGATGTCCTCTCCTGGGAAGATCTTTATGTAACTAAAGGCCTATTATTCCCAGTGGAGGTTTTATGGATGAAGTGAGGCTGAGCCTCACCAAAGAATCTTGCATGTTATAATAATTATTTACATTGTCCGAGAAATCTGTTGGTGATTTTGCACATTTTAATTCCAAGTAAATAATTTCAATTTGTTACTGGGATAGATTTCTCTTGATTGAGAATTGTGAGTACAGTATAGGGCCTACTTGAGACCATCTTCCGTCCCATTCCATTCGCTTGGAGTGAGAAACCCTTGTGAATCACTTCCCGAGGCATATCTCATCCTGCTTCTACTGCACGGCTAAGTGGCATACTCGAAAGGTTGGTAAACCTTTGTTAGAGAGCGACAGAGACGCGCCAGTTTAAAGAGTTTAAAGAAAAAACATGTTCCGTTGCTCGGAAAGCTTCATTCCTTTGCATGCGAAGTTCGGCAGAATCACCTCATAGTAGTAGAGGTAGCGATGGGAGATTTAGAAGTAGGCAACAGTGCATTGGACATGGACACACATTTTCGGTTGTTTCCATGTGACACAGTAACGTTGATCTTTGTTTACTTGAATTGGAATTTCGCCTCAAAATAAAAATTGTGTCAGAGCCGCCACTGATAATTCTCTCCCCGACTATTATACAGACTTTAATGGACAAAACTTTAGTAGCCTATACGTTCCTGTCTATTACCTGCTTAAATTAATGAAGCAAGATAAAGTGTTTGCCAAGGGAATTTAGTTGAAAGTGAATCAAAACTGCACTAATGCACAACTTGTTTGCTAATGTGATATTTGTAATTGACAGCACAAGCTCTGATTGACATGATTTAGAAAGAAAGATGGTCGTGAGCTTGCATCTGAGATTGTTTGCAATTACCATTCATATTTCAGTTTGTACAGAGCTTGCTGGCTAGGAGTCTCACTGAACCGAACTAAGTTCACACAGAGGAATTAATCCTTATTAATCCAGTCTGTTTGATGTACTGGCTTAGTTAAATTGTCTAATGCTAATTCTTAAATCACACAAAAATATCTAGGCACCGGTAGTTAACTTCTTAATTGTTTTCAATGTCGGTCAAAACAACATATTTTCCCCTCAATTTAATTGATCGGGAAACACTCCCTTAGGTGTAATTGATTATAGAAATCAATCCATAATTAAACAATCCATCTTAGCGGGGTATCGAAAGCACCGGACCGGCAATCAGGAGACCGGGGTTTGATACCCCGCTGAGATGGATTTTTAGTTTCTGGATTGATTTCTATATATTTCTCTTAATTAATTCTAAAACTATGAACCTGATTGGTTTGTAGGTAAGCTGGATGAGCTAGACGAGGGAAAACACCCAAATCAAGAACAACTGCCACTGACTCCTTGGCCTGATAATACAAATCCTCACACCGGTGAAATAGGGGGACCAAAGGGACCTGAACCAACTCGATATGGCGATTGGGAGCGAAAGGGGAGGGTTTCAGACTTCTGATAGAGGTGGCTAAATAAATAGAAGGACTTCAGAGAACAAATAAGCAGCTTGATGCACGAGGGTGCATTATTATTTTAGGCTGCGAGTGTGAGTTATTTAATGTACATTCTGCTGAAGATGTAAATCATATCATCCTGACTAGATATGTGTAGGAACTACTTGTTATATAAACATTGCTTACGTATTCATTTAAGTGTACCGTATTATTACATCCTCTGAAATACAACATCCCTTGTCATGTGTTTTTAGGAGCTTTGTTTACTGGTGTAAATACACATTTCATTTGTCAAGCGTTTTCACAGTTGTTTTTCTTGAGTACGTCTATAAAGTGATAATTAGTTAATAACTAATAACCAACAATAACTATATTAGTACGGTACAGTCAAAGATCCTTACTCATTAGTTATTAGTTATTAGGCCTACCTTATGTAAAAATACCTTTATGAAAAAATAAGTAGTACCACAGTAGGCCTACCTAGTGTAAAAAACTGATTTTGGATTTTCTTAATCTGGTTTTAAATTTTAATTAAACATAAATATAATTTTGTTAAAATCAGCTGTACAATAATTAATAAATATTTCAGTCCCTGAAAGAATTTGTAAAATAAGTTTGCTCCATGACTGTAGCCTCAGATTCAATGTTGCAGTGCTGGGAGATAGTAGTCTGACCAATGTTTTTTTTATTCTTCTTTATAACTGAATAGGATAGACATTAAATAAATAAATATATACCGGTAGCTCTATACATGGTTTAACCGTGGACTTACACAGTTACAATAGTAACTGAAAGTCAGTGGTGTAATGGGAGGTATACGTGGGTATGTAGCGTACACCCACAAAGAAATAAATACTAAATACGGTACCCCTCCGTATATCAAAATATAAAATCGGAGCATATACTTAAATGCTGCATGTGGTGTAATGAGTCACAGAGCATACCTAATGTAATTTTGCAATCACAATAATTATCACCAATCACCACTAACAAATGATATAAAAAACATGTCCAAAACTAGTGATACACACGATAATATTATAATTTATCGATCGATAATCAATATTGGATAAAAGATTTATAATCGATAATCAAAAGTCTTTATCGATAATCAAATTATCAATAATTGGTTGAGAATGGCCCGAAACACGTAATTTGTATTTGCTTGGGCAGACAGATATAAGTCACAAAGTGTCTTACTCCAGATTTATGTTTGGGAGCGAACTTAGCCGACAGCAAGATTAAAAAAACAAAGACGACACAGACAGGACGAGACAGCGAGTGGCATAAAACAGCATTTTGGATTTCATTTGCCACATTTGAGATTCCATCTTTGTCGGAACGGTCTTGTTTTTTTTGGTAATAACGATTCGATAATGACATTCATTTCGATAATTGGTAATGAAAAAAGTATCGATGTGCATCCCTACCTAAAACACGTACTCCAATCACACTCTAAGTATCGGTAAATCTTTCAAGGCTTTTTTCATGTAAGTGCAGATTAGGCATAAACATTTTCTCGTCGATTTGTTTACTTATTTTTGTTCTGTAGTGCTCAACAAACAACCTGGAAAAAATGATTGTATTAGTTTAGCCAGCAAGTGGATACATCAATTTCACTACCACCCGGTAGACCTGGATACTGGGTAGCAGGGTATTTTTTATTTAAATCAAGTGCACTTTAACTTCATTTGGAGGTACAAACAGAAGAGTTAAGAGTGACTTTATGTAAAAAAAATGTGTTTTCTGAAACGCTTCTGGAAGTGTTTGAATTTTGCACCAATTTGAGATTTTATTGATTGATTTGAGTGTTCTTAGTTCTCTCAAAATATAATTCTTTGTTAACAATGGTACAATGAAACAAATTAAAAATATATATGGAAATAGGTCCTCAATAGACAAAAGAAAGATGAACAACCGAGATCGTTCAAAGCGTTTGCAAAGATCCCTTGTATAATTAACATGTGAATTAATTTCCTAATTAATATGCATTTTGCATATAACCACTATCAGCATTCCACTGAAAGTATTTTCGGGTGCAAAACATTACACATATTTTAAACTAGGAAGCTTCGCAAACACTTTTTCAGGCGCGTTGTTGGATGAGTGTAATTTTTTTAAACGAAAAAAGCGTAACATTGTGATTTCCTTGAGAAATAATTTTTCGATTACGCTCAAATTTCACACAAATATATTAATTCATAAAATTAAGTTTCTGTGAAAAAATTATTACAATCGGATAAAGATAAAGCATGTTGGTGTTATAAGTCGAAGAAATGTTTTAATATTTTTTTAATTCGAAAAAAAAAATGTAAAATTGTGATTTTCATGAGAAATAATTTTTAGATTGCGCTCAAAAACGTGGCAGTTCTAAGTTCAGAGATTTCGAAGGCCTCCAGAAAATTTCATCGCAATTGGAGTATCGGTTTAGCCGGAATCGTGTTAACTAACAGAACACACAAAAATACAAACAGAAAAAACAAGAAAAACGAAAAAAATCGTAAAATTGCAATTTTCATGAGAATTTTTTTTTTCGATTGCGCTCAGAAAGGTGGCAGTTCTAAGTTCAGAGATTTCGAAGGCTACTAGAAAATTTCATCGCAATTGGAGTATCGGTTTAGCCGGAATCGTGTTAACAAACACACAAAAATACAAATAGAAAAAACAAGTAAAACGAAAATAAATCGTGTAATTGCGATTTTCATTAGAAATAATTTTTCGATTGCGCTCAAAAACGTGGCAGTTCTAAGTTCAGAGATTTCGAAGGCCTGCATAAAATTTCATCGCGATTGGAGTATTGGTTTAGCCGGAATTGTTAAAAAATAGCCAAAAATAAATTTTAAAAAAAATTGGGATTTTGTTTCTCCATTGTAGTGAAATGGAATCTTCGCTACGCTCATCCAATGAATGTGATAAGGAAATATCAATTATTATAATATTGTTGACCAGAGCGAGCTTGCAAAGACTTATGTCACGATACAAAATTCAAATGGTAAAACCATAAACTGTTCAGATGTTTAGAAGTGCTGAAAAAGCTCCCAGACAATGTGTTTTGAACATTTGCTGACATATTTGTTATTTTAGCTACTAGGAAGCTTCGCAAACGCTTTTTCAGGCGCGTTGTTGGATGAGCGTAATTGGTGCATTGAGCTGCCATGTGTTATGCGGATTTTCTGTTGTTCTGTGAAAAAATCATTGCTAAGTCGAAATTTTTTTTTAAAAATTAATTTAAATAAAATAAAAAAATTAAATTTTTTAATTATTCATAATTTTTTAAAAAGAAAAAAATCCTACAATTGCGATTTTCATAAGAAATAATTATTCGATTTCGCTCAAATTTAACACGAATATATTAATTCATAAAATTAAGGTTCTGTGAAAAATCATTACAATAGGATAAAGCATGTAGGTGTTACAAGTCAAAGAATTGTTTTAAAAAAGAAAAAAACCCGTAAAATTTCGATTTTCAAAAAAAAATAATCCATCACTCTCAAATTTCACAAGAATATCTTAATTCATAAAATTAAGGTTCTGTGCAAAAATCATTAAAATCGGATAAAGCATGTAGGTGTGATAAGTCGAAGAAACTTTTAAAAAATCGAAAAAATCGTAAAATTGCGATTTTTATGAGAAATAATTTTCCGATTGCGCTAAAAAACGTGGCAGTTCTAAGTTCAGAGATTTCGAAGGTCTCCAGAAAATTTCATCACAATTGGAGTATCGGTTTAGCCGGAATCGTGTTAACAAACACACAAAAATACAAACAGAAAAAAAAGAAAGAAAGAAAAAAAACATTCCGGATTTTTGTCTCCAGTGTAGTGAAATGGAATCTTCGCTTCGCTCGCTACGCTCATCCAACAATCGACAATACTCCCCCTCCCCACCCCCCTCTTCTCCGACACCAGGACCAGGTTTACTAAAATAAAAAGTTCCCCTCCCCCTTCCCCCGCTTATCAAAACGTTCCTACGAGCCTCATTGCAATGCAATGCAATTCCAAATTAGTATTGTAAAAAAAAACTTGTATTTTATTCCTCTTCCTTATGTCCAGCCACGTACAGAGTGAACAGTGGGGGGAAGGAAAGCGGTCAAAGGCAGGGTGCCATCGCCACCGATAGAAACTACGGTGGTCAGCGTGTGAATTACCAAGATTGCACTTGCCAAGTTTCTTGAACCCGCGCATGATGATTTGTTTGAAATAATTGTGTGTTGCACAAAGCACAACCAACCCAGACTACAGCAAAACTACTTTTACTTTAATGTTGAAAATAAGAAATCGTTCACTTTTAATTTTTATAATCAATGGAGTAGAGATCTACTAGGCCTATGCTTTTTACTTTTTCATTTTATTTCATACGTACGTCCATCAATACAATTTATTATTCGTGTCTGAAAATATTGCCGATATGAATCGTCGAGGAAATACACACGCCTCCGGGAAAATCATCGCATGTCATTTCTCGGTACGTATGTTCCCTCTCTGTCTGCCCGGTCGACAAGTTGCACGTCACGCTCGGCGCCTGTTGCAGTGTTGCGTCATTCCTTTCACCGCCGTTCTTCGACCACTATCGCTGGTTCTTGCAAACTCAGCTCGCTATCTCTTGACAGTTGAGTGTTTCCTGCAGTCGAGCACGGTTTGGAGTGGCGTCGTTGGTGTTAAACGGTAACATACAGGTGAGAACAACTCAATTATTGCTACAAGTGCGGCACATTCACTCTGTTTCTCTTGGTTACAGACAGGTAGGCCTAGGATGGTTTAGGCCTGCCTAAAAAAATCGTTCTATGCTGCCTTCAAGGTAAGCTGTGACTCCACACCCTATCGGTAGTACCCTACTCGGCCTAATATTATCGGATTCTGACAATAAACTCGTAGTTTGTCCAAAGAATGCATACAATATTCAATAGTTTCACTCAGAACAGAAAGTGAGGTTATAATTGCCGATTGCTCGAGGCTTCGCATACCCAGTGGTGAGGGGGAATGGCGGGAAGTCCCCCCCTCACATTTATCCTGTAGGCCTAGGCCTACTGGAAAGGCCGAAATTAATAGCTTTTTGTGGCCAAATAAAAAATACATTTTTTATTGTTATTATTAGGGCCTATTATTATTATTATTATTATTATTATTATTATTATTATTATTATTATTATTATTATTATTATTATTATTATTATTATTATTATTATTATTATTATTAGGCCTATTATTAATATTATTATTATTTTGTTATTATTATTATTATTGTTATTGTTGTTATTATTTTAATTGTAACATGGGGGAAGAGGCAATGCGTTCATGAAAAGTGAAGACTACCCATAGGAGAGAAAAAAAAATATGTAGGCTAAGTTGCCAAATACTACTTATATCATTTTATGGGGACCTAAAAAAACTGGTACTCTTTCGGTTGGGAATGGCCAACTTTTCCACTGTAACGGAAAGGATTTCGGGTGCGCTTTTATCGAAAATATCCTAGAACTAGCGCGGCGCACTGTAGCCAGCGGAAAGTTCGGCTAACCTAACGTAAGTAGTTTTGTAACGGAAAGGATTTCGGGTGCGATGTTTTCATTGAAAAAAACAAGTGTTGAAAAGTTGTCCATTCCCAACCGAAAGAGTGCCAAAAAACTGAGCCTATATTGACCACCACTACATGTAGGCCTACTCGTGTAAGGGCCTACATTGTTCAGTGCAATGTCAGTTTTAAGTTTGCCTGTGTGCAAAGGCTATTTACTTTACTAATACTAACACTAGCCAAGTATGTAATTAGGTACTACTACTGGACGGCGATATAAAATATAGGCCTAATGGTTCATATTTAGGCCAAAGCATTGACAATAACTACTAAATTTAACATCATAACAATAACTTCCTTAGGCCTAATTAACATCATAATTTGTTTTAGTAATGGTCATGATAGTACGTACCCTCTAACAAATAACACCGCCAATAATGATAATATAGGCCTACATTCTACAATATAATGAATGTACATCTATCTAGACTTGAATTATCTGTTATTAAGCGAGCGTTTCCATTTGACTCTGCCGGAAAAAATAGTCACTGTTTTTTTTTTTTTTTTGTATGTCTCGCCATAACGTTCGAACGGAGGCTCGGATCGAGTTGAAATTTGGACCATCCGCAAGCTTTGTTCTCGATTGAATGCCATTAGTTTTGTGGCAAAATCGTTCAAAAAGTTAAAAAGTTACTTTAAAGTTAATCGAAAGTTTTTTTTTAAAAACTAAACGGCGACAAAATCTGAGGTAGCCAAATCATTTAGAATGTCCGTCCGGTCACGAATATGTTAATTTTATTTTGATTCTATAAATAGTGTAGATGGAAATTACATTTTAACAAAAGTAACGTTACCATGGCAACGAAAAGTCACACAAAGCTTGAGCTTTTTTGGCTCATGATAGCGGTTGCACGAAGATTCAGATCAGGTTGAAATTTGGACCATCAACAAATTATATAGCACGTAGTTATTTAAGCGAGCGAAGCGAGCGTTTCCATTTGACTCTGCCGGAAAAAATAGTCACTATAGATCTACCAACACCACAAAAGCCCTGGCCAAAACGGACGAGTCCAAGTTGCCTTGATTGCAGGCGATGAGCGCGTACCGCGAGCGATCGGCGGAGGTGCTGGGGCGGCGTGGTCATATCGCTCCCGCCGTATGCTGTAAGGAGATGTGTTCCTCACGGCTGCCGGCTAGAACTGAGCCTTACGGCGCCCGTATATCTATGGAACTCCCCTAAAACCGAGAATGAACTTGGCCCGGAGGCGCGCGCACGTAATGGCGCGGGCCACAGTGGTCTTGGTACATCTATAGCTTTGTTTTTTTTTTTTTTTTGTTTGTTTGTATGTCTCGCCATAACGTTCGAATGGAGGCTTGGATCCATTTGAAATTTTTACCATCCGCAAGCTTTGTTCTCGATTGAATGCCATTAGTTTTGTGGCAAAATCGTTCAAAAAGTTAAAAAGTTACATTAAAGCAAATCGAAAGTTTTTTTTTCAAACTAAACGGCGACAAATCTGAGGTGGCCACATCATTTAGAATGTCCGTCCGGTCACGAATATGTTAATTTTATTTTGATCCATAAGTAGTGTAAATGGAAATTACATTATAACAAAAGTAATGTTGCCATGGCAACAAAAAGACGCGCGAAGTTTCTAATGCACTGCCACCTAGAAGTAATCAAAATACTTTCGAAGAAGCAGTGTATTATTTGTCACCAAAGAGTTTAAATAGTTTTCCCAAGGAGTCAAGGTCCTCTAGATGGCGGTGGATTTTATCCACAAAGTAAAGGTTTACCCCAGAGTCGATAAAGAAGTTTCCCCGTTGGGGAGGTCCTCCAACTCCCTATACCGCCCTGGGTTAAATAAAAAGTCGGTTTTTGGCGTTTGGAATCTAACGTTCCGCGCGACATCTGTGTGACGATTGATGGAACTACTTCAATAAAACTACGTCACTTTTCTACTAGTAGTTAACAGTCGATGACGACAAATGGCGGAAACGTCAAAATATTAAATACGATCGAATGTTGGCGAATGTTTTGGAGTAAAGCAAACTATCTTTATTGATGAGGATATTTCTGATGGAGTAGACCTAAGCTTAGGACCTAGGCCGACAATATGTATTGTTCAAGATTTCGATTTGAATGCCAAGGGCGTACTTACGTCTGAAAACTGTATTGTGGCCTTGGGCCTAGGCTACACTTACGTCCGTTAGGCTTGAACAAGACATATCTCAAATAATTTTGAACGAAAATGTCAGTGACGCCTGCTCAACACTTTATAGTACAATAATAAATCAAAAGTAAATCGTTTTAAAAGACTTGGGTCCAGGGCTAATATGATTAAAATAAAATTAAAGTTTGACGTTTCGTCTGTTATTTGTTGATTTCAGCGTCACTGCACATCGATAATCTACTGACCGTATTTAGCGTGCAGTGCTTTTATTAGTTTCACATTCAAGCCGCCCTCAGCGCGCAGAGCGTTAGATTCCGTTTTGACTTGGGAGTAAGGGGACCTCCCCAAAGGAGAAACTTCTTTATCGACTCTGGTTTAACCAAATACCTTGCCAATAATGAATAATATTGGAAACATGGCCCCGTGGACAGCGAACGTCGCAAATTTTAAAATTTAAAAAAATGTGCAATGTGGGTCTAGCTATAGCACGTGCTCGCTTATCAATGCGTCCAACTGAGCGTTTTCCTAGTTATTTAATAATTAATTATACAAGTAATATAATAACAATTGAATGTAGGCCTAATAAATTAAATAAAATATGTTTGTATAATACATGGTATGATACCAATTTAGGAAGTATCCCAAAATTAACTTTTCTCGTATGTTTTGGCACAGAGTTTTCCTGCTATTATGAGATTACTACATTCCCTTCTAAAACAGACGGGATTTTTTTTGCGTATTTCCTCCAGGATTCTATTAAATATCCTGAGTCCTTTTGTAAATATTGATTTATCTTGCATTCTATTTGTTGATCTTTGAACATGAATATTAAAGACTAGGGGTGTGTCTGAAAATTATTCAAAGTCTAGGTCCAGGTCCAGGTCTAGGTCCAAATTCAAGTCCACGTCTAACAACGTAGTTAGGTACTGATTATCTGTCGATGGCGTGTAAAGTACTGTCTGAAAAGTCTAAGTCTAGGTCCATTCTTGGTCCAAGTCGACAAATAGATCGAGCAATCGAAAGTGTACACTCGTTTTAGGTCCGATTCAAAATGGCCGTCCGCGACAACGAGAGAAACAATAAATGAATGCATTGTTAAATAAAGGTAAACATTTAAGTTTTGTTTGTTTTTATCACGTATTTAATTGGTTTTACTAGATGTACAAATACTTTTAATAAACAAATACTTTACAAAGGACTCTCGAATGCACACCTAACCTAACTTTAGGTAGTGTTGACTTTGCCCGGCAGGCAGCTCTACTGTAGGCTAGTATAGCACTTTAACATTGAGTTGGACTTGGACCTACACCTGGACTTGGACCATAATTCAGACACACCCTTAGTGTGTGATGACTGTGTAGGTTCTTAACCTGTAGGGTACTAATTTATTTTGAAGGTGTGTAGTAGTAGGCCTACTTAGTAGGCCTAAGCCCTAGATAGGTTTTTTGTATAAAACACAAAGTATTTAGTAGGATTCTGTGTTTTACTTGTAGCCACCCTAGTGCCTTGCACATTTTGATTATAGACGTACTTCTTTTGACTCTAAGAATACTTCTCATTGCCTTATTTTGTAATTTTTGTAAAGTCATAATTTCATTTGTCAATTTCATAATTTGTGATTGATTAGGCCTATGTCTTTACTGTAGCCTATAGTATATTATATAGTTACATGCCAAAAGCATCAATAAAATTAATTTAAATGTAAAGTGCATAGGTCTAGCAGTTGCCCCTCCCCTCCCCCCTGTCCCCCTTACTCAAATCACATATTGATCTCTACACATTACCATTAAAATATGTAATCTACTTGTTATGGGAAGAGGCTCCTTATAATGTACCCCTTTCAAGTAATTAAATTAATTTTTTTGACACCCCTCCTGCAAGCCACCACTAATTGGGTGTGATGGATAACTCAAAGATGCAATTTGTTAGTTGCATACTATAGGCTAGGTAACAAATCAGAGTGTTGTAACTAGGATATTCTCCAGCTTTATCGCACTCTGTTTGTTTGCATGGTAAACCACAGTTAGAAACAATCCCGTGCAAACGTTACTCTAGATAAGATAATGGGCCAGCCGCCAGACATCTATTACATCATGTTACTGTGCATGTGATAGGAATGCAGCATTTGCAACTACGTATTGACACTAGGCCCTCTAGGTAGACCTATACTCTGGTGGCATATTATGTATCTTTGCACTTTACAGTTAGAAATTAATTAAAATGTCTACAATATAATATTAATAAAATTAAGCCTAATAGAAGAGTAAATTTTTTTTTTTTATTTAATAGGGGGATCCTAAAATAAATAAAATTAGTCACATGGAAACTAGAAATGTGCAGGATGCAGGCACAAAGGCACATCCCTCAATAACATTGACAATAGGATTTTCTCCTTACTAATTAGTAATTAGGAAGGAAAATAAACTATAATATTTATATCTTGACCCCGCATCCAACAGCAATCAAGGTGGGGGAGCAGCTCACTACTCCACTTCTTGGGCTAACATCTTCATTGCTGGCTAGCCATAGGCCTGATACAACCACATCCTCCATTTATTATATAGGACTATAATTTGTAGGTATTACATCTTTATTGTGCTGTAAAATTAGCTAACGAGGTGCTGCTGGCAACTGTAGGTAGACACTTGCCACAATTATCCAGTATTACGTGCAAATTACTTTTTGAAGGTTTTATTACATCACACATGAGTGAATGGCATGCAAGGCTTTACTTCCCGAGTGAGTGATTTTGTTGCATAACTTGTCTCTCTATTAGCGTGATTCCTGTAGGCTATTAAATTATAGTCTGGAAACGCACTAGGATTAACCTACATAATTGCACACATATAAGTAGGCCCATTGATATTAAACCCCTATAGTAGGCTAGATTAGCAGTCTCCTATACCTCCGCACAGGCGCGAGCGTAGCAAATTGAAGACTCAACCGGCCCATTTCAAGATGGCGATTTGGTGTTTTAATTTATGCTTTTTTAATGCAATAAAGTATTTTTACTGGATTGTTTGATATGGTTTTAGCTTGTGCAGCATGGTATTAAACAAAAGAAACAATACGAAGTGATTGCATAAGGGAATTTAGTAATCATTTGGTGTTAAAGGCTAGTATGCTTACCTGTCAACCTGGCGGCAATCTTGAGAACTATTTGGCCACAAATCGCTCCCATTTGTTTAACATGTAAACTGTCATTTTAAGATGGCTTCTAATTGTACCGGAAGTGGACCACCGACTGCTGGTCTAGCCAATTATATTGGATGTCTATGAGTAGGCCTAATACTAAAAAGTAACCCCAAAGTTGAAACTGTCAATTAAGTGATCTCCCACTTGCACATCAGGAGGGTGTTGAGTGTTGACTACACACTGCACACTAAAATTTTTTATTACGGTAATAATTAATATAAGATTTGAAAGAAATTGTTTGCATAAAAAATTATAAATTCAAGGGAAAAATGTGCACCACACTACCATGAAAATATGTTTTAGGGCGTTGTCTTTTTGTATTGGTAATTGTGTAAATGGTCCTATGTATTAGTGATTTGGTGATATAACTTCTTAGTTCATAGGCTACTTTTCTCTGTCTAGAATGTATGTTTAAAATTTAAATGTGTCTATCCTTAATTTTAATTTACTAAATTTTATTTTTGTCTTTGTGTTTTGTACATAGTTATCACTTTCCAATGTAGGCCCACTGACAATTCTAAATTCCATACTTTTCATGGTTCAACAGAAGCTTTTGTACAATAAGCAAAACAAGTTAAACAACAATAAAATATATCACCGATTTATTGATTGGAATTAATTAGTTTAAAGGTGATGGAATTAACATGACAATAAACATGGGATCTTAACCCATCTGCACCCATAAGCGTACCAGTACGCATATTTAATACCCAACACTATAGCCATAAGCGTACTGGTACGCAATTGCGCGCGCCTGCATTCAAATAAGCAAAGGCGGCAAACTACTGGTCGGAAAGTCGATCGAACAGCTTTTTCTTGAATGTCTAGCATGTGGCTCTACCTAGCGTCACTTTTATGAACTTGGTTCATTTGTTTTCGATTTATCGACTCTTTATTGAGCGGAATTTTGGCGAACTTCTGAGTAAACATGGCGTGTTCTGACAGGCGTGATTTTGGTTTGCGTAAGAATAACGACAATATTTCTCAGATTTTGGATGTTTTAGGCTCGGATTTTTGTGACAGTGATAGTGAAAGTGTAAACAATGACTCGTGTTTGCTTAGGCGTAGGCCTGTAACAGTTATAAGTGATAGTGACAGTGATGATGCAGATGTAAATATTGACGACAGTAGTAAAGAGGATGTAAATATTGATGATGGATCGGTGATGGAAGTGGATGAAGATATTGATGAAGACCCACCAAATGTAAATGTGCGTAGGGCTAGGCCTAGGGTGGATGTTTTGGGAGGGGGTGGTGATCGTTAAGTTTTGACACTTTTAGTGGAACTCTGTAACTAAGTGGAGCGCGCCTGAAAAGTGCGTGGTTTCGGGGGTCGCGCGCCGTATTGACCGTGCGGTTGCGGATGGGTTAAAAAACTAGAAAAGTTCTCCAATAAAATGAGTAAGCTTATCAATACCTGATAAAAAAGAAGGCAGGTTGTTTTGTTGTTTAAATTGATTCAGTCCCAATATTGAATTGTGTCTCGTATTGTTACAGACTGGCTACGTCTCGTAGTTTGAGGATACGACATATTGCATCGTGTATTTCTAAACCTAACACGAATATGACTTCAGAAATAAAAACACTTGCAGACCCCAAGGTGCAATATCCTCTACCACTGATCTACAAGGAGGTTATCAACCATGATACCAGGCTCTATCGCTTCGGTCTTCCGACCAAGGATCACGTGTTAGGTGAGATAGAACACATCACTCGTTGATGGATGAGATGCATCTCGATGCAAACTTTTAGGTCTACACTTAATTGACTAAGATGTAGAGGACACATTTTTGGGCTGTGCATATGCCATACACACACTGTTGTGTAGGCCTATCATTATTTTCATTGGCTAGGCTAACTAATTATAAAGACGTATGCAAAATTCTAATTTTCATCCCTTTGTTCTTTACTTTTTTAACTACCAGGGTGCAAATTGACGGCTTAGCAGACAGGGGGTGGGTCAAGTGTATGGTATCTGCGTGGGCTGTATGGGGTCTGGGCCAAAGCCCCAGCCGCCGGAGGCAATGTTTTTGTGTGGATATTATTGCCCTCAAGATTGCCTTAGAAGCAATCTGAGGTATTATTTTGAAAGGATAAAGAGTCCATTTGTTTGGTTTATTAATGTACAAACACTTCCTGGCTAGAAATATGTGTAAATTGACGCATTATTTATTAACGTTACGAGATAAAGTCACTTGATATGATAAAGAGATGGGTATCCAGAGGTGGGGATACCAGTTTCAGTAAAACAGAGTCAAGGATAAAATTACCAGGGGGTGGAAAATCCCTTCCATCAATTTACACCCTGAGAATGTCTACCCGACCGTATGGTTCTTTCTGCTTTCCATACCTTGCACCCTGCACTGATTTGAACTGTGACACCATAGCAGTCACTGTTGATGTACCGTATTCAACAATTTAGTAGACCTAATAGTACATGTTAACTTTCCTTCATAGCTATGGTAGGCCTACTGTACTAAAGTCTAATCACAATTTACTATACATTTTATCTTCATACAGACACTGTTGAGGTTGGTCTGGATTGGAAGTTCAACAAATAAAATAACTGGTAGTCTTTTAAATAGGTAATTGTAAAATAATGAATTACACAAAAGCACTCATTAGTACATTAGGCCTACGATTTATCAATTACATTAATTTTACAACTCGCACTTGCTCAGCAACTCACTCACAAAAGGATAAAACAATACCTAACTCTAAAATGTACTTTCCCTCGCACCAAACGCCCACACCTATGCACGCTCTTGTCGCTCTCACCCCTCCTTCTAAACGCCCACACCTATGCACCCTCTTGTTGCTCTCACCCCTCCTTCTCTATTGCCTTCTCCATTCTAGGTATCTTATTATTTAAGAAATGGTGGCAAATACAAAAGTAGTAAAATATCTCCTTCGTACACATACAGTTCATTGCTGATGTCATACTGGATGTTGCCAGGAGCAAATTATGGCAAGGAGGTTTCGTAGAGGTTTCAATTTTATTTACTCGTTTGAAACTTAATACAGATATAATATATTATATAAGGTGTTCTGTTGGGTGATTGTTAAGTAGATTTTTACATGTTGCTGAAGCAGTTTTGTGTAGTGATTGGCTACAATTGTGATGACTGGTAGGAATGTAGATACTGTACCTCCATCCTGAGTAAAATTCAAACTGCAAGTCATCAAAAGTAAATATGATCCTGTACATTGCATTGGATGATGGTAAGTGGGGGAGCATCGTACCAATCTAAAACAGCCTTTTATAACATCGTATCTTGAAACTGTGCACAAACATTCTCTCAAACCGTTGGTCTTGTGGTTAGCCTACCCGCTTCCAATGCAGAATGTCCAAGGTTCTATTCCCGCCAAAGTCAGAAGTTTTTTAACTTCTGATTTGGACTTAAGTCCATCAGTTCTTGTCTTAGGAGTTTGTAAACGGTGACTTTGGAGCCGTCCTAGCAACAAAGCACATAATAAATTCAGAGTTGTTCTGAATCGGCCTTGTTGATTCTGGCGTTGATCCGCGGGTGTTTGCAATATCCATACCACTGATTGCTATATTTCCTATCAAAAATATCGATCTTTGGTTGGTTATCGCTCACTCGTCTATTTCGTCGGAGCCTACAGGGTTGGCTTGGTCGCTTTGATTTACTGTCCCCCACTGAAAATCAGTTATCTGAGTGGGTAGACTCTAAATACAATTTATTTATTTATTTATTTATTTATTTATTTATTTATTTAAACACGCAAAAATATGCATTCCAAAATCACACCCATTTTTGGCAGGCCTCAGCATATTTTGACCAAACCACGTGACCAAATTACAAAACAAAATATAGAAGATTTACAGAAAAGGCTGTAGAGTACGCCAATAATGGTCAATATTTTTGGATCAAAATCTTTCAAGGTCACGGCGTATAAAGATCGTCCCATGTTATTTCTTATGGGAGATTTTTGACGTGGAACCTAGCTCAAAAAATACTAAGTTT
Organism: Sweltsa coloradensis; assembly: GCA_024449915.1. Taxonomy (NCBI): domain Eukaryota; kingdom Metazoa; phylum Arthropoda; class Insecta; order Plecoptera; family Chloroperlidae; genus Sweltsa; species Sweltsa coloradensis. The sequence goes on along the minus strand of JAMZAV010000038.1, from coordinate 867,360 downwards.
GACAATTTTTTGGGGGGTCAAGGTGGACCTAATAATTTTTCTGTTCATTTCTAAATTGATAACTTGTTGGCCTGAATGAAATATATATTTTGAGTTAAGCAAGTGAATATCCCTTTAATGCTCTAACATTTATGCAATAAAATTATTATCGTATTCTGTTTCTAGGCCTGCCCATCGGTCAGCACATTCACTTCACCGCTGAAATAAACGGAAAAACTGTTGTGAGGAAGTATAGTCCGGTCACTGGTGATGAACACAAAGGGATCTGTTGACCTCATCATTAAGGTAGGGAACTATTTCATTTCATATTTCATATTTAAATTGCCGTTAACCAAGCGCTTTTTAGTGGATAAAGTTCATATTTTTGTGTAAACTACTATCCGGAAATTATAAAATCGGACCTCTCTACTGTGGATTCAGATTCAAATCGGATGTCTTCTCCTGCTTGAATAGCAGACATCTTAACTATTAACCTGAAACCTGGGAGACCCAGTTTGAATTCCTGATAATTATTGGATTTTGTATAATCTCTTAGATTGAAAAAAACGAGTACAATTAATTTTAAATATTATTGGGTTGTTAGTAAGATAATAACTTACACGTGTCACCTGGATTGCGCTAAACGTTCGTACTTGAAGATGCCCAGGGCATTTTTCCTTTATCTCTAGGCTAGTAGGGCGGAGGGCCTATTATTATTTTGCTTCTACTCTATTATTAACACTGTGTAGGCCTATATTATTATCATTATTATTATTATTATTATTATTATTATTATTTTTATTATTATTATTATTATTAAATAAAAATAAATTAAATTGTATTTCGTCTACACACTCAGTTATATAGCTGATTTTCAGTGGGGGACAGTAAATCAAAACGACAAGCCAATTCCTGTAGGCCCCGATGCAATCGACGAGTGAGCGATAACCAACCAAAGATCGATATATTTAATAGGAAATATAGCAATCAGTGGTATGGACAGTGCGAACACCCGCGGATCAACGCCAGAATCAACAAGGCCGATTCAGAACAACTCTGAATTTATTATGTGCTTCGTTGCTAGGACGGCTCCAAAGTCACCGTTTACAAACTCCTAAGACAAGAACTAATGGACTTAAGTCCAGGCGCGTCGGAACGTTTTGAAAGTTGGGGGGGGGGGGGGGGGGGGCAAATCCATTAGTAGATTTTGCAGGCCCCAGCCGGCGGAGGCGAAATAAATTCACTATAGTTCAGTTCTTTCGTCATGTTTTAACTGCACTAAAACTCTGTAGACGATGTTTTACATCAATTATCTGCGATCTAAAAACTCAAAAAATTAACGTAAAGTGGCCCATTTTAATAAATTACAACATCATTTGTTATAAATATAAATCATTGGACTTTTTCACTGTTAGTTAACAAAATATTTATTTTAATGTGATATTTCGATTTCTTTACAGAAATCTTTATCAAACAAAATTAACAATTAAAAAACCACAACAGACAGGACAAAAAACATTTCACAAAATATTATAAATATGGCTGTGCATTAATACCAAATTCATTATATTATGAATAAAAATAAAAAACCAAAAAACAGAACATTAAATTGACAAGTTGGACAGTTATTGATATATGAAATAAAGCTATTGATCTAGTGATGAAATTGATGGACAGAAACTTTTCCAAATGGCTGGATAATTAACACTAGGCACACTGATTGTATTGTCCACACATGAAATCAAACCAGCTTCCTTAATTTTCCGTGTTGTGGCATTAGACTCATGTGCAAGGATTGAAGCGTCTTCCCAATTAATATGATGATGATTTTCATAAACATGTTCTGCGAGTTTTGAAGTATCAATCTTATGTTGTTTCACATTGTTCTTGTGTTCTTTTATTCTTACCATCAAAGGTCTCTTGGTTTCACCAATGTATCTAGCATCACATTCGCAAGGTATAGAATAAATAACACCCTTAGATGACTGAACCTCATCCCTAGGTTTAGTCTTGGTGAGAATGCTGCGCAACGTATTAGACGAACTAAAAACAACTCTTATGCCATACGGAGCTAAAATGCGTTTGATCTTTTCTGAAAGATTCGGATAGTATCCAATGCAGACCGTTTTATAAATCCTAGGTTTAACCACCTCAATATCTTTACTCATGTCAGGTTTGATGATATCTTGTGGAAAAATAGTCTTTTTTAACCAGTCATTTGAGTATCCGTTATTCTTCATAGCACCAAATATTTTTTCACAACACGGAAAATTAAGGAAGCTGGTTTGATTTCATGTGTGGCCAATACAATCAGTGTGCCTAGTGTTAATTATCCAGCCATTTGGAAAAGTTTCTGTCCATCAATTTCATCACTAGATCAATAGCTTTATTTCATATATCAATAACTGTCCAACTTGTCAATTTAATGTTCTGTTTTTTGGTTTTTTATTTTTATTCATAATAAACTTTTTTGTTAATAATTTGGTATTAATGCACAGCCATATTTATAATATTTTGTGAAATGTTTTTTGTCCTGTCTGTTGTGGTTTTTTAATTGTTAATTTTGTTTGATAAAGATTTCTGTAAAGAAATCGAAATATCACATTAAAATAAATATTTTGTTAACTAACAGTGAAAAAGTCCAATGATTTATATTTATAACGTTACTACCTGTTATATAGTTTCATTTTTTATAATCATTTTTTATTTTATAACGAAGCATAGGCCTACAGGCAAGCATATTTTGGTTTTACCCTCTTTAAAAAAAATACTAACTGAAGGCTGTTTAGTACGTTTCATATTTAAGGCTATTCGACCGCATTTTTCTATTTTCCAAAATATGCTATGAAGTCAAAATATATTGAATGGCTTTGAAACCTGGCTTTTTTAGATAATCAAAACTATTTTTTTCAAATTTTTCTTATCCGGTACCGTACACGGCCAATATCGCCACCTCAACTTCAAACTTCAATTCGACAGGGCACACCATTCAACGTAGGGTGTTGTGCTGTTGTTACATTCATTTTCAACTGGTTTTCTATAGGCTGACTGAGAGAAAAAAAGATTTTTTTAAACAATTGTCTTTCCTGCGAATTTTTTCGTTTTGCGATTTTTTGTACCGATTTGTACCGCGAAACAAAAAAATTCACAGGAACAACAATTGTTTAAAAAAATCTTTTTTCTCTCAGTCAGCCTATAGAAAACCAGTTGAAAATGAATGTCACAACAGCACAGCACCCTACGTAGAATGGTGTGCCCTGGCGAATTGAAGTTTGAAGTTATTTTGAGGTGGCGATATTGGTCGTGTACCGGATCAGAAAAATTAGAAAAAAATAGTTTTGATTATCTAAAAGAGCCAGGTTTCAAAGCCATTCACTATATTTTGACTTGGTAGCATATTTTGGAAAATAGAAAAACGCGGTCGAATAGCCTTAAAATTGAGATATCAATTTAATCTTGAAACACTACCCACACACTTACACTTTACTTTACACTTCACACTACACTACTTACACTCTAAGAGGAATAATCTTCCCACTTGCCACTTTGCTATAGTCACAGTCAATACACCACTCCAAAGATGACTGAACAGTGAACGTATAACGATGCGACACGAGCTAACCAAATCCCAACTTGCGTCTGCCAATAACTCTAGCAAATCATCCAAAGGGATGTTTGGATTAGAAGTGAGTCTGAGTCACGTGTCCACTCTCACTTATCACAGAAGTGAGTGACCGGCACACAATACAAGACGGTGGCTGGTTATAAAGATAGTAGGATAGACAGTTCAGGCATGGGGTACGTCAGCCAACCTGACATTCTGCTATTGTTGGGTTGTTTCTTCCTGGAAATGAATTGTTGACAGGATCATCCGACGTTGCTTTCCCCAAAAACTCTCCCCCCCTATGCCCCCATGGCATGAAAGTTGGGGGGGGGGGAAATGCCCCCCTTGCCCCCCCTGTTCCGACGCCACTGCTTTAGTCTATCCAAAACGTAGGGAAAATAAATCTTGCAGGGCAATTTTTGGCAGCCTTTACCCCCCAAAAATTGCAGCTATAGGCCTAGTGTCTTGTATTTGTTTTGTCCCGTATTTTATTTTCAGGAATATGTTCACCCTACAATAACATGACTGTGGTTTGAACCTGGGTCTCCCACATTCCTGGTTTTGTAATTTCTGGATTGTATTTTTATTTTTTATTTTTTTTCGTAATTTATTAAAGCTATCCCATCCCTGTAATGTGTGTGACCTGGATACTCGACGTTGTGTGTAGGTTTACTTCGGTGGCAGCCCGGAGTTTCCCGAGGGTGGCAAGATGACCCAGTATGTGGACAGTCTGAAGCTGGGCGACACCATCAATGTGCGAGGACCGGCCGGCCGCCTCATCTACACGCAACCCGGAACGTTGGCAATCAGGAAGAACAAGAAGGATCCGTCCACCGAGGTGGTCCATCTCGTCAGAAACAAACATATTGCAGGAAGACTACTAGCTACGTTGGCAATCAGTAGAGGTAATGAAAAATGGTGATATAAAAACGCAAATTTCGTTTTTAAAAACCCAAATTTCGCGTTTTTCGCGATTTCGAAAAAAATTGTCAAAAACGTTTCAAAAAAAAAAAAAAAAAAAAAAAAAAAAAATCATAAAAAAAAAAAACGAAGCCCCTTAAGTAAGGGATGACATCGATTACAAAAAGTTAGAATCGATCATTGTGACCTAAAAATCGATTCAGAGTCGATTCCCAACAAAAAATAAATATTTGTATGCACTGTTATTTTGGTGGACTATTTCCGCGGAGCCATATACGCGCCGTTATTTCCGCGGTCTATTTCCGTGAAGCCCGTGACGCGCGCGTTGCGTTGACTGTTTGATGACTGTACCGCCTACCGCACGCGTAATATTCAGTCTGGACCGGCACCTCCACCAAAACTGGACCGGCACCTCCACCATCCCTTACATTTTGCACTCTAAACGGTTCAATTTCGCGAGTTATTTCGCGTTTTGACCAGTTTCATACAATTTCGTTCGTTATTTCGCGCTATACACGCGATTTCGCGAATTTCGCGATTTCAAAATGTGTTTTTTTTTCATCTCTAAATGATGTAATTCGTCGACAATATTACATTTTAGGCACTATAAAGGACATTTAAAAAAATTCGCGAATTTCGTTATCACCATTTTTCACTACCTCTGGCAATCAGGAAGAACAAGAAGGATCCGTCCACCGAGGTGGTCCATCTCGTCAAGAAACTAAACATGATTGCAGGTAAGACTAACTAGCTAGCCAACGTTGGCAATCAGGAAGAACAAGAAGGATCCGTCCACCGAGGTGATCCATCTCGTCAGGAAACTAAACATGATTGCGGGTAAGACGGACTAGCTAACTGTACCAGGTAAGGGGTGGGATAATTTTACATTCAAATGTACGTGGCTCTCAAAACAGGATTTCCTTTGTTAATTTAACAATTTTTAAAAATCTCTTTTTATATACCTACATTACAATGCACCTAGGTAGATAAAACAATGCAAAAAGTTAGTTTTTAAACTTACGGTACATTTTCTGCACATGAGTATGTAAAAAAAATAGTTTGGCTTTACAAAAAAAAAATGTTCATGTCTATGGGTAGGCTACATAATATTAGTTTAGCCTATAATTTAGCCTACCCACTACTGTCCACTACTGGACAGTTCTATGTACTATAATCAATTCAATTCAGCGGCCACTGGCCATAGATTTGATACAATTGTAATTCACCCTAAAAGGTATATTCCGTTACCTACGTAAATGTCTTAGTCATCACTCACTAGGAAGAGATTAGCAGCAAGTCCTTACTGATTTCCAAGTCATCCAGATTGGGCATTAGTGTATTACTAAAATGCATGGGTTTTTTTTGGGTCAAATTGCATTTGACTATCAAATTTAAGTAATTACAGGATACTATCGAGTTATGCCTTACCTCTAATTTAACTGCATTTTTTTTAAATGAGTTAAAACACTATTGACAAATGCCTTGTTACATTATGATTGCACTCCACTGGGCCACTTAATACCTACTTACAGCCTAGCCTATATTCTCATTAAAACTATTCAAACAATTTAATCCCCTCTCCCCCCTCACTCCATTTAAGGTTCTGAAATCAGGAGCTTGATATTGATGTAGATAGACATGTTTACTCGTGATTTTAAAATGTATGACTTGAATTAAATTCCTGTTTTCTTTTTTATACGATATTTTGAATTCCTTTTTCGTGAATTTATTTAATTAAACAGTAAACTATAGGCTTATATTAGAAACTGTGTTGAATTCTGGCTAATACGGTATTAGAACCTCATAAGGTGCTCATATTGTGGATTTGTGTGACAGGTGGGTCTGGCATTGCCCCAATGCTGCAGATAGTGCGCCAGATCACCCAAGACCCAACCGACGACACAGAAATCAGACTGGTGTTCGCCAACAAGTCAGAGGACGACATTCTTCTCAGGCGAGAGCTAGACGAGTGTGCGGAGAAGTACCCACACCAGTTCAAAGTCTGGTATACGGTTGACAAACCCAAGACTGAAGGTGAGTAGACATCTATCATAAAAGATAATCCTTACCTAGCCTACAAAAATGTTGAATTTATTATTAAATAAAATTAGTGCTGGGCTATGACATATCATTCAATTATCGATGTCACACGAAAAATTTCAATATGATGTCGAAATGTAATTGCTTGTACAAAAAAAAAATTCATAAATCAAAAAAATATTAAAAATGTGGGTCTATTTTTCATAATTTGTGGCCAAATAGGGTTGATCACCATAAACCCATCGAACTATTTTTACGATCTCACAATCGCGTTTTATGACCCGGCACCTCCACCATTTATGCACCCGCAGGTTAATTTAATCTCGACTACCTACCCGGCACCTCTACCAAAATTACGAAATTTGTCATTTTTTGTGTAAATTCCAATATTTTGACATGAATCCAAATATCAATATTGAAAATATTCCACTTGTCGATATTTGGATGAGCGAAGCGAAGACTTCAATTTCACCGACCCCCCAAAAAATTTAGCTCGGGTGTTTTTTTTTTTTTTTCTTTTTTTTTCTGTCTGTTTGTTCGCTCTCTACCGGGCAAACGGCATATCCGATCTTGATGAAAATTTGAGGGGACCTTCGAAATCTCTGAACTTAGACTTGCTACGTTTTTGGGTACAATCGAAGAAATATTTCTCATTAATATCGTACTTTTACGATTTTTTTCGATTTTTAGTGCGATATTTTCGTGACATTTGGGCCGATTCTGACCAAGCGGGTGGGGCTACAACGTTCATATTTCACATAAACATTAAGGTAATGGTGATTAGGGTTACCAACTTGGGTCAACTAGATTTCCGGACAAAGCTAGAATTTTAGTGGGCACACAAGGGGTCTGGGGCGAAGCCCCTGCCGCCAGAGGCAAAATTTTTTTGGACCCTTTTAACCTTCAAAACAGCCGGATACGTAATTTAAAGATTCAATGACTTTGATATATCCAAGTTTTAATTCTTCTTTTTGGGAGGCGAATTGCCTACCAGTTCCATTTCACGATGCAACAATCCGACAGAAAGAACAGGAAAATCGCTCACTGTACGTTCAGTGCCGACACGTCTGGCCACGGTCGCTAAACAAACGGACTAATACTAAATTGAAATCTCATGTTGTAGCGCCTGCGCCTCGCCAAGTGCGCATACAATACAAAGGGGTTGGGGAGGGGTAGTGGGACAGGGCAGTCACGAGCACGACTAGCTAGGAGTAGGACTACGGAAAGGCTGCTACATGAAAGAAACTAACTTTTATTCCAAATTACCAAACCAACTGATGTACCAACTTTAGAGAGAAAAAACACTAATTCACTGCAATACTCTAAAATTCAATAAAATGTAGTACAAATATGACTTTTTCACAAATTCCGGACAAAGTGCCGTCCGGAATGAAGCAATTCCTCTTTCCGGACAAAGGCATCAAAATCAGGACTGTCCGGAGAAATTCCGGACGGTTGGCAACCCTAATGGTGATGTATTGCTTTCTGAAAGAAAAAGTTGAAAAAGTTAGCCATAATAATAGAAATAAAGCTTTTAATATAAGTTTTTTGATTTTTTGTACAATATTTTCGTGCCATTTGGGCCAATTCTGACCAAACGGGTGGGGCTACAACGTTCATATTATACATGGTGTACATGGTTATGGTGATGTAGTACCTTTTGAAAGAAAAAGTTGAAAAAGCTAGCCAGAATTTATAGAAATAAAGCTTTTAATATAAGTTTTTTACGGTAAATAATACCAATTAACAAGAAACAAAAGAAACTTGACAACAATCACCTACAATGCAAAGGCAGCAAAACAAAGCACTTGCAAAAGTAAAGATATCCCACGCAAACTAAAAACTTAAAAAAGCTCATCCATCAACGCGGCGGAACTTTAGCGTTTTCCTAGTGTATCGAAATATCAATTTTTTGGCCAGCCCTAAATAAAATGCTTGGTTGATACTTGATATTTGCATGTCCTTCCTAAGGTTAGCACTTAGCAGGCTTTGTGGTGATGGCAACTTTTAAAAGTGTTATTGGATGAGCGTAGCGAGCGAAGCGAAGATTCCATTTCACTACACTGGAGAAAAAAATCCGGAATGTTTTTCTTTCTTTCTTTTTTTTCTGTTTGTATTATTGTGTGTTTGTTAACACGATTCCGGCTAAACCGATACTCCAATTGTGATGAAATTTTATGGAGGCCTTCAAAATCTCTGAACTTAGAACTGCCACGTTTTTGAGCGCAATCGAAAAAAAAATTCTCATGAAAATCGCAATTTTACGATTTTTTTCGATTTTTTAAAAATTTCTTCGACTTATAACACCTACATATGCTTAATCCGATTTTAATGATTTTTTCACAGAACCTTAATTTTATGAATTAATATATTCCTGTAAAATTTAAACGCAATCGAATAATTACTTTTTGTGAAAATCGCAATTTTACGTTTTTTTCTTTTTTAAAAATTACGATAAAAAAAAATATATAGTAATTTTTTAATTTAATTTAATTTAATTTTAAAAAAATCTTCGACTTAGTAATAATTTTTTCACAGAACAACAGAAAATCCGCATAACACATGGCAGCTCAATGCACCAATTACGCTCATCCAACAACGCGGCGGGACTTAAGCGTTTTCCTAGTAGATAGCTTTTGAAAGGTGTTTCATACATACAAAAAATCAAATCATAGATAATAATAATCATCCAAACTCATTTCCAACAATGTCGGGTTGAGTGGTGTTCTTCACACCGATATCTAGGGCACGAAACTATTTTTTGCCGAGATTGCCAGGCTCAGCGTTTCTTCATCATCATCTTCATCGTCATCTTCATCCTGCATCTGCTTCTCCACCAATTTTCTCCACTCTTTCCTGTCCTCCCACAGCTTCAATTCCGTCACCTGGTTCCACGATTCACCTCTCTCTTCAACGTCTCCTTTCGATCAATCTTCAAATCATAGATAAAAATTAGTATTATAGTTAGGGATCGCTAACCGTTTTCCCAAAACTAAACCGGTTTTCAAATTCTTTCATTTTTTTCAATGTTTGTGGGTTAGGGATGGCAAAGATGCTTGTTTTCTCTACTTTATCGGCATATTTACCATCAGATGACCTTGGTTGGTGGGTTGGAGATGGGCGAGAGGTAAAAGCCAATTAAACCAGTTCCGTGGCACAGGTTTGTCCCCACAGCGCTCTGGACGTAATATTCCGTCATGCGCATTTTGAAACGCTCTGACAGTGGGCGAGACGACCTGCGTTTGAGTTTGAATATTCCCGCTGGCTTTGAAATGTAATTCTCGTGTTAGTATTGACTCGCAGATAGCACCACATATGAATAGATTTCTTCATTGGTTGGTCGAAGAAAATCCTCCTTTTTAGGGCGCAGTTTTGGGAGAGGTGTGTTTACACGATGCTGTCAACATCTCGTAAGCGTGTTTATTGATGTTTATTGTTTATTGATTTGATATTGATGGTATTATTAATAGTTTGTAGTGAGAATTATTTCAGTATTACTGAAAGTGAAGGTGAATTTGATAGAAAGTTGTTAAGTAAAAGTAAGAAGTGTCAAGACAGTGAAGGTGAGTCTGGATTCTGGAAATCAGAGTAATTCCAATGCAGGTTACTATTCAGATGATAACGCGATAATTGTCTTGTAACGAGCAGGCTGGTGCAATGTAGTCAGGCCTAGACCTAGGTTTCCATTCTTTGAATTGCCAGGGCTAAATCAACAGGAGATAAGTTTATAAGTTTAATGTTTATTGAACTAGAGATGTCAAAGAGCTCGCGCGCTCGCTCAGCTTTCGCTTCTTGACCGTGAAATAAAGTAGCCACTGCAGGGGTGGTTAGCTTAAAAGAACTCACCACTGAACTGGTTAATTGAGTTGAGTTGATGTGAGAAGTAGGGCTGGGCAAAAAATCAATATTTCAATACGATATCCATAAATAGTAATATATTCCATATAAAAATAAATATTTAGTTTCATTTTGGCATTTTGATGGAGATGCCAGATAGTTGAAATTAAATTAATCCTGGCTGGTATCCTGGCTTGGTGGAGGTACCAGATCTTAAAATACGATAGTGAGATTGTAAAAATCGTTCGTATGCGAGTTAGCTCTTACCTTGGAACTGTTTATTGTTGTGCCTAACCATTAAAAAAAAAGGAAAAAAAACAAACAGTTGAAACCAAATTTTAAATTTGAAGTCGGTTTTATTCAAATTCAAAACCGGATCAAAACCGGTTCCCGGTTAACCGAAGTTATCCCTAATCATAATTATTGTGCATGCAAACCAGCTTTTTGATTTTACTATATACCTGAAAAAGGGGGTGCGACCTACAATCGGGAAAAGAGTTCACTCAAAGAGTCAAAATATGTATGACTTTCTCAATGACGTAATATAAGCTAAGCGCTAGACACACAGTAGGGCCGTGGGGAGCGTGGATGTTGGAGCCATCATGATCAGGGAAAAACCCACCGCCGTCTAAATGTATCGTACCTTTAAATTTAGCAGCCTTTGTGTTAACAAGCGGTGTAAAACCAAAACCACAAGATGGCTATTTCTCTGTATTATTGAAGAAAAACAGTTTTTCTTCCGCAAATCTCTCAGTTACTCCAATTTCCTAATAAAGCAATTCAAGTTTGTGGACTATTATACTATTGTTTATCTGCATTAGGCTTTGAGTAATTAAAACTAGTTATTTGTGCGGGATGTGTGTCTGAACTAGGTCGTGCAGGTCTAGGGTTGCCTAGGAGAGGCCTAGGGCTTGTCAAACGTGTTATGTTAGCATTAATTGAATGTAGTCCTATAGCCTAATGGAACTTTAGGCCTACACTGTTGTATTATAAATAATTTTCTACATCTGGGCCTAGGCCCGGACGGTTTCTGATTTGTTTTATGAGAGTTATGACAACTTTTCTCGTTTTACACATAGACGCAAAATTTAAAATGTCCGCCATCTGTTTACGTATTTTCTTATCCCTTGTCGTTCAAATGATCCACTGCATCTTAGTTCATTCAACTAGATGAAGTATCTATGTTGCAGTGAAATGATTTTTCCCTGATCATGATGGCTTTCTAACGTCCATGCTAGCGCTCGGTTGGAAGGATAGGAGACTGAGCGTCTAGCGCTTTGCTACGCAAAGCTTATCTTATATTACGTCATTGGACTTTCTTCAAATTTTGGTAAGAAGTGCTTAATAATTATGGTGAAGGTGCTGGGTACCCTGAAGTAATGTCTTCCTGATCGGAGGTGCAAAACGGCCTCTAAATACTATGGTCACTACTTTTTGTAAGTCAAGATTTCAAATTTAGTTCCGATTTCTGTGGAGTTCTAAACTGGGACAACGTACGTAATGCATTTTCGGCATAACCTTTTCAACACTCATCTTTAAGTCTTTATAGCCGTACATTATTGTTTATATAAGGTCCATTTCCACAAATAAGTACATTTCTTTACACATTTACCATTGTCAATATCAATTTTGTTTGTAGATACACATTGATAATTGATTAATAATGGCTATTGTGATTGCTATGCTTCACGGCCTTGACCTACTTTAGTTTTTTATTGTCGCCTATTAAAAATGTGCCCAATATTTTATTATTTTGCCTCAAATTATTAAAATGCAAAATATATGTTGCATATTAGGGCTATGTGTTTTCTATGGAATAAATGTGAAAGATAAGAAATGAGTGACTGATGGATCAAACGGGAGTTAATGCTTTGCTCGCCTCTAGGATGGAAGTTTGGCGTCGGGTACGTCACAGCGGACATGATACGAGAACATCTCTTTCCTCCGAGCCCCGATACGATGGTGCTGGTTTGCGGACCCGATCCCATGATCGACTTTGCTTGCAAGCCCAATCTGGACGCAGTCGGCTATGATCCCGAGTCGTGTTTCATCTACGCAAACTAAACTCGCTAGTACGATAAGAATGGATCCTACAGTGTTAAACGACTCGAAGAGATGTGATACTTACTGCAGGGGCTAAACATATTTATATGTCAATTTATTATTATTATTTCCAAAAAATTTCATTTAAAAAAAATTTGGATCAAGGGAGAAAAGTTTAAAAGGGTGAAAGAAGACAAGATCTGGGACACGGCCACAGCTGGCAGGGTTACAAATCCATCTTTAACCGATAGTAATTTCCGGATTTGCTAGTAGGCCTAATACAGATGTGCTTGTTTTGCTGGAATTTATGTTTTCATCCATAAGCCTAACCAAGTGCCATGTCATGCTAAATATGGCAACGATGATTTGATTTATTTTTCAAGCATGTCATTATTGTGATTTCTGTCCAATACCTTTCTTAAGTTTTTAAATTGAGTAAAAACAAATTTGTTTGTAGCCAAGACCTATACTTACCGAGTAGGCTTATACATGTACACCTAACTTATTAATTTCATTCGTCTTAATGAGTTAATGAATGATGAAGTATGTTATAAGACCAAAAATTACTATTACAGTAAGATCTCTCTTATCCGATCTCCTCTTATCCGATGTTCCGTGTTAACCGAGCCGCAAAAAAAAAAAAAAGTTTTAAATACGTAAATAAAACATAAAAATAATTACAGACGCCGCGCCGCACTTTTTTAAATGTACTCGCATACATTTGTAGGCATGCCTTACGAGTGAGTGCAAAGAAGATAGATCGGCGATATATCTCGACTTTCGAGCAGTGTGCATCAGTGTACTGAGCGTATAGAGTTCAGTGGTCAGTGTGCGTCGGGCGCATCGCCGGTAAGCGTCAGTGCCACCCACTGAGCATATAGAGGTCAGTGTGCGTCGCGCGCGTGCGCATACGATCCAGCCATCTCACACACAGCTGTTCAAAGATGGTCGTTGTGAAACTAGATGCAATCATGTTTCAACCGATTCACGAAATTCGTAATCACAACGCATTGAATTGTTATTCCTGGGCTTATCTTATTTCTTTCCCAGACTTATCTTGCGTCGTGAGCTTCAGCGCGGGCATAGTAGTGAGAGGTTTTCCCACATGAGAAAGAGAGCTAGGCCTAGGCCTATGTTTGCATTGTAGGCCTAGGCCTACTGCGTCGAGTTTCGTCCTCGGCCTAGGCCTATACATACGTTTTTTTTCTGACATGTAGGCCTAATTGTGTACGTGTGTTCGTGAGCTTGAATTACAAGCTATTAAATCATTTAGTATACTCTGTATGAAGTGTATCGTGTGTATTTTATGTTCCTTTATCCATTACATGTGTCATATATCATTTTACCACATCAGGCTATGCTACGAGAGCAAATAAACAATTGATCCGCGCCATCCGAGTTTTTCGCAAATCCGAGGTGCCCCCGGTCTCATCCAACTCGGATAAGAGAGATCTTACTGTATTTAAAAAATCTTATTTAGCGGTTCTCACCCAGTCATTCAATCAAGTCACATGTATGTGGGTTAACATGTCAAAGATTAAGATAACCACTTAAAATATTAGCTGTTGTCATCATCAGAAGGTGAAAAAGTGGTTGTCATACTCAGCCCTTCCAGCTGTAAGTTACGTTCTCTATTCTCCCCTTGCCTGCAAACTCTTCTCTAGTCTTATTTCTCGTAGTATCTTTGGGTTGATTATACATTGTAGCCATCTATTTAACTGTGAGCGGCGGACTAGGTCTTACTGTAAGTAGACCTAAAATAATTTGATAAAACAAATTATAAAAATAAAACAAAAATATATATTTTTTAAATTTTTTATCCAGTTTGCTAGGGCTTAGTTGGCATGGCAACTTGGCAACCAGTATTTTCAACACAAGACTTGTTACACATTGTATCTGTATGTATGTACCTATACTATTAGTACTTAAATAAACTTAATACATTTCCATGATTATGCGTAAGTTATTTATGTTGTATTATATGTTGTTGTATTTATGTTGTTATGTTATTGTTATTCATTATTCTACCTAGTCATGCTCGCATGAGGTCAACACAAGTCTACACGCTATCTGTGATGCTTTGTCCATCTCTATGACATTTGCAAGAATGTATTATTTCTGCAACGTATCTGATAGTAGCCCTTCTTAAATTAGATTAATACTACCTAATGGACCTTTTGTTTGGGAGAGTAAAATTACCTATTTACTACAAATCTGCTTTATCCAGCCCCGTTAATCTGTATGGTAAATATCGAGGATACCGTCAAATATTGTTGACTGAGAAAAAATCAAACCGAATTGTGTATTGTTTAAAATGAATCTCAAATCTTTTAATAATAATAATAATAATAGTAATAATAATAATAATAATAATAATAATAATAATAATAATAATAATAATAATAGTAATAATAATAATTTGTTATTTTAGTTTGATCATGTACATGGTACATGATACCAAATAAACTATATGGTTTATTTTTCAGGGTTTACTTTTTGTCAGTGGGTATGTACCTACTTTTAATTTTTATGAAGGTACATCATTGCAAAAATTCTAGAGATTTCTACATTTTGGTCCATTTGTGCACAAAATTATTGTAAGACACCAGCCAGGCAAAGTTTCATCAGTTTAAATGAATACTATTCTTTAAAATTTTCTGCTTTTAATTTTTTAGGCTGGCTGGAATTTGCTGTCCAGTAGCTTTTCAAGTACCGTACTATTGGTTCTGGATGTTCATTATACTCAACTGCAACTAGTCAACTACGTACTTTTACAGTTGTGGCCGTGGTGATTAATGGCAAACTGGATGTTAACGTTCTCCTTCTCCCCCCCCCCCCCTTCCTATGTGCCTGAATGTGCAAAATAAATATATTACCCGTGTCTGTATTTATCATCTACGCTCGTTCTACTCGGTTAGGAAACTGCAAGACATTCAAGTTGGTGAGATTCCATGTTACGGTAATTTCAATGCTGGATGTGTTACGGAATTCGAATTACAGCAATGCATGACGGAGATTAATTTGTTAAATAAATAGTTTTTCAAAATTGATAACTTCTGTGATATGGCTATACATACAGACACAATTATTATTATTATCATTTTTATTATTATTGATTCATAGCAGTTGCCGTAAAAGTTTGCCCCGACCGGGGTTCGAACCCAGAACCTCCGGCTTAACGTGCCATAGCTCTACCATTATTATTATTATTATTATTATTATTATTATTATTATTATTATTATTATTTAAATTGGCCATGTTCATGTTCATATTATTTTATTTTGTAAAGTGGTGTTTTCCAAGTGATTTTGCAGCTATAGCAACCATAGGCTGGCTATGTTAGGTAAGATAACCATACCAACCTCTCAGATTCATTTTTACTGAAGGCAGATGTCTCTGTATCTCAAAGACTTTTAAAAGTAGCGTACTAAAATGTCTTGGAATATAGATACACGATTCCGAAGTCCTGGATTTAATCATCAAGTCATTGAGAAGCAGTGATGTATTTTATATTAAGCTGCTTGCGATGACAACTGTTCTTATATTTACGTATGTATTTATTTTATGTATTTGTCTATCCAAGTAAGTGAGGCGAGCCTAGTTAAACCGATTTACACATAAAAACCATAGTTAACAGTACTCCATACAATATTGAAAATTACACCATAATTTAATAATAATTCCCATTTTTAGTGCTAATTTCGGTGTTAAAACACGTTTTTTGTGAATTTCGGTGTTCTTATGTAATTTACACATTATTTTGGGCTTTGGCGGTGATTCAATTTTGTACATTCTGTTTTAGATTTGATCAATTCATGCTCATGAAATTGTGAATGTGAAGTTAAATGATTGGCACATATTTTGGTTTTATCGTCGGTAGCGAAAAAAAAAAGTACCTCTATTAATCAGGTAGGTATTTTTATTTATTTATTAATTTATTTATTTAATGTCAATCTTTTTCAGTTATAAAAAAATTCAATATACCACATGGAAAAAACGGGCGGGCATTTTTAGATTTGTTGTATTTTGTTGATTTATTTGTATTAATCAAAACGGCTACTCCAATCGTGATGACATTTGCATGGAACCTTTGAAATTTAAAACCTAATTATCTCACAAATTAACTATTTTTTACTGTTTTTTTTTGTTCACTCTCCAATAGGACAAATGGCAATTGCTATGGTGGTGAAATTTTTGGGGAATTTTTTAAATCTCTAAACTTTGACCTGTTTTTGTTTTGACTTTTGATTTGATTAAATGCAATGAAAAAATCTAATTATACTCACATGTCTATGAATTGTTTATGCTGCAGAAAACTAGACTGCGGAGAAAAAGAGAGAGCCAAATACTGGCAGCAGAAATGAGATTTTTGGGAGTAAAGTTACTCGTCGTAAGGCGGGATCAGAAACAAGACCATTAGAGAAATGCCGAGTGTTGAGATTCTAGGTGATTGGATGGGACACGGTTGAGATGGTTTGGATGAAGGTTTGTACAAGAGAAATAAATGGGCTTGTCAGAAGATAGTATGCTAAAAAGAAAGAATTGAAAGGATCTTGGTACAGAGTGCAAACTTTTATCAATAGGACCAACCGGTTCAGTTTCAGCTCAGTTTTTATTATCAGTTGTTAAAATTGCATAGACATTATGAAGACAAGTAAAATAAAATAAGATACAGAGCCTTTACAACAGTAATATCAACCTTGTCAAAATTAGTATTAAAAACAAAGATAACAGTAAAATACAAAAACATTTACAGTAGTAGTAATATCAGCGTAAAATTAAACATCCATGCACATGTCAAACATGTATTCGTTCCAGGACGCACCAGTGCAAGTATATAAAATGACTTAAAAAGTTGAAAATGACCAATGAATGAGATGTTTGTTTACTAGTGTATTACATTTTGTTAGTGAACACTATAAATTTAGGCAACTCTTGGATATCAGCCTTCACATGTACCAAAAAATCATCTATTGTATAAAACTCTTTAGTTAAAATAAAAACTCGTGTAGCTTTGTCTTAAATGCACTGGGGTCTGTAATTCCTTTTATATCTGTAGGTAAGTGGTTATACAGCTTTCTCCCCACCCCGCCTGACTTGGAACTTTATTAGAACTTATTTGAACTTTCTATGAATATAACCAAAGAAATTGTAAAAACAATAGAATCAAACCATTCTATATCCCCTCTTTTGTCAACAATATTTTGTTGCAAATACACGGATAATATTGATTGCGAAGAGTTTAATTTTTGTAGTTTTAATATAAATATTAAATAATATTGGATATTTTGTTCCATTTATCTACGTTTTTAAATCTCGAGCGCTTTAATGTCTCACACTCGTTGTTGAAACTTCGTTTCTAACGACCAATCATCGCAGAGGGAATCGCACCAATCTTTACCAACAACCAATGGCGTAATCTCACAGAACTAGCAGCTGCACTGTGGGCACACTCCGAAAGCCGACAGGTCGTTGGTGGACATTTGACATTTGTATTTAAGTGGACGCAGAAGTAAGTAAATCTACCTATATTATTCAACGTTCAGATTTTTTTATCTAGCCTTAATTACTGTAATTAAGCTGATTTAAGTGAGGCCTAAACTTTTTGCAAGGCGAGGCCTTAAGCGTGACAGGGGCGCTGTCAAAGTTTTTTGGTCAAAGGTCATGGTTAGGTTCATAGATCTCGCTGGGCCCTAGGCCTATATAAGGTCACTACGAATGGCTAGCTTAACCTTGGTTGTCAAACAGCCTAGGACCTAGAGGTGATGGCCTAGTCTTTATTACAACTTCGTGATGACCAGGTCCTGCAGTCCTCATAGGCCTACCCTAGGCCTAGGCCCCCTAGAATCAACTGCATGAATGAATGACCTGGCTAGGCTAGGTTAAGCATCATTCACAATCAGTTCTAGGGTAAGTCGTAAGGCGCAAGGTCTAAGGCGTAAGTCGTAAGAAATGCTAGGCGTTTACAACAACCATACCATTTTTCATTGCTCCTGTGTATTGCGCATGCGCGTACAGTCAGCTGTGGAGTTTCCTTGTTCGTGATTGGCTCGTCGTAAGAAACCGTCGTAAGAATTGGATTTTGGGCAATTCGTTACGACATAAACCATACGCCTTGCGACTTGGGACGTGTTGTGAACGTTCTGATTGAAATACATACTCGGCAATACAAATTATTACGCCTTAGGCCTTGCGCCTTACGACTTAGAACTGATTGTGAATGATGCTTTAGCTAAACAGGCTACCCTTTAAGGACGCTCTACAACAGACCAGGAACGAGGCCTTGCAACTGTAACGGGAATATTGGCTAGGCCTAGGCTATGATTTAACATTGCCCAGTAGGCGGTAACTGTAGGGCTGAAGGTCATGAGAAGCTGTAGCCGGGCTATTGTAGAGCTTCCTTTACGGTCGATGTACAACAACCCGGGAACGAGGCCCGGCTAGGGTAACGTAGAGAACCTGGATCATAGAGAAGCGCGATTATATGTTAGTGTGTTAAAATTTCTGCCGGCCCTGGCACACTGCCTTAAAAATGCAGCGTTCCCACCGTCCAAAAGTATAACTGGATGTAGTCAAAATACATGCAAGCATTTTAATATATTCTAATAGTTTGCATGAGGCATGAGCCTACACCTAATAATAATAATAATAATGTCTAATATAAAAATGTATCCATATTATAACATGCATTGTCAATGAATAAAACCTTACTTATCTGCAAATTTGTATCCTCTAGGCCTATTCAACATTGTACTTTGTTTGATCTTTTGGTTGATTACCGACGCTAAACCGGGAAAACTTCTTTATTGACAAGGTTTCCCAAGATCACGGGCCCACTGCCTTTGCGAGGACTTTGCTAGGAATTATCTAGAAACCAATTAATTTGAAAGGCGATGTGCCGAGACATATTTCTATTCTAAAAGATAAAGCTTCGTTAGGGTTACACGGGAATATTTGCTATGATTTAACATAGCCCTGTTAACCGTAACGATAACAAGAAGCTACCTATTTTCAGGCTGTTGTAGAGCGTCCTTGTCTAGGTCCTCCTATGCCCTCTCTAACTGTGCTAGCCCTAGCGTAGGGTATCTCCCATGCAGTGCCGGTAGCTGTAGCCTACTTCTTCGGTTGCGGGGGGGGTCCAAAATAAAATCATCGTGTTTTTCACTGGGGTCTAAAATACTCCAAAATACACAACAAAAACCTACAAAACCTTGTACGTTTCTATTTTTTTTTAAAGGATTTTCGCCAAAAATAGAAACGTTAGGCCTAAAGGTTTTGTAGCCTATGTTTTTTGTTAATAAAAACAGCAAAAACATGATGATTTTATTTTAGACCCCCCCCCCCCCCCCCCTCAACCAAAGAAGTAGGCCTACCGTATCAGAGTGCCACCGGGCCTTAAAACAATTTAACCAATTTCCAGTCAGTCATGCATTTTATTTTAAAACTCAAGAGTGTTATCGTGGCCTGTTTCTGAACGTACACCCTAGTGGTTTGTGTAGCATTATTGAGTAAAGTTCGCTCTAAAGTTGCCCAGCCATAGCTTTTTGTCGCCGTTTCACTTTTCGGGCAAAGTTTGGCAATTAGCCAACATTCCCGCTTTGTTAAGTTGTTTCCAGGCTTTGTTTGTAACTTCTTCGGTTAAGGGGAGGGAGGCAGAACAAACAATTTTCGTAACCTTCCCATATAAAATCAACTAGACCTAATCACTAAAAAGTACGGTACCCTAGGAAGACTTGTAGGGGTCAAGGGGCAGAGCCCCAGTCTCTGGTGCATGGGGAGCACCGGGCAACGCATCAATTTGTGCACACAGTCTTCACGGGCACCCTTGAAATGTTAAAAACGGGGGAAGGGGTCGCTTTTGCATGAGAAAATGACAAACGTTGCCCCCCCCCCAACCAATGAAGTTTCCCTTTGGTCTCAGTCTGGTGTAAGAGAACCTTGTTTTTGTTTTTGAATAAAAACTAGACAAGGGTTTTTATTTACTATTTGCGTTACTTTCAGTTTGCACCCACATTGCTTGCATGTTGTATTGTAGCCTAACTCATGAAATGTCTCACAGGTGTAACGGCTCATAGACCCCAGCGTAATTCGACAAGTGGACCACCCACATTGCTTGCATGTTGTATTGTAGCCTAACTCATGAAATGTCTCACAGGTGTAACGGCTCGTAGACCCCAGCGTAATTGGACAAGTGGACAGTAAAGATGGTTGATCTGGAGATAGTTGCTGACGAATTGAGGGAAAAGTTCTTCCAAAAACTTGAAAACGACTCTGATCCAGGTATGAAGATTATAGCCCCTTGTGTTGTAGGCTACGGTAGGCTTACCTATGTTATTTTGTTCTGGTTAACTTAAGGACAACTGAAACACACATAGGCTATGTCCGTACCGCAGCTTAGAACAGATGGAGGGTTCGTGAGCTAGTGTAACGGCTTCGTTCTCCTAGACGTCTGCTCGGCAGTCCGGGTTAGTGGAGGAACCTATATGACTCAAGGTTGGGACGTAAAGCAGTTGGTCCCCTTGGTACTTTTCAAAAGGAGTAGGCTACGTGCCGGTACCGGGTTTCCCCTCCTCCCTTCTATTCACTCCATCCTCATCTCTATCGGGTCACTCATCGTCTCAAATAACCTAAGTGCATTAATATTTAATATGAGACGATAAGTAATACAAATCAATCCAATCAACTTGAGTCAACTTTCATACAATCAACTTTAGTCCTGCTTCAGTGTATGAATTTAAAGAAATGTGTTTTGATACAGATACTATGTAGTAGATACTGTATAGGCATTACATTTTTAAATGGGCTAGGCCTATGCTGGCATAATACCGGGTACTAATAGCTATCGAATTAGGATCACAATTTTTTTTACTGTTTGTGGTCCAATTTGCTTTTCTTTTATTCAGACAGATTTCATCCTGCAGACATTGCCAAAATAAAAAATGGAAACGATTGGCTCAAGCGTTTCTTATCTCACAACGATTCAGATTTCAATGCATCTCTGCAAATGCTGTGGGATACGTGTGAGTGGCGTAAATCCTTTGGTACTAATGGTAAGAATCTTTTAAAATTAGATATACATAGGCCTTCGGCTTCACAGTATTTACAAGGAATCTCGTACGCATTCCTTGTTCAGTTGGATATAATTTATAGATAAGTTTAGTTTAAATGGTAAGTTGTGGAAAAGCAAAGCATATGAGTGATTGCAGATGTAATGTAATAAACATATTAGGCATGGCAATGGCATGGATACTGGTACCTAGTCGAGGAGTCATGGCTTCTTTCAAAAGTCGGTGTTTGTTCTTAATCTGCCAAAGTTACAGCCTGGAAAAATATTCTTTTCAATCTCGAAAAAAAATAACCTGTTCCAGACAAAAGGTAGATCTACAGAATCCAGTTTGGGAAAGATACAAAAACACCCATACTAGGTAGCCCTATATTAGTAGGGCCTACCTAATAAATGATTTTGGTAGATCAGGATGTGCTGCTGTCCAGCTAAGTGCTTGGGCAACATGGAGGCCACAGGCATGTGCTAATGTTCAGCAATCAAGTCCACTAACCTAGTCAGCTAACACTTTCCATTTATCAGCCATGCATAAATTGCTTGCAAGCTAAGTCAGCAGAGAAATCCTCGCTGACTTTGCCTGCGTAGCGGCTGAATATTGGCACGCACGACTCACATCTGAGGGGCCGAATTTGAAACAAGACCCCTGGCAAAAATAGTCAAGTCATCACTCTGAATGTCATGGATTTATGCAAGTAGGCCTGCAGGCTGCAGGTGTATAAAATTTATTAAGTTGAAAGTGGGGTGCGGCCATTAGGGCCTAATCGAGTAAATACAGCATCTCTGTTCAAGATCTAATATGGTTTGAGGCCTACACCCACTTACTCGATAATTCTGTATTATGTGCCTGTACTTTTCTGTACTATACAGACAGTTGTTTCTCATTTCAGATCTGAATGAAAGTAATATTAAGTTTTTGGACGAAGGAGCAATGTTCATACACAATAAAGATATTGATGGCAAATGTCTGCTTATACTGAAATCAAAAAAGCATGTGAAGGGTCAAAAGAGTATGGATGAGTTAAAGAAGTTTACAGTATACTGGTTTGAACGATGTGAAAGGTGAGTTATCTGTTTACTTTGGAATACAGTTACATAATAATGGCTAGGTACTGTTATTTAAGAAATTACTATATCAAGTTCTGTTTGGGTAAGATAGGTTTCCAGCTCAATGCACATTCAGAGTTGGCTTTAACTAGGCATACTTGTGCATGATATTCTATGTTTGCCAACTTGACACAATAGGGAATGCTCCTCAACTCTATTATTCGACTTAATTGTCATTTCCATAAAATATAATAAGAAATACTCACAAATATAAATTTATTTTAAAAACGAACGATTTTTGGCGTATTTACGTATTTATGAAGGTTTTAAATTGGCTAGTGGCGAAGTGGGACTAAAACTCTCCGTACATTGCGTGACGTCACGACAAAGTAATAGTTGAATAGATCTCCGCGCACGCTGCACCGCACGCTCGCCGACTGGAATTGAATGTAGTCAAATCCATGTCAAGCAATTTAATATATTCTAATAGTTTGCCTGAGGCATGAGCCTACACCTAATAATGATAATGTATAATATAAAAATGTATACATATTATAACATGCTTTGTCAACGAATAATACCTTACTTATCTGCAAATTTGTTTATTCAACATCGTACTTTGTTTGATCTATTACCGACTCTAATCCGGGGAACCTTCTTTATCGACTCTGGTTTCCATGGTAACCAAGACCTTGGGCCCACTGCCTTTGCTAGGAATTGACTAGGAACCAATGAATTTGACAGGCGGTGGAACCCCTACTGGCAGACTGACGAAACGATACTTCTATGTGACGTCACATGGATGTCGCAGTCAGCTAGGCCTGTTTACGCGCGGAATTTAAACACAAATATTCACACCCTCAAAAAACCAAGTAAAAAACATTTTTCGACAGACTTTTTTTGGGAATGTTTTTTTTTTAGTAACAACGTTACGAATATATTAAAAATAAATTTTAGGAGCATTCCCTACTATAAATATATGCCCATGTTAAATTATTAAATGGCCTAAGTTTAGACCAGCACTTGATTTAGGCCTACTTCTGGTCAAGCGTGTTTCTACATTATATGTACAACTTTTAGTGTGCACCTATGTCTACTAGTAACTAATGAGGGAAGGGAGCAGGGTGCAATTTTGATTTGATTTGATTGATTGATTTTAATTGATCAAATGCTTTTTTTCTTTTGAGCAACAAATTCAAGAGTTTTAACTGATTTAGGCAAAGTTTTCCTTAAAAAAAAATGTAATTAGTTTTTCGGCAACACTTGTGAAAGCATTTGATCCGCTCACCAATTTGACAAGTTTCTCATCATCATTATCTGTTGCCACGTCCAACTCTGCGTTGGGTCGGCATTGAAGATAGGCCTCTCCATCTTCTTCTGTCCTGCCACCACTCCTCTTCTTCCACCACATTCCACTCTCCTCCCCGCTGTTCTACATCTTTTCTCACACTATTCTGCCATTGTTGTCGTGGTCTGCCCCTTGGTCTCCTACCTGGAATTTCCAATTCCATCATCCTTCTCGGTAATCTTGATCTTTCCATTCTCTTGACATGTCCGAACAACTTTAATCTTCTCTCTCCAATTCGCTCCATTAAATTCCTCACGCCTACTTGATCTCGGATATCTTCATTCCGTATTCGGTCCCATCTAGTCTTACCCACAATGCTTCTCAAAAACTTCATATCTACAGCCTGCACAAGACTCTCCTCCACTGCTGTCATATTCCAAGTCTCTGCTGCATATGTCAGTATTGGAACAAAGTAGGTCTGGTAGATGGTAACCTTGCACTTCTTTGGTACTTCTCTGTTCCATATGAGATCTCGGATAGATTGGAATAACCCAACAGCTTGCTGTGTCCTTCTTCCTATCTCTGGTTGAATCCTTCCATTGCATGCTACTATACTCCCCACGTACTTGAAATTTTTCACTTGCTTCAAAATCTGTCCTCCTAGTAGAATCCTGACATTCTTCGCTTTATCTCGTGTCATCAGCATTGTTTCACTCTTGCCACTTCCAAACACCAGTCCATATTCTCCTGCCACCACACTCCACACATCAACTTGAGATTGCACCTCCTCTTCATCCTCTCCCCACACCAGAAGATCGTCTGCAAATAACATTATTTTCATACATTCTTCCCCGATTCTCTCTGCAACTTTCCTGGTGATTTCGTCCATGACAATAATGAACAATAGTGGAGACAGTACACTTCCTTGTTTTAACCCACTCCTAATGTCAAACCACTCTGTAATTCCACCTCTTGTCTTTACAGCACTTCTAGGTATCGAGTACATCTCTTTCACTCTTGTTATTATTCCTTTGTTAACTCCTATATTTTCCATAGCATCCCAAACCTTCTCTCTTTTGAGGCTATCGTATGCCTTTTCGATATCTAGAAAAGCCAAACATAGGTCCTTTTCTCGGTCATAGCACTTTTCAAGTTTCTAAACACTGATATTGTTTAATTAAATCAAAAAATCTGATTTAAATCAAATAAATCATGATATAGATTTTTTAAATAAAAATTTAAAAATCACACACTGCGAATAGTGCTGTAATACAAGATACATAATTAGCTTACTAGGAAGTAGCATATAGTAACAGTAATAATATTAATGAATTAAATTGTAATGTCAATCTGAATTAATTGTAAACTAAGAACCGTACGTACTATTTTGTAGTAACTGATGATGATGATGATGATGATGATGAGTGTACATGCTAATAAGATAGGCTCTTAACGGGCAAGGTGAAAATGTATGGGTAAAGTTACAAAGTATGATATGGGGCCCTGACTTAAAATTAACCATGTTAATAGATCTAATTGAATTCATTTATTGTGTCCATGGTCATTAAAAATTGTATAGGTAGTAAAAAAGACTGTTTATAGCGTGATAGAAATCTTTGGGTGTCACTGTTTTTATTTCACATGGCAGAGAGTTCCACATTTGTCAGTTACTATTGTATGATATAATTATTCGACTTTATGAAAACACTTGTACCGAAAGCGGAAAGTTAACAGGTGTAATAAAACTTATAATAATAGTGGGCGTAATAAAAACCATAGGACTAGACCTAATTAGACTTAAATTATCACAAATTGTTTTTTAGACCCATTACTGTGGTTTTATTTTATTATTTTCATTTAATTTTACCATTTAAAACTGCATGTTCGTGTGCAATGCAATGCAATGCAAAGTGTCCAATAATTTTTGGGCACCCATGATTGGCAGCAA
The DNA here is from genome assembly GCA_024449915.1 of Sweltsa coloradensis. Classification (NCBI taxonomy): domain Eukaryota; kingdom Metazoa; phylum Arthropoda; class Insecta; order Plecoptera; family Chloroperlidae; genus Sweltsa; species Sweltsa coloradensis. The sequence continues at coordinate 841,591 of JAMZAV010000038.1, read as the reverse complement.
TATTGGATGTAAAAACGTGACAGCAAAATCGAGTTATGCACAAGGAAAATGAAAATGCCAAACTCTTAATTTGTTTTTAGTTCCTGTTGGGTAATAATAAACCTTTTTTGGTCTCTGCAGCCAAAGCTGTTGTCAAACGACACAGAATAACAAACAATTTGTTAACTTATAATTAAAATTATTAAAGTAAACAATTAGGCATTTAACTAATTGAATCATTTATTGTCAAAGTTAGTTCTGAGGTAACTTAAAAAAACTGCATATTATATTCATGAATCCAGTTGTCACATATTTAATTGCCATATTTTGAAAGTAGATACAACTGACTTACAGAATAAGTTTTTACAAGAAAAAAACATACAGGTGGTCAAACAATGAGGGGTCAACACAGTTGACTTCACCCTTTCTCAAACTAACGGAAATTAATTGTGATTTGTTATGTTTTTTTGGTTTCTACAGTATAAACTTATCAAATAACTAATTTTAATCATAGCTGGCTGTGGAAAAGTGACCAGTCACTGCCTGCTGACCGACCATGATTTAGCTTTAAATTCAACACAAGGACAAATCTGACTTGAACCATTTCTTCACCAAACAATGCGGCATTCCTCTTTTAGTAAAATAATATTCACTCATAGTCTCATTTTGGCCAAAAGTTGACTTTTCATTTCATTTCATTTCTTTATTGCGTACAATTGAATCATGCTAGATGATATAGTACATATGTCACAGTATATCCCTTAACAATAAACAATTCAATTATACTATATGATTCCTGAAAATACATATTGATCATCACAATACATATCATAATATAATTAATAATATCATATATAACTATGTCGTTCCGGAATCCACTTGACATATGAAATCTTCTTCTGAACGATAGGCCTCCGCCTACCGGTACGAAAAATCCTGGCTCGTCCCTCTTGCACTTATCATTTGTCCTGTAATGGTAATTTGATTTAAATTGTAATGGTCCTTATAATAGGCGACTGTGGGTTCATGATGCTATAGTTTATAATTATGTATGCTCTATATTCTTGTACTATACTATTGGTAGGTATACTAGTGTAACAATTTGGGATTTCACCTTTTTTCAGGACGACTAAAGGTGATCAAATTAGTATTGTGTTTGATATGGCTGAAACAGGATTATCGAATATGGATATGGAGTACACAAAGTATTTGATTGGTCTATTTAAAGCTTACTATCCAGATTTTCTCAATTACATAATCATATTTGAAATGCCTTGGATTTTGAATGGTATGTTGTCAATCATAACACTTACTAGTTATTAATTATTATTACTTTCTCATTTAATAAAAGTTCAATTTCATGAAATATTTCTCAAAATTTGTATTATTCATGTTAATTACAGCTGCTTTTAAGATCATTAAATCATGGCTGCCTGCAAAAGCTGTACAGAAAATAAGATTTGTAGGCAAGTCAAATTTAAAGGACTTGGTGCCGCAAGATCAAATGTTGACTTCGTGGGGAGGCTCAGATGATTACGAGTACGCTTTTATTCCGGAAGAGCGACTTCAATCGAACGACAGGCAAGACGAGAACAAGAAAAAGGTGACGTTTGCCGACGGGTCGCCCATGGTTGAAAACTTTCAAGGTTTCGGTGACAGTAGTTCGTTAAAAGACGGCGACAACTACAGCCTGTCAAGTGAGTAAATATTACTAGCAGTGTGATATTTGTTTTATGAAGTACATGACAACAGTAATAAATCACATCAACTTTTGTTTTTCAGATTCTTCACTGAGTATTGTTCCTCCGGACACAATAACTTTTGTTACTGAGGGGTCAGAGTTGACTGGGCATTTTTTGCTTAAAAACCTTGGCGATAAGGTCTTATCATTCAAGGTAGGTGTATAATACTCGGATCTCTTATCAACATATCCTATAGCTAGACCTAGGTACTTAAACTTTGCTGCTCAAACTGTGATACTTTATCTGATTGTTTCTTACTTTTTATCAGTGCTAATAATATAGTGACAATGACATTCATCATTATTGATTTATCGGTCAAGGCTGTTCCTTATTTCGGTAGTACAGTAGTATTTCTATTTCTACATCTCTATGTGGAAAACATAATTAAATAGTACCTATTAAAAAAACAATTTATGACTTATTTGTTGGGTTATTATTGGTGAAGGGTTGACAGGTTGGGAAAGCATAGAGAACATAAAGTCCAGCCTGAAGGGCTGGAGGCAACCAAACATTTCACCTGCTGATGACAACTGAAGCTAATTTAAAGTTGTTTGTTACCTTAATCCACATTTATGACTTAAATATGTTGTTGGATGAGCAAAGCAAAGACTTCAATTTCACTGACCCCCCAAAAAATTGAGCTCAGGTGTTTTTTTGTTTTTGTTTTTTTGTCTGTTCGCACTCTACCGGGCAAACGGCATATGCGATATTGATGAAAATTGGAGGGGACCTTCAAAATCTCTGAACTTAGACCTGCCACGTTTTTTTGTACAATCGAAGAAATATTTCTCATGAATATCGTACTTTTACGATTTTTTGCGATTTTTAGTGCGATATTTTTGTGACATTTGGGCCGATTCTGACCAAACGGGTGGGGCTACAACGTTCATATTTTACATGGATATTAAGGTAATGGTGATGTATTGCTTTTTGAAAGAAAAAGTTGGAAAAAGTTCGCCTGAATCCATAGAATAAAGGTTTTGAGTTTTTTGAGTTTTTGTAATAACAATTAACAATTAACAATAGAAACTTGACAACAATCGCCCAAAATGCATTCAAAAAGCACTTGCAAAGGAAATGTGGTCCTCTGCAAACTAAAAACTTATAAAAAAAGCTCATCCATCAACGCGACTAAAAAAAGCGTTCGCGAAGCGGCCTAGTAGTACTATATTATATTCTGCATAAACCTAGCTAGGTGTTTTAGAAACCAAGTATGAGGTGTTTGATTGGAATGTGGAATGACTATCTACCATATTTGCTTGATTGCAAGTCAACCCCTGATTTGGTATGGAGTTCTACTTGCACTTCAAATTATAGAAATCTACAAATAGTCTAGAATAAATGCTTAAGAATGATGAGGAATTTCTCAAGAAACACATGGATATCAGACCTACATACATTTTTAAATTGACCTATTATTAAGGATCTTTCTTGTCTTTCAATTCACCGACAATTCAAAATACACAGACAATTCTCATAATACTTTAATTTCTAGCCTTGGATATTAGCCTATCCTCACTTACATATAAAAGGTACAAACACAAGCATACAAAACATGTTTTACTCTAATCTGCAATTGTTTATACTACTCTACTCTAATAGTAATACCGTATTGTATTTTTATTACTTTATTTTAGAATAGTCTTAGTTAGTTCCGAAGAGGTTTTTTTTGTTCAATTTTTTCCCCTCATTATATAGGCCCTACTGTAAACATATTTTTAAATAGTTTTAAATTCGTCTTGGCGCATTAGTGAATGATTTGCCATCTAGCTATGCTGATCTGCATACTTTATGACTCTGTATGATAGTCAACTAAAATATGGAACCAAATTTGAGATTCAACATCACGTGTGCATGTGGTGATGCAATGTTGCACAGTTTGGCTAGGTTTTTGATTGGATATTATATTGCTTAAATAAATATGAGACGTTAAGCAATATTCAATCAAAAACCTAGCCAAACTGTGCAACATTGCGTCACCACATGCACACGTGACAACATTGCGTCACCACATGCACACATTTTAGTTGACTATCATACAGAGTCATAAAGTATTATATTGTGACGTTTCCAATATAATGCAATCATTTTATTATTGAGTGGACCTATTATTTATTTTAGAGTTATTCTTACCATCACAGGCATTATATAATGTGAATTATGGTACATATACCAATTTGTGTTTTAATTATCGCTGTTTACTTGGCAACGACCAACAAAATAAATATTAAATATGTTTATAAAAATGACTTTCTCCTTTGTGCAAGGGCAGCTGCTACAAGTGACCTCGAGGACTATTTTGTTAATGCAAATTACCAAATGTTAGAGGTGTGCAAACAACAAATTTTTACTTCCAATCGAATTTTTCAATTCAATTGCTTTATTCGCCAAACTGAGCTTGCGCTCTTTACAATGGCTATTAGTTGTAGAATACTTCAATATTGGGTTACATGGATAGTTATTAGATTGAATAAAATAAGACTTTGTGCAAAGAGTGCATCAACATGATAATACAGAATTTAACATTCATTCAATTCATACAATATCTATTCACTTTAATTATACTTACTTAAATCTAAATTAAATATAATTGCAGTATGATCACTGCCTAAAAAAATAAGTACAACAGTGCCAGTAGCATACTAATACAGAATAATTAGAACAAATGAAAAACACACGAATGGTTTATGTTATATAGCATTATTTTACATTGAACCATAATACACAACTTTTTAGTACATCGTACAAAAATTACAACTAAGTAATAGTGTTCACACATTCAAATATTTTGAGTTCGAATAATAGAACAATTATTATCATTTGGACTATCTGCATTTAATAAATTGATGCTCATTGAGATTTCCAATCTACCGGTCATTCGAGATGCAAGTTTTGAAACTTTTCGATTGACGTACATAACACCGGTAAACACACTGCAAGTAGTGTTGAGAAATAGTTTCCTGCACATGATTTCTAAATTCAGGCTCTGTTCTTCATTCATATCAATATCAAATATCAATATCAACTTTTGCTTTATATCCAACTTTTCTTTCTTCTATGTGAGTTCTTAATCTAGTAGGGCATACTATTATTTTGCAAATACTCTAGGTATACTTTAACAAACACTGTGTAGTATATCATTATTATTATCATCATCACTTTTATTATCACTATTTAATATAGACTATTCACTTTCTCTGCAAAGTGTACAAATCTTAAGTGAATAAAAATATCTATCTATCTATCTATCATTGGTTGAACTACTTGTTCAAAAGGATTCAAATAGTTTGGAATTCGATCGGAATTCGAATCGAGTTTGAACGCTTGATGTGTTCGTTCAAATTTGAATTTTCTAATACTCGCACACCTCTACTAAATGTCTAGGTTTTAGTGCTACACATACTTGTGAGATCAAATCTGACTAGAACAATATTGATTTAACCAGCAGATTATAATCTTGACATCATATTTCAGGTAAAAACGACTTCCCCCGAAAAGTTCCGAGTTCGACCTAGCAGCGGCTTGTTGGTTAGCGAAGCTTCTGTTTCCATCAACGTTGTCCTCTTGCCCGGTTATCAGCTCCCGGCATTCACACGCGACAAGTTTCTTATCATGTATCTGCCGGTTACTTCCGCCGACATGACCGCCATGGAGATTTCAGACTTATGGAAGGTAAGTACTAGCTACAGACCCCCGTCTGAGCCCGGCGTAGAATTTGGCCCAGGATATTCCTATGCCGATCATACAAAGCAAGAAAACATCAGCTAATAAGTAGGGGAACATTTTACAACCCAAAGCTAGAGGCAACTTTTGTCAGTCGTCATCAGAAATTTCTCCCCCTCCCCTTGAAGACCACCACCACCCCAACGCCAACACGAACTATGACAGAAACTACCTAGACATAAGAAACCTTAATTTCCTTTTCTGCCTATGGCTAGATCTGTCAAGCATGGGTCTTTCCTCACCACATCCCCGACGACGACAATGACACAACGAATGATGACAAAGATGATGACGACCGCAACAAGAGAACTCCCACTTTCCTCTCCCTGCCCGAGGCTAGTTCTGACTAGCATGGGACTTTTCTCCCCATAGGGTTATTCCACCAGAAATCAACCAGAGGTGGTTGCTGACCAATTTTTAATTTTTTTTAAATTTTGCACATAGATACCTGCATATATGTAGATTACAAATCAGTTCTCCTTACATTTTTAGAGCAAACCATATCCGATATACGGGCATTATCGCACGTGCCGGTAGAGCGAATTTGTCACTTTTTGACGTTAGCGATTATTGCTACCATTTGCATGTTTTTGAAGTTACAGCAACCATACTTACATAAATACTTTTGAAATACATTGTTCTATATAAATATGCAAGAAAAAGGAAAATATAAAAATAATTAAAGCATAAACAAGGGCATAAACTTTCCTAGTTAAATTTGAGTTTTTTTTCACTTTTTGAAGGCTAATCAATCAAAATGGAGACCAGATATCAAAACAGATCCTTTTGGAATTAATACTCTAGGTACACATGTATCAGAAAAAAATATTTTGTTTTGATCCTGAGTCCCCTTTACCCCCCAAAACAAATCCAAAATGGGTGGAAACTCAAAATTTGGCAGTTTCAAGGTCACGTATCTCAAAAGGGGGACCTAGTAAAAATGTGACGTTTTTAGGGTACTAACTTATCATCCTAACCTACATTGGCTTCAAATTTGGAGTTGATACTCAAAGCCGTTTAGGTGTGACAGCTTTTTGAAATTTGATGAAAATGGTGCTATATTTCGAGGTTTAATTCATAGTTTAATACCACTATCTCAGTGTTTTAAAGTGACTTATTACTAGTAACTCACAGGATTGTGGATGAGTGTCTAATGGGCATTCATCATGCTGCTGATTTGTAGGCTAAGCTCATATGGTATGTTGTGTGACCGTCCAGTAGATGTAGTCAGTTCGTTTGCCGATAGAACTCGTAGAATGTTACAATGCGGCACCCAAGCTTCATCGTTTTTTGAATGTTTGAAAGCAGTGCCTGGGCTAGCAGGGTGAAAGAAGTGAATATTAAAATCATTCTTTTCTTCACAATATTGACACACAATGCCCAACCACCACTGCCATCATACACACAAGCAACATTATCGTTTATTTCAATGTCTTTTGATGGTTTAGCGAGTGCTAGTTTGGAGGTAGACATTTCACGGAACAAACAAGATGATGATGTTCGTCGAACCTGCATTGTATGTTCGTTTATTGGGATGAAGCTGTGATTTTCACGAGTGTTAGGAACTTGCAGAGCATTTTCATAACGTTGTGAAAGAGAAATGCCGCTTTCTTCAATTTCTTCACTGGGGACATAAATGAAGGATATTCCCTTTATTTCGCTGGTGCAGAATTGAAACATTTTTTCGGGTGTCAATATATGGTTGTTAGTAGTTCGATAAAGGCTTGCTTTTGTAGTCACCCTCTTGACAGTCCCTCCTATACCGTCGCATGGGCCCTTCCCGTGCGAAGTGGCAAAGAAATGCCACTCAGCATCTATTCCAAAATCGGATTTGTGGTGACAGAGGTTTGTAAAATTTTTCTTGTTTTTATATTGGCTGGCAGCCCCGTCCGAAAAGTAGGTAGTGAATTTTAGTTACTTGAGGAGCCAGTATTTTTAGTTTATTTATGACATGCTTCTGGAATGTATAAACTGCCGTTGTGCTGTGCTGAAGGCTGTCACTTATAATTCAAATACTTACTGATTTTGTTACCCCTTCATCACGGTAATAAACAACAAATGGGTGCAAGGTTGCCCGAGCATTTACCCAGTGGTAACTTTGAATTTCATCTTGCACAATGAATGTAAAGTTTTCCGAGAAATCCCCGGAAATAATACATTCATTATCTGTCAAATTTTCTTTCTTCTCCCTCAAAAATGCTCCTTGCTGACTTGCAATATAATGGTGTTGCTTTAAGAAACTTAGTTTTTCTAGAAGCTTTTCAGTGAAGTCACCATATATTGACACCCAAAAAAATGTTTCAATTCTGCACCAGCAAAATAAAGGGAATATCCTTCATTTATGTCCCCAGTGAAAAAATTGAAGAAAGCGGCATTTCTCTTTCACAACGTTATGAAAATGCTCTGCAAGTTCCTAACACTCGTGAAAATCACAGCTTCATCCCAATAAACGAACATACAATGCAGGTTCGACGAACATCATCATCTTGTTTGTTCCGTGAAATGTCTACCTCCAAACTAGCACTCGCTAAACCATCAAAAGACATTGAAATAAACGATAATGTTGCTTGTGTGTATGATGGCAGTTGGTGGTTGGGCATTGTGCGTCAATATTGTGAAGAAAAGAATGATTTTAATATTCACTTCTTTCACCCTGCTGGCCCAGGCACTGCTTTCAAACATTCAAAAAACGATGAAGCTTGGGTGCCGCATTGTAACATTCTACGAGTTCTATCGGCAAACGAACTGACTACATCTACTGGACGGTCACACAACATACCATATGAGCTTAGCCTACAAATCAGCAGCATGATGAATGCCCATTAGACACTCATCCACAATCCTGTGAGTTACTAGTAATAAGTCACTTTAAAACACTGAGATAGTGGTATTAAACTATGAATTAAACCTCAAAATATAGCACCATTTTCATCAAATTTCAAAAAGCTGTCACACCTAAACGGCTTTGAGTATCAACTCCAAATTTGAAGCCAATGTAGGTTAGGATGATAAGTTAGTACCCTAACAATGTCACATTTAATGTAGGTCCCCCTTTTGAGATACGTGACCTTGAAACTGCCAAATTTTGAGTTTCCACCCATTTTGGATTTGTTTTGGGGGGTAAAGGGGACTCAGGATCAAAACAAAATATTTTTTTTCTGATACATGTGTACCTAGAGTATTAATTCCAAAAGGATCTGTTTTGATATCTGGTCTCCATTTTGATTGATTAGCCTTCAAAAAGTGAAAAAAACTCAAATTTAACTAGGAAAGTTTATGCCCTTGTTTATGCTTTAATTATTTTTATATTTTCCTTTTTCTTGCATATTTATATAGAACAATGTATTTCAAAAGTATTTATGTAAGTATGGTTGCTGTAACTTCAAAAACATGCAAATGGTAGCAATAATCGCTAACGTCAAAAAGTGACAAATTCGCTCTACCGGCACGTGCGATAATGCCCGTATATCGGATATGGTTTGCTCTAAAAATGTAAGGAGAACTGATTTGTAATCTACATATATGTAGGTATCTATGTGCAAAATTAAAAAAAAATTAAAAATGGGTCAGCAACCACTTTTATTAAAATTGGTTGATTTCTGGTGGAATGACCCCATATCCTCTAGGCTAGAATGGCGCATTATGATCTAACGGTTGACGCGCCCTTAAACTCAATCGAATCAATCAAATCTAATTATAAGCAAAAGTCTTCTGCCTATTCGAGGAAACAAGAGAATGTAGATAGCGCGCGCGTTCGTCAACATGGCCGCTCGTTCGGGGGTAGTCTAGCAGACAGCATAGGCGCAATACATGTAATAACGTTGAAAACATTGTGTTTGAACACATATTAAAAGTGGTTTTACGCTCAAAATGGAAGTAAATACACTTAGTTAGTATTCGAGCCATTATGGATTGGAGAAGGATCGCGGACATTTATTGAGGGAGAAGTAAACCACATCATCTTTGTGGTTGCACAGGCAATGATGGCAAAACTATGAATGTGTGGCCTACAGTGATGTGACAGGCTGTTGGTCAGCTGTATGAATGCGTAAAGGTGTGTGTTTTGGTTTTATTTAATAAAACCAAAATAACACGGCCAAATGGTTAAATAAAACCATATTCTCCTATTTGCTTTAAAAATAACACAGATAATTCTATTCTTACTTCTTAGTCACTTTTCACTAAAAACTTGCCGATAAAAACAAGCTAAAACGAAAACAATACTTGCAATTTTTGAAAAATGATTTCTTCTGATTAAATAGTTATTATTGTGTTTCCACTTTTTTTAACTTCTGCAGGAGCAATCACTAGGTGGTACCGTATTGGACCGAATATAGCACGATCTCGAATATAACACGACCCCCAATTTTTGGGAATTATTTCAAGAAAAAAGAAAAAATCAAAGGAAATTAAAATGTACAAGAAACATTTATTTATTTACAATACAATGAATGTTTCACTCTTACAACAAGACATTTTGAACAATGTTAGGGCATAGTCCTACGTTTTTTAACAGGGTGGGGCCAAGCACAAGCTCACATAGGCCAACCATAGTTCACCAGTCTGAAAAAGGTTTAACAAATGATCATTTTTACCTAGAATTGATTCGGGATTGATTCCCAAGTTTTTTTAATAAATTGTACGCACAGTTATTTTGGTGGTCATTTTCCGCGGAACCAGAGAACTGTGATACGCGGCGATATTCCCGCGGTCTTTTCCTCGGAGCCCGTGATGACGTCGCCCGCCTCACGTCACGGGATCGGCTGGCGCCGAGTGGGTGGGCGGGGCGATGCGCAGCAGCCGATGCGCGGGAGTTGTATTGAGGGTTGCCTATGCTCAGGCGCTATTTCAAACGCAAGAGCGCGGAAATAACGCGAGTGCTGTTTTTGAGATAGTATTTTCGGAAAAAAACATCGCGCTATATTCGGTCCGATACGGTATATGCGAGATAAAAACTGGGATGACTTATGCACGTATATTATTGCAATTTACTATGGATTTTATTTTTAAGTAATACGATTGATTATATCACTGTATTGCAATGCGAGAAATGCGAAAATACAATAAAAAACATTACACCACTTTTTACAATTTCCAAAACGAATTTAGGGGAAAAAACATACACACCTCTATGCACTTTCGAAAAATGCATTGACAAACTATTTCACATCGTAATAATTAAGACTCCATTTGTGTTATGTTCATGAAGTGCGATTCACTTCACATAACACTTTCCACACTTTTATTATCTTTGACGTAGAATTGCGTCCGCAACGAGGCCGAATGTAATGAAATCATTTGCTGAAAAACGTGTGTCTAAATAGAACGGTAAAAAAAAACAACAACCGAATGTAGATTTGAACTGACGACCTTTCGCATAGAACTCAAACGCACTACCACTTAGCCACAATGCACAGTGATATTTAGAACAATTAGCCTATATTTTATGTTAGGTGGTATCGTCGATGACCGTACGACGAATAGTGTATAATTATTCGTAAGGCTGACCTTACGATTGATTTTACACTCAGTAATAAAAAATCACAGCCTGTAAAAGCTCTGCGCAAAGCCATTTAAATTCACATTTAAATACTAACACTTGTAGCCGCGGCGTAGGCCCATTAAAGTGTCCGTCCCAGGCCAATTATTATAACAAGTGAAGGCCTAAATTACAAATAGATGTAGGTACCGAGTAGGACTACTGGGCCAAATATTTAGAACTGTCATAATGATTTTATATTGGCGTATTTGAATTTTATGTAGGATTCTTAGTTTGACAGTGTCAGGATTCAGGACACCGGCTAGACACACCAAGTAGGTCAATCAAAAAGTTTATTTCCACAAAAATTGTAAACGTTTTAATGTTACCCCACTTTTAAACGTTATGTGCATAATATAAAATTGCCAGAAAAATAACTCGCCGGTAGTATAAGCCTATTAGGCCCTACTCAGCAGAACAATGCTGTTCGAGACCACGAAAGTGCAGACTGCAGACACACATGTGTTTATAGTGATTGGTTTCGCAATTAACAGCACCCTTTTCCACTCATTCCTCATTTTGTATCATTCAGAAATAAATTAAAGTATATATTATATGTTTTCTTTGATGAGCACTGTGGCACCGAACATTATTTCTTTGTGTTAGGTCGGGATATATGTGAGAAACCCCGACCTCTTGCATGATGTTCCGCGATCAGTACCCCCGAAATAATAGTTTGTGGTTCGACCACTTGGCTGCGCTAGTGTTCCTTGTTTTCTCGAAAAGCGGGATCCGAACCCTGGACCTTCTGCATTGAAAGCAGAGATTCTAACCACAAAACCAATCTAGTCCCTTATTTTCCAGCAACAGGGTGGTAAGAACGTCGAGCAACACCGTCTGAAATGCACCCTCGGGTCGGTCGCTGCCGGGGCTAGTTTCAGGAACGGCTCTGCTCACGGATCGATGAATGCACCCGATGTTGACCGCCATGTGGCACAAATCATATCAAAAGTAAGGCTACCTTTTAGATCAAATTTTACTCTAAGACTTTTTGTTTTGTTTGCATATCTAAAACAAACCTATTGGATTAAATATTATTATTTCAGAAGAATGATCTAATTGCAATCGTTTACCGATTATTCTTGATCATTAAACAAGTTTATTTTTGTTTTAATTTGCAGTAATTCATTGTTCAATGCCTATTGTCTTCCATGAAAAAGATTGCAAGCGGTAAAAAAAAAGTAAAACGTTTTGAATGGCTGGGAATTCCATCAAATCTATGATTCAGGAGTAAAAATATGTTGTAACAGAGTTCAAAGAGTCATGTAAACGTGTAGGGTCTACACGCTTTTATGAGCGTGGTGTAAATGTTTAGTGAAATACGCTTTTTAATGCAAACATGTAGATTATACTAAAAGTAAAATTGCTTCTTTTTGGATGAATGATGTTTTTGTTGTTAAATGTTGGCTCTGCAGGTGGATCAGCTGAACGAAAGCCACGTGAAACTTCATGGGGACGTCAAGTTTCTACAGAAGCTCCAGTGGTTCACCATCTTCCTCATCTTCATGCTGGGCATCGGAATGTTCTACTACCTCATGACGTACGGTAATCTGCAGGAAAAGCATTGCTATGCAAGGGATTTATAATGTGATCTTCCGTGCTGTTGAAAGCCAGGAAACTCGCCATGATTTCTTGGTGTTGATGGAAGTTGAGGATCGATCATTAGTATTGAATTGTGGAAGCAAATTATATATAGTTGAGTTACTAAACATTAAAAAAAATACTAAATCAAATATCAATAATTAGGATGTGTCCCCTACACCAATTCTATTCTCTGATGGTTCAATTGAATGTGCTCTTACATGCACCATTGGAGAGTTTAGCAAATCACCCTATTTTGTACTCAGTAAGTTGAAATTAGTAAGATTGGTCTAAAATATTGGTGGGCTCCATAAAATTAGGCCTAAATATCTCTTGATTGATATTTTCATAATTTTTAATTGAAATGTTAGCATTTTAGATTTTAGCTCAAGCTGTACGAAAAAATTATCATTCCTTAAGCAATGTTATCTGGAGAGAGTTTAGAAAATGTTAAAATCAAGAATTAAAAAAAAAAACTGTCATCAAAATTACATTCCATGAAAGGCTACTACTATTGTAGGTTCCCTCTCTTGTCTGTAAGTCAGCCCAGTTTATTTTATCTGTGGCCCCTACATGAAAATAGAAACTATGTTTCGAGCTTGGAATTGTGATATGTTACAAATTTTCTAGTGTGTACATAATTATTCACCTTAACATAATATGTAGGTTTAAGAGCTGCATGTTCTGTTTTTGTGTCGGACATTGAAGAATGGTTATGACATTCATAAAATCATAAGGTACACCGCACCGCACACATAATTAAAGTAAGTATTTCTAGATTCATCGGTTCGTTCATACAGTCATCCCGGGTTACAATGAAAATTGCACCCCTTGGAATAATACACTTTTAGGCATACATCTAGTCATAATGGCATAGTTTCTTGGAATCTGTGCTTATTTTAAAATTGTAATAAAAAAGACTGGGTATATTTGTTGAGGCACTTATGAAATGGAGTACCATGAGAATTGAGAATTAAGCACAATAGGTATGTATGTACCGTAGCTAATTCTATTTCTTTCTTCCATAATCGGTAAGTTTGAAACAAAACTTCTGCGTCGGGCCTAACCTTTCAGTATCGCCTACTATCAGTGGACATAGTTTATCCCTGTAGACACCATAGATAAGTAACAATGAGCAATACTACAACCAATTTGGTCAATCCCTTGCTCACTCTCAGTGTGCTCAAACAGCTTCTAGAGATATTGCCACTAGAAGTAGGTACTGTACTATGTAATCTTCCATGTAAAGTGCTCACCGTATGCTAAATTAGTAAATTACACAATAATGAGCACATCATGTAAAATATGCATCTAAGTGGGGAAATGTTAAATTTAGTAACTAACTAATAGTACATATTGCATAGGGTATTGCTACAATCATATGTGCTTAAACTATTTGCTGGCCTAGTAACTTTGCAATTGTGTTTATGAATTGAGGTTTATCAGTGACTAATCCTCTTGCCATGTTCACCATGTTTTCACATACACATACCAATATAGTAGGTATATGTTGCACGTGAACATAGACAACTTTAGGCATACAGTAATGAGCATAACTTGATCCCTAACCCATTTTTTAATGCCCAATATTCAACATCGGTCAGTGTTCAGTGCTGTAGGTTATTATTCCATGTAGATCTCCACTCAGGTTTATGGGCAGCAGTGACATAGTAATAAGCTAGTGTTGAAATGTTCAGCATAGGTGTATTGCCATTGGCACACATGATAAATTGATTGCGATATTTGTTGCAATGGTTAAGGTGGTAGAGTTGCTTAGAACGTAACGTGCTGGATTACATGGATAGGTTCATGTCACTTCATCCATACGTCATGTCTTTCCCAACATGATGGTGAATTAAGTGTATAATTGGTGTGGAACATGCGTGACTGATTACACCATACGCGTTGGCTTATCAGGTCTGAAGCACTCGACACAAGGGATGTGGGTTTGAATTAAGGTTGCCCATCGATGTTAAATGCCAACATCGACATCGAATCAAAACAATCGATGTCAAATCGCGATGTCGAAATTTTTCCGACATCGACATCGAAACCAAAAAAATCGACATCAAAATTCCAAAATTCGCCTTTGTAGCTGAAATATTAGTTCTGGGTTTGTTCAGTACGAAATAATACGCGTGAGAAGTTACATAAAAAACGGAGCATTAGGTATGTATAATGTTTCCCGAGAACGCCAAGTAGTGTCAACACTAGTCCGTGATGCAGGCCGGCCGGCGAGTTCTCCCCCCCTTCCTCACCCCGCCCGCTCCTACGCAATAGCTGATCTGGCACAACTCGGCCGCCGGGCTGCATGGAGTGAGGTAAATACTACGCGACCTCTCTCCCTTGCTGCAGACAAGTTTTATCAGCACCTCTCACACGTGCGTGCAGGCAACAGCTGATATGGTGTGTACTGTGTAGCAGGCTATTAGTACTGACGGACGGAAATTCAGAGGCACTCAAGGTCGAAAAGATAACAAGTGAAGTAGGCCTACATGTTATAGCCTTCTTTAATCAATGATGTTAGGAACAAAACCATTTCAATTTATTTTACATAAGACTTGTTTTTATTACGAAAATATAAAAATAAATATTATAAAATAAAACGAACAATAAATAACTGTTCTGTAACAAAAAGTCTGTATTAAAAATCACCACACAAAAAACGAAAATTATCCAACATTATAATAAGAATTTGTTAAAAGATAACTGCAGATTGCAATGGATATTACAACCGACTGAAGAGAACACGTCAACTTAATCTCCGACTAAAACACAAGTGAAACAACGTCGATGACTGGATGTACCACCCTCACAGTCGCACATCCCTTGACCAACCTCAATCTTGGCGGCAAGGTCGCTGACCCCGAGTGCAGGCAGTGTGAGCTCGATGCGGGGAGGGGGCGGGGCGTAGCCAGCCGGCCGGCCGGCCAGTGCAGGCGAGGCGACAATAGACACGTCAGTGTGGCGCGCGCTGTCATTGAAAACTCGCGATGAAAAAGTTGTGAAAAATGACGGGGACAAAATTAAGAGACCGTTTTTTCGGGGGATTTTTATTTTTTTATGCGCTTTAGGCCCTATATTATTTTAATATTTATACTTGAAATTGGCGATTTTTGGATTTGGCAAAAAATACAAAATATCTATATCATAAAAATCGATTTGATGTTTTAAATAAAAAATCGATGTCGAAAATTTGCTTCGACATCGATTATTAATCGATTAATCGATGTCGATGGGCATCCTTAGTTGAATCGTACATTATTGTAATTGTTGAATGCTGACATCCTATCTTTAACCATTCATCTTTCTTAAATAGCAATAATGTACCCTGTACCTAATAATAGAGACATTAAGCAACAATCTCACTACTGTATCACAATCATGGTTATGTGATTTATATCAGATACGTAGATGGATTGACTTATGTAATTGTTTGTTGACATTTGCGGCAGTATTAAATGTAACCTTCCCTAAAGCTTAGTATGATAGTTGGGTTCCTGCTGTTATGTTGTAGGCAAGACTACCCCATTGAGTTTTCTAGGGTCTAGAGACACAATTCGGTTGGTTACTTTTGGGTTTGTCATTCCTAACTCTCAATATACTGTAGATCTATTTAGTATTTTAACCATTTTTAGTATGATTATGTTTATTGTTTTCAGTCACATCCTTTAGCTTTTGAATCATGTGAAACACTTGTCAATGGGCCTAAAGAGCTTTAACTCCTTCAAAAAGACTCTGAGATTACTGTTTATTTTATTTTAGGGCTAGATGTACAGTAGTATTACATATTGGCAACATACATACACAGATTCCATGTCCAATGCCTAGTTTTCACTGCGGCTTCAAAGAAAGCAGACAACTTTCTGGCGAGTCTCATTGCACCATATAGACAATGATGGGCTTTTTGAATAGTTTAAGTGAAATGGTTGGTATCTGTTTGTTATACTAAATATTTTCTTTTTAACCAGAATTTATCTTCGAATTTTCCATCGTGTCTTCATTCTTCTATGTACATACATGGTGCTCTCTATTAAATAAATCGACTTTTGCAACTCCATATGGCCTTGAACATAAATGCATAACGTGAGATAGTCAAACATGAGATTAAAATGTGATTGGTACTCAAATGTGGCTCTGCATTCTTCTGCACTACCAATAATCAAGAACAGTCTTCAGAATACTTGACAGCTGGCCATCTCTTTTTATCAAAAGCAAGTGAACATGCAATAACAGCTGACCAACTATGTACATGTACCGTAATAGCAGAGTAATGTCTCCATCTAGTAGCTACCTCATTTCTGTTTACTAATGTATACTACTACTTATTTATAATCTAATTTGGACTACATATTAGATTAATGGAAAACTCGTCTCAGTTTCAAAATTCACTTTTAAAATGTGTGCTTGTTCTTTAAACATGCCGCAATGTTACTTGATTTTCTAGTTTCCTGCTTTCCGTTTGAATTTGTGATTTATAAATTGATGAAGGGATGAAGGTCTTTGTGTCCCGTTATAATATTATATATTTTTTGGGACATTGCACCGCGTTAATGAGAGTGTAAACAGTTCTATTTCTACTGGATAACTAGAAAACACATGACATGAATAATTCAAATTGTGGGCATATGTAAAGAAGATTATTTGGTAGCAGGTATATTCTCAGGTTAAACCATGGATACAGCTACGTAGGCCTACAGTTTTCTGAAGATAGTGGGACAAACACAACTCGTTAGAAGAAATTAATGTTAGTGTTGAAGTTGGACACAGTTGACATCTTCGCACACAATTGTTGCCTATCCATCCACCTGACTGCAATGTGTTTGTGTCTTTGTAGACCTTTTGGGAATAATATTTTTTAGGTTAGATAATGGGTAGGTCAATTGATTAAGCAAAGTGACAGCAAGAGGGCTAAACGGATAGCTTTAACTAGAACGTAATGAATTGGCTGGCATTTATTCATATTGACAGTGTGCAATATTTCCTTACTTAGGGTGTGTCTGAATTATGGTCCAAGTCCAGGTGTAGGTCCAAGTCCAGGTGTAGGTCCAAGTCCAACTCAATGTTAAAGTGCTATACTAGCCTACAGTAGAGCTACCTGCCAGGAAAAGTCAACACTACCTAAAGTAGGGTTAGGTGTGCATTTGAGAGTCCTATGTAAAGTATTTGTTTATTAAAAGTATTTGTACATCTTGTAAAACCAATTAAATACGTGATAAAAACAAACAAAACTTAAATGTTTACCTTTATTTAACATTGCATTCATTTGTTGTTTCTCTCATTGTCGCGGACGGCCATTTTGAATCGGACCTAAAACGAGCGTACACTTTCGATTGCTCGATCTATTTGTCGACTTGGACCAAGAATGGACCTAGACTTAGGCTTTTCAGACAGTACTTCACACGCCATCAACAGATAATCAGTACCAAACTACGTTGCTAGACGTGGACTTGAATTTGGACCTAGACCTAGACCTGGACCTTGACTTTGAATAATTTTCAGACACACCTTTAGTATCATTATTCATTGGTACAACCGTACAATAGAACAGTGTAGGATTTCCAATCCATTTGCTCCACATCGAGACATGTGCTATAGGCCTACATTTAATTTTGAGTAAGCAAAATGAGTAAGGTACGTAAATTCGATTCAAAAGATGCTTTCATACAACTTGTTACATTCTTTTCTGTTAAAACTCAAATGTCAATGAAACGTGCATACACAACCTAGCTCACTAACAAAAGGAAGACCTTAATATAATTTAATAATTAATTTAATAGTGCTCAAAAGAAATGTCCATTTGGATTATGTAATGTTTCAGTTTATGCAAATCAAAATTAAAATACATTTATTATAACTTACAGTTATAGTGTAGGGGCATGCAGCATGCTGCATGCTGGTCAAAGATTTTACGTTGCAGAACAAAGATTGTTTGCCATCTGTTGTTCCAAACACATTTACATAGGCCTGACTTTTTGTCAATCTGATACACAGAACATTATTTATCATATGGAGGTTTATTATACTTACTAATTGAATAATTATATTTAAAATGATGCATACTATTTGATATTTATTATTTACACTTCTAATGAAACTAGGCAACTTCTGTGTCCCTAGTGTTAATGTGGATTTAAAACATTCTTTAAACATTTTACCACTACATACCTCAATCAATAAACATTAATTGTATTCTATGTTCATACAATTAAATTGATAATGCTGTAGGCTACAGAACTTATTGAGTACTGTTTAACATTTCAAATTGGTTCAAATGCTATGCATTTATCAAAAGAGGAAGGATTTGACACAAAATGTACCTTTGGTATATGAGTTGACAAATAATCAAAATACTGTAGAGTGTAGTACTTCAAATTGAAATGCAACAATTTTACATTTTTTAAACGTATATGGTAGGTGTACTTAACTTATAATATATTTTTAGATTTCATTATTCATTTTTATATTAATTCCAATGAAGCGCTAACATAATAAATCATTAATAACTTAACAGTGATTGGCCTTCATTAGTACTGAAGTGGTAGAAATTTGGTACATGTTAAGTACTTGTAAACCACATGCGGAGTCTTTCCTTCTCTCTTCATTTAATGACAACTTAAATAATCGTATCAACGAAATCAAGTAGTTGTGGTAGGATTAAATTGGCATATACACACAAGAACATGGCATTTAAACAGTGTGTTTATAGTCGAGGCATTAGTCCTAGGTCTTATATTTTTATACATCATCATGTATCTAAAATAAAGAATAAAGATAAGTCTGAGGAAAACCAAATAATGTAAATAATTCATTGTGTTAGTATAATACTACTTATACTTAACTAGAATTGTACATACATGCATTTATATTTTATATTAGTGATGTGTCGGTTGTTACTGGTTTTTGATTTTGGGTTTAGGTTTAAATAATGGAGCCTATTGCTTATTCCACATTGTATGCCTAAACAGTCAAACTGAGTCTTCTTTACAAGGCTCGAGTTGGCCAACACGATTGTAAGATACGAGTTGGCGTGGAATGGACTTACTTAGTGAGGTAATTGCAATACTCATTATGATGTGGCCCCTAATCGTATGTTCCCAATGTCTCAAAACTTGCTTGAAGACCTATATGCGGGGGGAGGAAGTGCCGCGAGGAATAAAAACTAATCCACACAGTGTCGTAGCTAGGAATTCAAAGGCCTGGGTGTAAGGCTGCTCGATGGGCTTTCTTGCCCCCCCTCTTGTCTTGGGCCCCCTTAAGGACTCCTGGGGCCCTCAATCTCTAAGGGCCCGGGCGCAACTGCATCTTCTGAATCCACGCTCCAATTAGCTTAAACCCAACTCGAAAAACTGGTTTTTGCCTGCACATCCCTAATTTGTATAAAACAATAATTGTTATACTTTAGGTATGTCAATTATAATAAGAGTTGGTAGGTTGGGTAGTCACAATACATGTTTGTTATTTGTATTCTACCTCTAAAATCCAATTTTACATGACATATGGCAATTTAATATATTTTGTTGATATTGTTACTTGAACTGATATGTAATTATTGTGCAATGTATGTAGGTATTTATTTAGTGTGAATAAAGTAAACATGCAATAAGTAGTTGTTATTGGTCACAATGTCATGTACAACTAACCACCTTAAAACGTAAGAGAACATGATGCAAGGAGGATGCCCCTTGCCCTCCGAATAAACAAACAAGAATCACACAACACATAGTTGATTTCAGAGCACGTTCCAGAGCTCTAAAATACATTGGTTGCAGCTTAAAGCCGAATTAGATCTTGGCTTCATTACTGGTGTATCCTTATGCAAATGTATGTAAACACTGCTAGAGGTTTTATTTATTTTTATTTATTTATTTATTTAACGTCTATCCTATTCAGTTAAAAAAACTGATTTATTTGTCCTGTCCGAGACCGGTTATGAACAGTTCGGAACACAGTGGAAACGAGGCCTAGTACAGGAAGTTCGGGATTTAGAGCGGATAAAAACATGTGTTCTGACCTTCAGAGATGAAGGCCATCTGCAAAATGGACGGTTTGAGATGTCACCTTAATTTAAATTGAAAACTGTTTAACACAAAAGCGTATTTTATTTTGTGTAAAATTTATGGCAAACTATGATTTTTTACCACAATAAGAGTTGAGTGAATCTTCAGTACACATTTCAACCAACAAACTTTCCCCATAATCTTACTTTCACGCGTGGTAATTCGAATTCCCGCCGTACATTCCACTCTATTTTACCCGGCAGAACCGTCGGAACATGTTCGGTCTGTTCTAGAACAGGTGTCTGAAGAGAGATGAAAACCATCCAAACACCTGTTTTTTTTTTTTACAGCTGAACGACCATTTTCATGTTCAGACAGTTCTGGGTGGACAAATTAATAAACAAACCTCAGGTTTTCTTCTTATTTTGAGTGGCGAGTTTTAAATATTGTTCCTACATATCATTGCCTGGTAATTATGCAGAATCACTCAGCGGGCCGGAATTACTTTGGAAGGTAATTTAAATG
This sequence comes from Sweltsa coloradensis, assembly GCA_024449915.1. Lineage (NCBI taxonomy): Eukaryota > Metazoa > Arthropoda > Insecta > Plecoptera > Chloroperlidae > Sweltsa > Sweltsa coloradensis. The sequence continues at coordinate 820,502 of JAMZAV010000038.1, read as the reverse complement.
ATTGAGCGATGTTACTTACATGGTTTGTGGAGTGATTTAAGTCGGCGCACGTTGATTTGACAATGTTTTTTGGTCATTCAGAAGGTTTGTTGTGATTGACATAATGTTAATGTTTACGTTGTGAGAGAGTGTTGTATGTCGACTGGAGCGACGGCGAGGTAGGGGAATGATGTATTGCAATACTGGCAACTAAAGCCTTTGTATTTTATGGGATTGACTGGTTTTCGTGAGTTAGCGATTCATTGGAATGAGCATATGGAATGAGGTGTGTTTATGGTTTTGTTGTTGGGCATGAGTTGGGGTCCAGGGGCAGAGCCCCGGTGGGGGTTGGGGGGCAACGCCCCCCATTCAGTTGTTCATCGAATTTCATTTTTATCTCATAAGTTGATAGCACTGGTTGAGGCTGGATTTGAGTTCAAAGATGGTGAAGTGTGGAGGTCGGTGGAGGTGATGGTGGCTGTTTGTTAAGTGTTGTTAGTGTATGTTGTTTTGTGTTTTTTTTGTAAACACTTGAGTGCGCCTGTTAAAAAATCATTTAAAATCACTCTGTTGTGGTTGTTCTGGTTATTATTCGACAAAAAACAAATTAAAACCATTGCTGAGTAACCCTTCACTTTTACCCATTGCCTTCCACCTCCTTATAAGGAAAAACGATTTTCTGAAATAAAGTTTGACGTACAATTTTTTTTTATCTTGAACATCTATGAGGTTATGCCTGAACTTGCCAATATATACGGATTTTGTCGAGTTGTGTGTTGGTGAATGTGTAGAAATCTGGCAACAGGACTCTGACCCCAAGAGTGCAATATAAATAAATTACCAAGTAATCTAGACTGACAGCCTGAAATACATGAGGTGTGGTTGTGAGTCCACTGATGTCATGGGGGCAAAATGCAGGCATGTGGTGCAATGCCTCAAAATAAATATTTAATACACCTCAGTAGACCTAGACAATATATTCCAGGAATAGGCTGCATAGGCTGCATGCATATCTCTTGGTGAAATGAGGAAAAGTCAAAGAAAATTAATTTATAATTGTGCCATCACAACAATGGGTATGCTACCCATAAATTATTTTTGGATGACAGTAGGCCTACAGTTGTGTGAGTGATGGTTGTATGCATGATCATGTGCGGATGTGTGTGTGCATTTCATAGGATGGAGGTGGTGGGGTTGGGGGGGGGGGTAGTAGACTTGACATTATTTCCTTGAAGTCTATTCTCACACCAGAATTGAATTTTAACCATTTTTATTTTATTCATTTATTTGACGTCTATCCTATTCACAAAGGAGGACAACTTTTAAAAATAATGTGTCAGTCGATGGTTTCCTTTTTTATTTCATTGCATTCTCCGCAGTCTTTGTGAGGTATTGTAGGGCTTTTTATTTTATGGTCACGCTCATAATATTTAACTTTGATAGGCCCTAATGCTAGAAGCAATACGAACTATTACCATGAACTTCAAACATTGATCTATTGAAGTTGAATGAAAAGTATTTAATTTTGAAACGGGCGCCATTATACTACCCGAGAGTCTTTGCGCTACTGCGCATGCTTGGCGTTATCTTTTTTGCTTCATTCTCCTTGGGACGCCATATTGCCTTCTTGTTTCCAACAACGCCCTCACACGTAGAATTTGGAGTTATAAAAGGTAGGTAATTATTTTTACATTAAACAACACAACTTGTGTTGTATTATCTTACAGATTACATCAGCTAATCTTTAATAATGTTTATGCCTCCTACTTAACACGTCATGTGGAGTAAATTGATACGTTTGTGATGCGGAAATTGAGTTGCATTACAGCGTACGCGCAACCACAACTTCATCTTATCCACCATATTGATGACAGCGCTGACCGTGCCAATTTGAAGCAATTTTTGCCTTTAATGCCCCCTGTATCCCAAAATTGTAAGTAGAATCAGTGTTGAAATAGTTCCGATAGATTGCGTACATTAAGACAACATTTGACTTTCGCGATTCCGTTCTAAATTTATGTGGGAGACATGGCATTTTATTATGTGACCTTTACCGTTTCCAACTTTAATGTAAGGTCTACCCGGGGCCACAAACTAATGTTAGGCATCTAGGCTCCACATTCTCTTCCATCTAAGGACGAAGGAGCCGTTAAAACATGACCGCCTTTGGGTACACTTGTTCGACAGAAGAGTGCGTACCTACTCGTGTTCCAAATTTGAATCTAAAAGTCAAGTGATGACTGAAAATCAATCAAACGAGGCCTAGCCTAGCCCTAACTCACTTTGCAGGTATTGATGGAAAGCGAAGGCAAATCCATAAGTTGTCTGCGTAATCCCTCATGTCCCTATATGGCTACAAAATGGCTGCCCAACTCATTTACTTTCAGACTGCCTAGGCCACTGCCCATCATAGGCCTAATGCCTACCCTAGCCCTACCCTACTTTTTTTGACACTTTAAACTATTTTTCAATTGCCAAGGCCTTGTTAAAGTCACTATTTGCTTATTGAGCCATAAGTAAAAATATACAAAATTGCATAAATTTACTTAGGCAAACACATTTTTTAGGTAAATTATGCTTTCTTATGCCTTCTTTGATTACTTAGGGGTACTCATTTCATCATTGTTGATTTTGTTGTTTGCATTGCATCAAAGATGGTTTGCATTGTTATTCCATAGCACGCAAATAATATTCACTGTTAAAGCGCCAGTAAACTAACTAGGTAGGCCTAGTCTAGGCTACTAGGGCCTAGGCCTACTACGAAAGAAGCAAGAATTATGAATCTGTGTAGCCAGGACTTATGCTTTTTTAATATCTTTTTATCCCTATGCATAGGCCCTTAAAGTATTTACGCCTAAATACTTTGGGACCTAATTCAGCCAACAATAGGCCCTAATTGTTCAAAGTTGATGGGGCTTGGAATAGGGCGATAAGCAAGCCTATTTAAGCAGTTAGCCATGCTATTTTTGGTACGACTGATGTTTCCATATTCCATAGCGACATTCACGTTACCTATCCTTACAGAATCGCAATGCGAGCACTAATCAAGGTCAAGCGATATAGGCTATATGAGGCCTATTGATTTTAAGAATACTCCACTACTACAAATTTTGGTCCTGTTGGTACTGTAGGTCTGATCATGTTTTTAAAATGACTGCACTTACTATAGGCTCTTGCTAAGGAGTATAAAATATCACCATCTTTAGGTAGGCCTATTCACACGCTCCGTAAATTACTGTATTCTTAGCATTGGGCAATGCTTGGTTTTAAAATAGTCTCAAGTTCTTCTTCAAAAATAGTTTTAGAGACTGTTTTTTATTTATTTTTATCTAATTTGGCGGCCATAGTGCGAGGACAATCCTCCGGTGAGTGCCGGCTTATAACTGAGACCGCCTTTAGCCAATCAAAATCAGCATCTAGATCTGTGCTGCACTCTTATGACAACTCTTGAAAGAAAGTGGGAGTTGGTAGTAGCAAATACCTTCTTATAGGCCCTCCCTACAGTAGCAGCAACAACATACTCGAGGGCAATAGACCTATGGCAAAAGTAAATTATGATTTCAAGGTAGTAGGCATACCAGACCAGCCCAACTCACCTCCGCACTGCCAGAAATTTCAAATGGGTACTGATCTCTGTTTGACATTCACTTGTTGATATAAGTGTCTGTGCCGATAGGGTTGGCTCGGTCTATTTTAAATTGAAGTCCCTCACTGAAAATCAGGTGACTGAGTGGTTAACGGGGTTGTAAAATACCTGGGCCTTATAAAAAAAACTCAGGTGGGTTAAATGGGTAGGGAAACCAAAAAATAGTTTTTAGGGTTAGTTGTTTTTTAGACATAATTTAATATTTTCCCATAAAACAACAAAGAGGACTTAGAAATATAAGAAATGGGAGTGGTTGTCTGTCCAGGATAGCATGGAAGAACAAACAAAATTAATGTGGAAATGGTAGAAAACAGAAAAAGATTTATTTTGTATTTAACTTAATTTTGGACATTGGCACCGTGGAATCGTTTGCACTAGGTGTGTAACATTTAGATATGGGTTTGATTGATGTATTGATGAATTGCATGTTTTCAGAAAAGATTTTTCCAAAAACGTGTCATTTAATCAATTTCAATCACTTATGCTTGGGCCCTATGCGTACCGTCATTCCATTCGTGTCTTGTCATTGTGTGAATGACGTGCAATACGAGAGTTTCAGGAAGGCTTTGGGCGGCGGTATCTACTTACTTTGGGCTATGGTGGGCAAATAATGTAATTTTTACTTGGCTACGATAGGCGGATAGGAATAACTATCACGTATTTTTCATCGGATACAATGATTAAAGAATTTGTATGACGCAAAATGTCAATATATTTTATAGCTATGGTTCTTCCTGTAACATTGGAATACGTTTTGTCAGCCACGAAACGGTAGGTCGACTTCCAAAGCGTTGAAAGTGGCCAGCTGGCATAGCCTTAGATCTGCTTTTACAGGGCCCCAGCTTTTTTCATTGATATTTTTCTGCCTATTTTCTGGTTGCTGGCCACTGGTAGAGCTCGCAACTTGAGTTAGGTGTCCTGTATCATTAGTGTGATCAGTTTTTGACTTGTACAGTTTTCAATAATTATATGTCCGATATAATTATTTATTCGTCAGATCTTTTGTACCAAATAGTTATAATCAAGATTTGAACACAAGAATGAAGATTCGCGTTTGGTGGTTTCTTCTGCGAAAGTTTGATTACTCCCTGATTTGCTGTTCCTGATTTTTGGCAAACCTCATAATCGTTTGAGTGGGATCGTCTAATAAATCTGTTTTTTCTTTTCATTTTTCTTTTTTGTTGTTTTTTTCTTTCTCTCTTCTTTTTCTTTTTTTTCTTTTTCTTTTTCTTTTTCTTTTCTTTTTTCTTTTCTTTTCATTCCCAAACCTTTTTTATTTAGTTCATTAATTAATTGAATTTAATATCCATACCAAAATCATTGTGGATAGACGTTAAATAAATAAAAAAAATAAAATAAATACATTTTTTATGGTTTTCAAAAAAACAGAGCTTTAATTTCCATTGTTTCCTTGCTCAAATCGTTAGTATAGTTTCGTCCGTTTACATTTGACGAATTTCGGCTTTTTCGCCGACACAGCGGGAACATGTAAGCCACTTGTTATAACCAATTACGAGGGTTGTAATTTAAAATTCAGTCTTCGCTGACCGTCGTCAATGTTGCCCGGCTGAAGTTTCATTGTGCGCCTCTTTGGCAAACCAATGAAGCGCAATAATGGGAACCAAACTAAGTGATTTGGCGACGGGTTTGCTATTCATTATAATAGATATGTCAATCACTGGGGACCTCCGAGACTATTTCCCGGTGAACCAGAGGAAGATAATCTTGTCAAGAGGTGTGAACAAATCTGGTCTTTTGTCCCTTTGAGGATTTCCAAATTCGTCAACTGTAAACGGACGAACTATAACAGAATATAATAAAATTCGTATTCGATTGGTTTGAATTGCCAAATGGTAGGGCCTATGCAACTTTAAGGAATCTTCAGTAAAATTCTTTAACATGTTTTTAGAGGCGCCATCGTAATTTTTTACCACCAGTCGGCCATGATAGTCGGTGAGATGTCATCTGAAACTCTTGTATATTTTTGGAGGCTCACGATATTTCTTACTGTGTTTTTGCACATCCAATCTTGGTTACGCATGTTGGCAAAATTGTAATTTTTTAAACCAATATTAATAATAATCAAACACCCGGTTCCAACATAAGTCAGGTCGGGGGGTGACGTATCACCAATTTCTCGGGCTGTGGACTTTCAGTGTTTGCTAGCCAGGCTCAACACCTCCTCATCTACTTCGATGTCTTCTATGACAGGCATTTCTACCAGTTCTCTCCATTTCTTTCTATCCTCCCAGAGTCTTTCTTCATTAATTCTTTCCCATGATTTTCCTCTTTCTTCAATGTTCCATTTTATTTGGTCCCGCCATCTATCTCTTGGCCGGCCAACTCTTCGCACTCCCCCACATGTACGTTCAAATTCTCGTCTTGGGATTCTGTCTTGCTTCATTCTTCTTACATGTCCATACCACCTGAGTCTTTCTTTTCCTATTGTATTTCGTAAACTTTCCACTCCTAGTTTGTTTCTTATTGTTTTGCTCCGTACCTTGTCTATTTTTGTTAAGGCTGCAGAACTTCTTAAAATTTCATCTCTGCTGCTTGTAATCTGCTGTCTTCCTTTCCTCCTATTGTCCATGTCACGGATGCATATGATATTATTGGGAGGAAATACATTTTGTACAATAACATCTTGCACCTGAATGATATTTCTTCTTTCCATAATAGTTTACGTACACTTTGGTAAAATTTGTCTGCTAATATAATTCTCCTTGATATTTCAGCATCTATTTTTGCGTCCTTTGTTAGTATACTTCCGAGGTATTTAAATGCTTCTGCAATGGCCAGCTCTTCACCCCGTAGTATTATCTTCTTTTGATTTTGTTTACTTTTCTTCGTTACTATTAATGTTTCACTCTTTTCAATGCTTATTTTCATGTTAAACTTCAGTGTTTCCTCATTCCATCTATCTACGCTCTTCTGTACTTCTTCAATGGTATCTCCCCATCTCACTATATCATCTGCAAATATCATAGTTTTAGATGTTTCACTTTCTGTGGGTTCAACTTTACGCAGTATGTTATCCATAACAACGGTAAATAATGTAGGTGACATCACACTACCTTGCCGTAGCCCACCGTTTATTTCAAACCAAGTAGTTCTACCAAATGGTGTTTGAACACAGCTCTTTGTTGTGACATATGTGCTTTGAATTCTTGTTATTAGACTCTGTTCTACTTCTGCATCTTTTAAGCATTCCCAAGCTTTTGCTCTTGGGACACTGTCATATGCTTTTTCTACATCCAAGAATACCATGAACATTTCTTCTCCCTTTTCCCACTTTTTTTCCATTATTTGTCTGAGCGCAAATATGAGATCTATGGTTGAGCGGCCAGCTCTAAACCCATATTGTTCCTCTCTCAAACTTGGCTCTACTTGTTGTCGTAGTCTTCGATCTAGTATTTTCTCGTATATCTTTGCACACTGGCTCATCAGCGTTATTCCTCTATAATTTTTACACTTCTTCCTGTCCCCTTTCTTAAATGTTGGCACTATAATTCCTTTCCCCCAGTCATCTGGTACCTTCTTTTCTTTCCAAGCTTCACTGGTCACTCTCCACATCCAATCTATGCCTGCATCGCCTGCAGCCTGATCATCTCCACAACTATTTCATCCTCTCCCGAAGCTTTACCATTTTTCATGGCTTTTACTGCTTCAACTACTTCCCGTCTTGATATTTCATTTCCTATTATTTCTTCTATTTCTTCCTCATTGGTGTTCTGAAAGATTTCTATTGTTAGGTCCCCTTCCTGAGTTTGGTTATGGTTAGTATCAGGTAACCTAGGCATATTAAGTAGGTTTTTGAAATATTTCTTCCACATGTTTTTCACTTCTTCTGGTCAGTAATAAGAGATTCATTGTTGTTGGTCAGGTATCTTGTGATTTCTTCTGTTTTTCTTTTGCTTCTCATTAGTCCATACAACAATTTCTTATTTGTATCAAAGTCCTTCTCTAATTTGTCTGCAAATATTTCCATTGTATTTTTCTTTTCTTAATTTTCTTTAGTCCTGTTTTTATCCTTTTCCTTTCGGGCTACATTTTTGCGTTTAACAGCTGTCTTCACTCTTCCATTCCACCACACAGTTTCCTTTTCCTTTCTTATGCCACCTGCCCTTCCGCATATTTCTTCAGCACTACTAATAAATACTGACTTAAGTAATTTCCACTCCTCATCTACTGATAACAAATCATGTGTTGGATACTTTTCCTCTATCTGTCTTCTAAAGGACAGCATGTCAGTCTCCTCCTGTAGTTTCCATGTCTTGATTTTTGGAATCTTCCTCCTGGGATATAGTCCATGATTTTGGTCTTTATTGTTCACTCTTATAAGGCTTACAAGTAGTCTGTGGTCTCCATCTAGAGACACACTGGGAATTACTTTTACATCAGTGATATCTTTGGCCATGTTGCTACTTATAATAATATAATCAATAACTGACTCAGATGAGCCATCCCAGGCGTACCGAGTTATTTGTTGATCCTTTTTCTTCATGAACCAGCTATTTCCGATTCGAAGTCCATTCCTGGCACACAAATCAAGTAAATTTTCTCCTTCCTTGTTCCTTGGCCCATACCCATGGACCCCTAGTACCTCTTCATATCCCGTTCTCTCTCTCCCTACTTTACCAATATTATGGTGCAATATTCTTTAACATAGGCTACCTACCTGAAAATGCAGTCACCTTTTAGATTAACAATAATTTGTATTTTATCGTTGTGCATTACTAGTTTCTACTAACATTATCATTCTATATTATCAATTGTATCGATTTATTCTGTCATGTCACCTTATCGAAATCGATATTTTTTTTCTTTTTCGTTGTGCATTCGTACTTCCAATTTATAACACCGTGGCTTTAATTTTCTAAACATAGGCCGTAGTAAGTTTCCTCAATTTATTGAACCTACGTAGTAATGTTTGTGTTCGACGGTAGACCAAACATTTAATAATTTCCTTCGTATTTTGTTTTCAGGTGGTTAACTGTAGCATCCTACCAATGCTTTAATCATGACTACAGCTACCTCTGTGAAGGCTAAAAAGTTTGGTAAGAGCATACACATTCATTGTAAAGTAGACTACATTAACAACATTTTGTTACTGGTACCTAACCATGTTAAGAGGATGGGATAGTCGCGAAATTAAAACCACACGAAATTACAGTTTTTTCGTGATATCTCGAGAACGATGCAAAATATCTAAAAACTGATTGCAGACAGCCCTGTGGTTTTGGGATAACTATAGCTAGGGTTACCATACGTCCGGTTAAACCCGGACATGTCCTCTTTTTCGTATGCTGTCTATGCGTCCGGGCGGCTTTTTCATAAAAGCGTGAAATGTCCGGGTTTTTGTGTAACTACGGGTGCAGCTACATTTATTACGACAATCAGACCATACGTACACTATTCGATGACGCTGCTGGCACGGCACGACATGGTTATTGTAGTCAGCGGTCAGATACGTACGTGCAAGACATCTCCGACGCTCCGTTCGGGTGGCAGTACAGCCTTGGCCTTGCTCCCTTATTGCCGTGAGGCCGGTCGGCTGTCGCAGTGTCAAGTTTCGCGCTAGGTCTCGTGTAAATGTAAGTTTTCTGACAAGCTCGGTGAAAAGTATCCATGTTTTAAGAAAGGTAGATATGACTGGGAAGCCGAGTGTCTTATATAGTAATTGTACTTTCGTCCCTCCCTTCGTCTCGATTAGCCAAGTTGCATAAATATGAGACGTTAAGCAATATCCAATCAATCTCTATTGCAAACAAAGGAAGTCTAGATTTAGAAGCTCACATTCAAACAACAAATCATGTTAATTGTGTTCAGAGTCCATGCTGTGGCATATTTATTTGTAATGTCCTCTTTTTTGCACCAGCACTTATGGCAACCCTAACTATAGCCTGTACGAAAACATGTTGTAATGTGATGGTAATTAAGTTTTTTATTTGATATATTTAATTAATTAAATGCATATCTTATACAAACCGCACCGATATTTGAATATTTTTTCTTGCATTATATTGCTCTAACAAAACCACAATCACAATCGGTTTTTAGATATTTTGCATCGTTCTCGAGATATCACGAAAAAACTGTAATTTCTCGTGATTTTAATTTCGCTACTATCCCTCCCTCTTAAATACATAGTATAGTCATGAGTCTGAAACTTGTTGATTTGGTGCTAACGGGTTCCTTGTTTCCGACTTTCTACTCTAGCTGTGGCAGCAATGGATATTAAATTGGAAGGGCACGAAAGTGTCCCGGAGCCGGAAACCATTTCCGACATTCAGAATTACTTGGAGACTTTTAACAAAGAGATCCAGGGTACAGACCAGCAACCAGTGCAGCATGTAACCGGTGAGTTGACCAACATCACTTTTACCCTGTGTACAGCTAGAGCTGAAATTGCCCAACTGTCATGTGTTTTTTATCGAACATGTCACTTGGATGACGATGACAAACCTTTGAGGCAAATCAGTGATAAATAAAATAAGCCGTTTAGGCGGAACCATATATGTAGCCTTTAGCCCCAGCCCTAAACAGAATATCAAATTCTACAAATTAGTCAATAAGTCTATAACATAAGATTAAGATCATTTGAAGCCATTTTTTGCAATGGCTCACAAATGGATTACATTACAGGTCCGAAGCTTTACAAATCTAATACATGCTATATTTTTCCAACTCCTCTGAGAAAGGGATGGTGGGGATCCTCCTGGCCGAAATGTACCTGGCTCAAATAAACAAGGCCCACATAATTTCAGGTCTTGCTTTTGAATACGGTAGGCCTACATTGTCAACACATTAAAAAAACCATATCACTGCTTTTGACTTTTGTACAATAGCTCAAATTCGGTTGATTAGAATTTCAAATTAACTGTGAGGCCTCGCCTATCGGCATGGGGCGGCATGGCCTATGCCTACTTGGGCCCGCTTAAATGACCTATGCCAGAAGTTCTTTACCTCGTTGATATTCAGACTATCCAGGTCCCCATACAACTTCAAATATTGTGTCGTCAATAAGGTTGACAATTTCATTTATTGGAGTAGGCCTACTATTCTTATTTTTAATTGTTTGAGAAAGAATGATTTGATTAGGCCTACTAATCAAGTTGCTCTATTCACCTACAAATAACTTGCTCTACAGTCTGGGTCTATTTATATGTATTGGTGCAATTCATCTTTCCAGTTCAACAAGTTGTTACGGCAGACGGTACAGCGGGAGAAGGTACCTACTTCGTTGACCAGTCTGGGCACTACTACTACCAGGCCAGTGCCGACCAGCAGCCAGTGATGACGGTGGTATCTGGTAAGGAATGCTACTTATATAAAACATTAACTTTTTTTTTTAACTTGTGGTTAGCGTATCTGCTTCCAATGCAGAAGGTCCAGGGTTCGATTCCCGCTAAATTCAGAAGTTTTTTAACTTCTGATTTGGACTTAAGTCCATCAGTTCTTGTCTTAGGAGTTTGTAAACGGTGACTTTGGAGCCGTCCTAGCAACGAAGCACATAATAAATTTCAGAGTTGTTCTGAATCGGCCTTGTTGATTCTGGCGTTGATTCGCGGGTGTTCGCACTGTACATACCACTGATTGCTATATTTCCTATTAAAAATATCGATCTTTGGTTGGTTATCGGCATCGCTCACTCGTCGATTGCATCGGGGCCTGCAGGGTTGGCTTGGTCGCTTTGATTTGTCCCCCACTGAAAATCAGTTATATAACTGAGTGGGTAGACTCTAAATATATATATATATATTTTTTTTTTTTTATTTAACTTTGCTGTAGTTCTATATCTAGGTTGCTAACGCTCTCATCACTAGGCATGGGCCACAGGGTAATGTTCCTTCCAACCCATCAGATTTCTTTTAAAAATCATGCTACGCTACCCTTAAAATCCAATTATATTTGCAAAAGCCGGCGCGGAGCGCATTCTAGTTGAAATGTTTACTGCTTCTACAAAAATGATCCGATATATCTCAAATAAACTCAGAAATTTAGCCTAAATAAATTTATGTCTAGAGATTGTGAACTCTTACAATTTTTTCTTGGTGACAAAATATCACCCCCCCCTCATCTTAGTCATATCAAGTAAAATGTTGCCCACTGCTGTCGCCGTCAATAGCCCGCGCGCTGTCATACTGCCTACGAATACAAACATATCTTTCCTTGAAGCATAGACACGCTAAAACTTGACCTAGACGCCAAGATTCTCCCAGGTCTCTCCTTTTCACTGACAGATTCATACCTCTTCATTTGTTTAATAAGTTGTGGATCCTACAGATGTGGATGGAGAATCGGAGGCCACTTACGTTGCAATGCAGCCTCAAGGAGGTCACATCGAAATGGAAGAAGGAATGACAATGGAAGCTTCAGAAGAGGTACGTAGGCTTAGTTGTGTTTAAAACAGAAGTTAGGGAAACCCGTAGATGTAAGCCTATCTATGTAGAAATAGGCCTAGACACTTAATTATTTTTTATGAACATTTATTTGCCTGGAGAGGACATTGCACAATTAAAACGTATTCCCAATGTGCCCTACTTCCTTAAATGGATCATGTTCGAATACTCGCATGTCTATATGATGTGCATATGAGTGAACACTGTAGAAGGCTTACTTAAATAAATAAATAAAAATAAATAAATAAAATTGAAAAGATAAATTTTTATGTTTGTATTCTAGGGTGAACTTGTAACTGGAGATGTGCCAAACCAAATGATTCTGAACTCGAGCGATGCATATCAGACGGTGACCATTGTACCCTCCGAAAACAACCCAGGCGAAGTCAGCTATGTTCTAATAGTTCAACAACCGGATGATAAGGAAGACAAGATAGACGATCAAGATCTTACGGTTTATGACTTTGACGAAGGAGAAGAAGCAAGCATTGCAATGGTGAGTTTAGCGGCTGCAGTAAAAGAATAGAAAAATATTAAGGCAACAAATACAAATTGCACTCGTTTACCAGTAATTGGCTATATAATTGCATTATGCCTACCTAGATATAGAGTACTATTACTATTAGCAATGCTGTTAGTAAAATTCCTGCTCTACCTAGCCAACAATTCCAAACTAATTGAACAACCTAGTCATTTGACACCTATCACTTTCCATCTTTCTTCACCTATGGGGTCGAGATGGGCGAGCCTACTCTACACCCTCTGGTGGGTCCGTGTTTCCTTGTTCATAACAAGTGTGACTCCTTGTCCTGCTGGGGGGGCCTAGCAGGTGATGAACCTGTTAGACCCTACTCGTCTTTTCCTTCAACCTCTTCATCTGCAGCCAAGAGCTAATATAGCACGTGTACCTGTGCTATATAGCCAAGAGCTTGCAATTTGTAGTCTTGTTTCCTTTCGTTTTCGAATCCCAGTCACAATTAGTAGGGCAGCCTCTCTCGTTGCCACGGGTCTTGGTTCAAATCCAGGGTAAGACATGGTTCTTTTGTCGCCCAAGCACCAGAGTCTAGGAGGGAAGCCCCCTCACTGGTTGTGCTGTGTTGTGACTTTCCACCCTTCCTAAAGTCCTTTGCAAGTAAAGAACGATCCCAGGTATCAAGAAATTTCCCCTCCTCGTTACCACCTCCACTCGGCACGGGTGACAGTGCTCGCGAGACGTTGGAATGCGGTAGGCCGCATGACCCATTCATCCAGGTGTCATTGTTAAGAAAGCATTTTTTTTTCAGTAGTTAAAATGTTATAATTTCTCATTTATTTTCAAATATATGGAATAATCACGTAAAATTAATGTAAAATAAACTTTGTATTTTTGAAATAGCTTGAAAACTGCCGTAATTATTGCCTGCCGTAATTATTCTGATCGTAACCATGAAGTTACAACTAACTCTAATTACGGCAGTTTTCATGCTATTTTAAAAATACAAAGTGTATTTCATATTAATTTTATATGATTATTCCATATATTTAAAAATAAATGAGAAATTATAACATTTTAACTACATCAAAAAATTTATTTCTTAACAATGACACCTGGATGAATGGGTCATGCGGCCTACCGCATTCCAACGCCTCGCGAGCACTGTCACCCGTGCCGAGTGGAGGTGGTAACGAGGAGGGGAAATTTCTTGATACCTGGGATCGTTCTTTACTTGCAAAGGACTTTATCTCTAACCTTTTCTCTTTGTATGAATGAAGAGGCACCCTTGCCCAGCAACAGCAGGAGGGGCAGCTTTTCTCTTGTTGCCAAGGGTCCTGGTTCGAATCCAGGGTAAGTCATGGATTTCTTGTCTCCCGTGCACCAGAGTTGGGAGGGAAGCCCCCTTACTGTCTGTGCTGACTGTGTGCCCCAGTATGAATGGTGTGTGAAGTAACCTTGCTGATGATGACAACATGCTTGCAGAATTTACTTCTTGCGTGGCCCTACCACAGGTTTGGTTATGTGTTGTGAGTTTTGGTTGCATGTAGTTAGCTGATTTTTAGTGGCCACCATCCGCCTGAAGAGTCCCAGAAGGACGAAACGCGTCGTGGATTAAGGTAACAACTTTAAATTAGCTACAGTTGTCATCAGCAGGTGAAAAGTTTTGTCGCCCCCAGCCCTTCAGGCTGGGCTTGATGTTCTCTATGCTTTCCCAACCTGTCAACCCTTCTCCAATCTAAACTAAACTAGCCATTTGGCCTTTTCCAAACTAATTGAACAACAATAAAGTATAACAATAACAATAACTTATAATATAATATATATAAATATATATAATGCACAGTATAGCCAATCAGAAGAAAATGAAGCAAAAGTCCACTGTTTGGCCGACTAGACTAGTTTCTCAAATTTAGTTTTAAATCATCCCTGGTCATCAAAAACCAATTTCACAATCTTGCTGCTTGCTTCAATTTATTGTTTCAAGCTGTTGTCCGCATAGCGTGCTAGTGTTGCGGCAGTTTGTGCAACCGACCACCTAAGATGCACATCTGACAGTGTTGTGGTTGTTTTGGTAATTTCTTGCATTTGCAGTTAATTAGGCTTCTCATTCCATTCTAAGCTAGCTGTTCTCTAATATTTTATGTCTCCCATGTATCTGTCTGGCAGCTTAGTCCAATAGGTGTGTAATGTTTATTTTACTTTTACAGGAATCTGAAAATGAAGACGATAAATCTAAAATTATAAAGATAATACCAAAAAAATCCCAGACTGTGACCCAAGCACATATGTGCAACTACTGCAATTACACAAGCCCAAAAAGGTAAGTCTTTGACACAATATTATGTTCAATACTTGTATCAAGCCTATACAATAGTATTGAAAAGAAATGTGAGGCGATGCACAGCAGTTGATGCGTGGGAGTTGGATTGCGGGTGGCCTATGTTCAGGCGCTATTTCAAATGTAAGATCGTGAAAATAGCACGAGTGCTGTTTGTTTTTGAGATTGTATTTTCTGAAAAAAACATAGCGCTATATTCAGGCCAATACGATATTAGGTTTATGCATAGAATACATAGACAACACCATCTAGGTGACAAATAAAACACAATTTTAAAGATTTAAAATCACAACAATAAAACTTTAAACTTTAAAGCAATTGCAAATCATTTGGCCTACTTACAAATCATTACAAACTACTACACGTAGGCCTACTAACATTGTAGGCTACATTTTGTATGAATGTAAAGTTGGGGCCTAGAAACCACTTTTGTGATCTAAAAATTAGGCCTATACCCTACCTCTTTAAATATTTTTTATGACCATGACTTTTTCGTTCAATATCAATTTGTTGTGTTTTAGTTAGTTGATGAAAATTTAACAAAAATCGTATGGTCTGAAAGGGTTTGAATTCTTAATTTAATATTAATAGGTATTCCGGTTATGCGAGCTCGCATTCAGGCAACCCGAGGTAGAAACGAGGAAGTGGGTCTTTGTACTTCAACAAGTTCGTAGCTGTTGGGTGGTAGGCCTACGAAGTGCTGTAACTTAAATGTCGTGTGATTTCAGGTACTTGCTGTCACGTCACATGAAATCTCATTCAGAAGAGCGTCCACACAAGTGCTCGGTGTGTGAACGAGGCTTCAAGACGCTGGCGTCTCTCCAGAACCATGTCAACACTCACACAGGCACAAAACCCCACCGCTGCAAGTTTTGTGACAGTGCCTTTACCACTTCAGGTAAGTGCTCGGCTTTCTGTTATGTCTGAGGGGGTACCCTACTGTACCTTACAGGCATTCAACTCCTTTAATTTACTTGTGCTAATTGATCCAAGTTTATTAATGTGTTTTTATATGTAGGCCTATTGTGAAGTAATAGGTCCTTGGAATGGATTTAAGGTAAGTAAGGCTAACATGGAACACTTGTTCAACATGGCTCATATTTGCTTCCTCTGGTAACCTTTTCATGTTATCTTGTTGAGGAAATTATATACTGGTACATCGGATGATCGGAGTAGCCAATTCAATGGACCTGATGTATGCAGCCTATACAATGTGACTCATCGTAAGTATGGTACCTACTTACATTCAATATCAAGGAATTGAAATAAAATTTGTTAATTACCCTTTTTTAAAATAGTTGTTCCATTTAAATAACTGTCAAACTCGTTATATTCATTACCAGGCCTTTATCACTGTTTTTCACGTTAAATTTTGAGAAGTCTCGTTCACATTTCATAAGAACAATGCTATTTATAATTCCCTTTTAATATTATGTCTGCTGGCTGTAGCCTACGTTGTCACGCTTATGACACCATAATTTTGTGGTCCTGAGCTGTTTTAACGTTTTTATCCCGTTTTCGAGGCTCTGAGACATCTTCTCAAAGATTAAACCGAGAATATGAATTTTGGGGGATGTCAATGTTTGGATTGTTTACCCACCCGGGCCTTTATTCTGCAAATACCTAAAAATAGATTTTTCTTTTCACATTTTGGTTCGACGTGCTTTAGTATAAATAAATAAATACATATTTAGAGTCTACCCACTCAACTGATTTTCAGGGGGGGGGGACAGTAAACCAAAGCGACCAAGCCAACCATGTAGTCCCCGACGCAAATGGGAGAGGTGCCGTATATACGGTACCTACTACCTACCCAATGGTACAGTCGTGCTTGTACTGTTGATGCCGGGTCGTAAAACGTGATGTGAGACTGTAACATCGTTAATCATTATTCACTAGGAAAACGCTTAAGTCCCGCCGCGTTGTTGGATGAGCGTAATTAGAGGACCTGGATCTTATTAATTACAGAAGATAAAGCGGCGTTAAGCGTAATTGGTGCATTGAGTTGCCAAGATTTATGCGGATTTTCTGTTGTTCTGTGAAAAAATCATTACTTAATTGAAGATTTTTTTAAAAATTAATTTAAATTAAATAAAAAATAAACTCTTATTTTTAATTTTTTTAATTAATCGTCGTTTAAAAAAGAAAAAAATCGTAAAATTTTGATTTTCATAAGAAATAATTATTCGATGGTGCTCAAATTTCATACGAATATATTAATTCATAAAATTAAGATTCTGTGAAAAAATCATTACAATCGGATAAAGCATGTAGGTGTTATAAGTCAAAGAATTGTTTAAACAAAGAAAAAACCCGTAAACTTTCGATTTTCTTGAGAAACAATTTTTCGATCGCGCTCAAATTCCACATGAGTACCTAATTCATAAAAATTAAGGTTCTGTGAAAAAATCATTAAAATCCGACAAAGCATGTAGGTGTTATAAGTCGAAGAAATTTTCAAAAAATCGAAAAAAATCGTAAAATTGCGATTTTCATCAGAAATAATTTTTCGATTGCTCTCAAAAACGTGGCAGTTCTTCGTTCAGAGATTTCGAAGGTCTCCATAAAATTTCATTACAATCGGATTATCGGTTTAGCCGGAATCGTGCTAACAGACACACAAAAATACAAAAAAAAAAAAAACATTCCGGATTTTTTTCTCCAGTGTAGTGAAATGGAATCTTCGCTACGCTCATCCAATTAATCATTAATTCATTATGCATTTTTGGCAATACCGTTCATAGCTTATCAATCGTGTTTTAGCCACTCAGTATTAATATTTAGCCCACTAAAAATTTGTATTAAGATTAACATATTTTTACTTTTTTAAATTTTTGTTTGAAACTTTTAAAAGTGCACAAATAATAAAATCTTTATATGGTTCTACTGCTATATGGATATTGAAATATTTTGCTGATATTGATAATTGCATGATAGGCTATGTCATCCTCACAGCCTAGTCCTAGTTAGCTATCATCATAACCATTGATTCACAAAGAACAATATTCATTTAGTTCATTTAAATTTAGAAGCTCGGAGGATGTACTGATAAGTCGTAGTGGTAAGTTTAGCTGAGTGATAAGCAAGGGGCATCCAAGGCTCTGGCAAACTGTTGAGGTGAGGAAAGGGACAGACGTTACTCTTGCTTTGCAGGCTGTTATTTCTTACATGATTTATTCATTGAGATGTTGATAGAATGCCAATTGGCTGGAGTATATTGGTGTGTGAAAGGATCCAAAAGCTTACTTTCGAAAAGTGATGGTGGCTGCTGAAATTCTTCATAAATAGAGACATAAAAATATATACATGGTCCTGTCAAGACCACGTATCGAAACGTCTAGTGTTTTTCTGTGTTTTGTATATATTTTCGTCTCTATTTATCAAGAAATTCGGCAGCCACCATTTTTCAAAGGTAAGCTGTTTGATTCTTTCTCACACATCAATATAGATTTATTCATTGATTCTAAAACTTTGCATTGTGTCTGCACACACACACACACACACACACACACACACACACACACATTTTGCACATTTGGAACTTAAAGAGTACTTTTTTATTATGGGAAGTTACTGTACTTACTTACATCTTACAGTGTGGCTCATTTTTGTTTGCAACTAATAATATAACTAATTAATAAGAGTGTAAAATGTATGTGACTTAACACAAAGCCAAGAGGCTTAAATGCCACACACACTACACTCTTGTATGACTTGCATAGGCAGTTCAATTCAGTTAAGTTCAGTTGTTAAATTTATTGCACATGGGTATTTTGGTGTCATTGTGGGAGGTTACTAAGTAGGGTGTAGTACTACAGGCCTACCAGTTACGCAGTCATATTTTTGTAATTTATGAAATGATTTAAGACTTTGCTCGATACATAATAGTTATGTAGTATCGAATCGAATCTGCCTAAAGATTCTAGCTTGGTTTGAATTTAGGATCAGTGTGTACAATGCTAGTACCGGTACCGTATTAATGCGATTATAGGCCGCAGGTATATTTAAAAAAAAAAAATAGTGGGGTGCTGTATGCACAACCTTTCCTCAATAGTAGTATAACATAGGTCCTACTTATATAATTTGAGTACCGGTAGTCAAAATAAGGGTGTGGCCACAACTCGATGCCGGCGGCCTATAATCGAGTAAATAGGGTAATTTGTGAATTTGTCTAAGAACCTAGGTTTGTTTGTGCTTTGCAGGTTACGTTAATACTCATATACGGTTGAAGCACACTCACGAGAAACCCCATAAATGTACAGTGTGCCCGTATGCTTGCGTGACTGCCAACAGAATGGTCCACCACATTCGTACCCATACCGGGGAAAGAAATTACCAGGTGAGCTGACGACAAACAAAGCTTCTTTTTGTCCCAGGTGAACTCGTCAGGCATGTGCGTTACAAGCACACTCACGAGAAACCGCACAAGTGTTCCATCTGTGAGTACGCTAGTGTCGAGCTGAGCAAGATGCGGAACCACATGCGCTGTCACACTGGGGAGCGCCCTTACCAGGTGAGGATAGTTCTGGCCAGTACAGTGTTCTCCACAGAAATAGATGTATACTTTACAGTGGTCATTCCAAAAGCATTGCCGGTGTAGATATTGTGCCAACACCACCGTGGCCTGCGCCATTACGTGGGCGCGCCTTCGGGCCAAGTTCATTCTCTGTTTTAGGGAAGTTCCTTAGATACGGGCGCCGTACGGCTCAGTTCTTGTCAGCAGCCATGAGAGACACATCTTCCCAACAAGCTTACGGCTGCGGGAGCGGGACGATATGATCTCGCTGACCCGCACTTTTATTTTTACTTCACCGAACACTCTCATTACGCGTGTAACCTGCATTCAAGTAAACATGGACTTGTCTGTTTTGGCCAGGGCTTTCGTGGTGTTGGTAGATAAGATCTTTGTCTTTCGTAGGTAGGCACCATAAGTTGGTTGTCTGAGATCATTTTCAGTTACGTATACCGTATTGGACCGAATATAGCACGATCTTGAATATAACACGACCCCCAGTTTTTCAGAATCATTTCAAGAAAAAAGAAAAATCAAAGAAATTTAAAATGTACAAGAAACATTTTTTATTTACAATGCAATGAATGAATAGACTAAAGTTTCATTCTTACAACAAAACATTTTGAACAATGTTAGGGCCTAGTCCTTTGTTTTTTAACAGGGTAGGGCCAAGCACAAGCTCACATAGGCCAACCACAGTTCACCAGTCTGATTAAGGGAATACAAATCGATCATTATGACCTACAATCGATTCGGGAATCGATTCCCAAGAAAAAACTTTTTAATTGTACGCATAGTTATTTTGGTGGTCATTTTCCGCGGAACCCGTGAACCGTGATACGCGGCGATATTCCCGCGGCCTTTTGCCGCGGAGCCCGTGATGACGTCACCCGCCCGCCTCACGGGATCGGCTGGCGTCGAGTGGGTGGGCGGGGCGATGCGCAGCAGCCGATGCGCGGGAGTTGTATTGCGGGTGGCCTATGTTCAGGCGCTATTTCAAATGCAAGAGCGCGGAAATAACGCGAGTGCTGTTTTAGAGATAGTATTTTCGGAAAAAAAACATCGCGCTATATTCGGTCCGATATGGTATTTGATTAAGCAATTTTAAGAGATGTTTGGAGCCCTTTTGGTAGCTTTGTCATGGTGTTTTATTGTAAATCATTCATACTACATTGAAATTACTTCATAACGCATATTAATTTCATTATTGATTTATTATTTTATTAAATACATACATTACTAATTAATTATCACGGCACATAGCCCATTAGGCCTACCTTCAAAGAGCCGAGTGACGGGTACCCATCCCCTCTGGTACACGCAGATATCAGCTCTAACGAAGCCCAAGCCTGCGGCAAGCCCGGGAGGAGAGACACTTATGCTAGTATTTGTGCTGATCAAGTGAAGCCCTTGCAATATTATATAATATTATATATTATTTTGATGTCTTGTTAATTTATTTTGTATTTTATTTTGGACAATCGTCTAGCTCTGCGTTGGGTCGGCCTTTCGTGGTACTTCTCTCCTGCCATCACTCTTTTCTTCCCATCACATTCCAGTCTCTTCCTTGCTGTTTATCTTTCCTCACTATAGGCCTACTGCTATCGTTGTCATTGTGGTGTACGAGCCTCGAGTGTGACGTAGATAGCGTCCTTGGAATGTCGTGTGGTTATGTTTGTAAGATGCAGTAGAGAAGAGTGAACTAGCGCGCATGCGTCCTGTAGAATGTATCAACAAGGAGTCAGTGGCGAGTTTGTCTTGTTCGTGAGTAGTCGTGATTTGAAAATGTGTACAAAATATAAATTAATAATACAAACTTGTGTTATTGACTTATTGTATATTTGTCCACTTACACTAATGACATCATAGTCTGCCCCTTAGTTTCCCATCTGGAATTTCCAATTGCATCATTCTTCTGGGCAATGAATTTTGCTCTTTCCTTCCTTAGGACATTATTATTAATAATAATAATAATAATAATAATAATAATAATAATAATTTTATTATGAGTGCAATAAGAAATTCTTATTTTTAATTCCAAAAAAATAATAATAATAAAAAATACAAAAATGACAATACATTGAATGTTACTAATGAAAACTTGTTTCATCATATTAAAAATAGGGTTGCCAACTCTGACCACGGAAAAAACCGGCCTTCAATGTAAATTCGTGGGAAAGGGACCAAGCACGGGGGGGTTTGGGGGGCTCTGCCCCCCAAACATAGCGCCGCAGGTGAAAATTTTGAAATTCAGCTTTTTAGATTGCATTTGGTGCATTTTAGAATTAAGTGGTGGGCTGAATGCAATACCAAAACAATGTAGTTTTTGTGCAGTCAAAACTGGAAAACCACCAAAAATAAGTGAGTCACTGAGGTAATAGATTATAATATTTCATCCGCTGATCTGCCGAGTATTCATAGTTCGAGTAGGCAATAGGCATATTTGTATTCGTAAGTAATTTAAGGATAATAAATTCCAAATAAACCATGAATATTTATTTTGTCTTTATTTCATTTTGTCATTTCACAATTCTCAAAGTAGTAAATTAATACTACGTAAACAGCATTAACAGATTTAAAGGAATTATGATCAATTAACAAGTTTACTTCTTAATCTTGAATGAGTATTTAGCAGTTGATCTTGCTGCTTGAAGGAGAGTCTTGTTGGACTTTATTTTTTCGCGGAGAGTCAATTTCATCGTCGGATATCGTGCACGCTCATTACTACAACATCTCCCAAACTTCCCGTATGAACGACTGACTGAGTGTCGACATTGACAGTGGACTGCTGTGCAGTGTAGCAGTCTTTGGCCGGTTACCGCCTCGTTCGCTGTCTGGAAGGGGGTTGACGGGTTAGGTCAAGGGGAAGTGGAGAAGAGCAATGTTTACTAATTAGATGGGATTTGGGAATGAAGCGATGATAAGGATGGTTTTTTAAAAATTTAGTTTAATTTTTTGTGTATATTAAGTAATATTTTTAATATACTGGATTATTTACGTAAAAAAAAACGCAACACTATTGCCGGTCGAAGAGTCTGACCGGCAACCGGCCAAGTGGGGCAAAAACCGGCCGGTTGGCAACCCTAATTAAAAATAAGTTCCTCTATTGACATTACATGGTTAGTTATACATTAGAACGTAATAATATAAATTTTACAAACAGGAATTCCTAACCACCAAAATCAGAAAAATGTTTGTTACTTAGATAACTAGGAAGCTTCGCAAACGCTTTTTCAGGGGCGTTGTTGGATGATCGTAATTTTTTAAAAACGAAAAAAGCGTAAAATAGAGATTTTCATGAGAAATAATTTTTCGATTACGCTCAAATTTCACACGAATAAATTCATTCATAAAATTGAGGTTATGTGAAAAAATCATTACAATCGGATAAAGCATGTAGGTGTTATAATCCGAAGAAATTTTAAAAATCGAAAAAAGCCGCAAAATTGTGATTTTCGTAAGAAATAATTTTTCGATAACCCTCAAATTTCACACGAATATATCAATTCATAAAATTGAGGTTCTGTGAAAAAAATTATTTCAATCGGACAAAGCATGTAGGTGTTATAAGTCGAAGAAATTTTTTAAAAATCGTAAAAAAAAAGAAAAGAAGAAAAGAAAAAAAAACATTCCGGATTTTTTTCTCCGGTGTAGTGAAATGGAATCTTCGCTTCGCTCATCCAAATAAATAGAGACTTGATAGATAGATAGATATTCTTTACTTTTGTTGTACAGCGGCAATCGGATGTAAATCAAGGGGTCTGTTAGATACCTACCGTTATCGACCTCCCTCGTGAATATTTAGTTTGTTCTGGCATCGTTAGATTCACAGAGCTTTCTAACAGGTCGTGGTAAAACATGGCGGCCCTATTTTACTTAAGCATTTGGCTTATTGGGACTTTTAAACACTGGACCCTGGGCATAGTTAATATTAGAACGATGTTTGTTTGTATATAGGCCTATTTATGGATTCACCAAACACTGCATAACCTTAGTGCAGGCTAATTTTTAGTGTAGAAATCAATTAGGGCCTGTTTTTCTAGTGACGTAAATAGGGCAAGCCATCCACTCCTTGCCAACCACAAAACCCTAAGTGATTCTTGGAGGGTTGCAAGTGACCATCAAACCGATTTAGAAAATGATAACATTTTGAATTAATAGTAATTTCTTTTCTTGACCAATATCTTGTAGGGATTTCATGATTAGTTAAATCAAATATATATGTTATAATAATCCATAATCTGATGTTGTTGGGTATAAATAGTTGCCTTAATAACTTTGAATTAATTTGTTTTTTTGTAGAATTGGTTTTCTAGTATTAAGTCAGCGAGTACCAGATCTAGGATACACGTAACCTATAAAAATAACACAATCGGAAAAGGATGGCTTCCGAAATAAACTAGTCAATTTGCCTCATATAAGCATTCCTGCTGATTTCTATCGTACACACACATAGGTACTTATTTCCCCCCTCTTACGTTTTTCCAGTGTCCACATTGTACATATGCCAGCCCCGACACCTTCAAACTGAAACGTCACCTCCGCATCCACACAGGTGAAAAACCATATGAGTGTGACATCTGTCACGCTCGCTTCACACAGTCCAACAGCCTCAAGGCCCACAAGTTGATACACAGTGGTGAGTAGACCAAGTTGATATAAAATTGTTTCCAAAATCCATTGTCTCCTAAACTGAAACTTAGTCTGTTATTCTCTAGCTTTTTCACTAGACTTCCTCTATTTTAATTATTAGTGTTAAAAGTGAAGTATTATTTGTGCATGAAATGAATGTGCGTGTATTGCAGTGAAGAACTCTCGCCTCGCGCGTTTTTGTAGCTTATGTCTGCTTGCGATGTATCGTGCAGGAATAACATCAAGTGAAGAAAAACACTGATGACGAAATTGTTGACGTGGCACATCTGCATAGTGTAACCGATGTCGGATCATAAACTCAAGGTCAATTGCCTCGCAGATCCTAATGCCTCCCCCTCCCCCCACACCCGCACGTGCCGAACTTACGTGCTAGTCCATTCATTGAATCATATTCATAGGTGCTCGCGCCCACTACTTTTTATCTTATCTCGAAACATGTAATAAAGACACTTGAATAACGATGTAAATAAAAGAAACCATCAGTTTAATTATCAAAACATCTACTGAAATCGAACTTCGACGAACGACCTTCACAAAGACGCTGCAAAAGACGAGTGTAGCCACTAGTCGGCATTGTTTACGAGATAATCACCACGGCGGCCGGCTTCGCGTGGGAGTGGGAGGGGTATAATGAAGCTGTGTAGTGTGTATTGTTTGTCTCGGGAAATAGATCGCGAGCGGGAAAACATATTGGGCGTCTGGGAATTCCATCAAATCCACATTTTAGGAGACAAATTTTGTTGTAAAAACGTTTGATTATACTCCTGACTTTTGACTGTATGCAATAATATGAATTTACTGATATTAAATCCAAAATTATGATACAATTACATACCATTGAACAAGACTTAAACCAACTGCATAATATTTTGGCAGCATCCTAGGACTTCTTTGGACACAAGGCTGATATGTAGGGAGTAGGGAGTAGGGACCCCAGAGAACGGTGAATAAAATTACCATATCGATGCAAGAAAAAAGCGGTGGTAATTGTCTAGGTTTAAACTATAAAAAAGGCAAAAGCGGTAAATAAAGTTGGTATTTTTTTTCAAAAGTGACTAAAATTAATGAAAAAATCTATTTTTCCATTGTTATTTGTCAAGGTATTCCCCACTAAATTTACAATTGTAAATTCTCACTTCCAAAACAGAGGTCCATGCCTTCAACTGGCAAGGGAGACAATTTCTGCTTGGGTGGTGCGACTTTCAAAACAAAGCACTCAAAAGTCAAAGTTTTTGGAGTTCAAAGTCAAAGAGCTCGAAAGTGGGCCTTACTTTTCTGGCCTCAGCTTGCGAGGCGGCCATGTTTGTTATATCGCGTACTTTTGTACTGAAATTGGAAAAAAGCAAAAAAAAAGGCGTTAATACTTTAAAATATCACGAAATTTGCAGAAAAAATTGTGAATAAGTAATAAAATTAATAAAATCGCATAAATCTCAAAAACACAAAAAATCGCGAAAACTCGTGGACGCCATTTGAACGCCAAGGTCACCAAAGGTCAGCATTCTGTTGTCAAATTTATGTACAAAATTGCAAAAATTCGCGAATAAAGTGCTCGTGAAAATCAAAGGTTCCTACTGATATGATGTTAAGGGGTTACTTACCTTGTTACTTCTTTGATTTACATCTGCATTCGCATGCAAACCAGCTTTTTGATTTTAGACATCTCAAAACTGGGGTGCGACGTACAATCGAGTAAATATAGTAGATTATTTTTCCAAGTGCCCTCGCAGTTTTAAAGTGTTGCCTTGAACAACGGGGCTTAATTTGTGTTGGTGAGTCGTGACAGCACAGCATCATCAGACCAGGGGGTCTATTTTCTAACAGTCTCGACCAACTTGAGTAAGAGATGTACTTATTTGATGTATATTCACAAAATTTATTATTGAAAAGAATTAAAGCTTCTGTGTACATGGAATTGTAGCCCTGTGCTTCACTAGGTTATTCTCATGTAATATCAGCCAGCAACTGTTATGTAGTTTTGAAACTTTTGGTCTGAGATTTTGAAATTGAAAGGCAGCACTAACATAAAAGTACTTGGTTACTTACAGTCTCAACATTCAAGACTATATTTCCTAGTATACTATTTAGGGCTGTGCGAGCAGGGATTTTTTAAGTCGAGCGAGATCGAGCGAGAATTTGAAAAAAATCTTGAATCTCGAGCGAGATTCGAGATCGAGCGAGATCCGAGATCAAGCGAGGTCGAGCGAAATCGAGCGCACTGAAATTGTTGTAGGACCCCAAAGAAAGAATCGCCTACACAAAATAATTAGGCCTAGGCGGCTTCAAAAGTAAAAATAGGCCCTAGGGCCTACTTAAAAATAATATTTAAAAAGTAAACAACATTTCTCAGTTCAGTGCATAGGGGCCTAGGGCCTAGGCATGGAGCAGCCAAGGCCTAGCCCTAGCCTATTTATGGCAGAGGTCCTAGGCTACATGTTGAATGAATATAATTTTTGTTTCTAACTTTATTAGTTAATCACATTAATTTGGTAGTGAAAATATTTAATAAGTAACAACACCTGGCAGTGACCCTCAGTCGCAACGAGATAGGAATGTCGTAAGAAAAACCGATAAAGTAGTTTCTCCGTTAGAGTCGATAACGAGTCGATAAAGCGCTCTCTGCTCTCTACCGCCAACTTCACAAATCACGCTTCAGTTCAGTAGCTCGCTCGATAGAGTGCGCTACCAGTGACCAGTCAAATGCGCGATCTGTGTGCGCGTCGACAGACGCATGCGCGTTGGCAACGAATTTGTGAAATTTCGACTAGGCCTAAAATAAAATGTAGATGGATGTCTTGTTGTCACTTATTGCCTTATTGGGTGTATGCTAGTACTAGAAGTACCTAGCCTAGCTTTCGTTCTGTAGAACTTCTCTAGAGGAAAGTGTTTTAAAGTGAAGCCTATTTTATGCGTCATTTGTTAGTAGGCCCTAGGCCTCCGATCTGCGGGTTTATCAAAGCTCCGATCACGGAATGGAACCGGGACTCTGTTAGGCCTAGGCCTACAGCCTTTGGCCTAGGCCTAGCTCGTCTAGGCCTAGAGATTTCTCGACAATGTGGCATGGCAATATGAAATTATTACGCAAAAATCGGGGAATATATATTACTTTATCACGTCGCATGGCGCAAGGTCCCGCATAATTTCGTCCACGGTGGTTCGTGTCGGAGATGTTTCTTGACTAGATTTTTCGAGCAATTTGGGATTGAGATCTAGCGAGCCTCGTTTTTTTCCCAGCAGTATGATCTCGAGATCGAGCGAGATTCGAGCAGCACTTTACTCTCGCTCGAATCTGCGAAAGGTCGAGACTCGCCCAGCCCTTATACTACGACATTATTTCAATGAGTCAATGACTCTAACCTAGATTAGTTTGAAGAGTACTAGGTAGGGTTATTCTTAAGTGGGGGAGGTGGTATCATTCCAATCATCAGCTCCCTAAGTGTATAAACTTGTGAGGAGCTTCCTTTAGTTTTCGAGGTTCGTGTAATTTAAGAATGTTTTGTTCCAGACTTGTACCAGTTTCTGTCACAGATGGGCAAAGAGAATTTTGAAAAGTAACGATCATTTAAGATAAGCTTAGTGTTCTGCAGGACCTGGCATGATTATTTTCCAACTAGTACTAACTGTAGTCATCAAATATTTGGACATTACCTGATAAAATACTGCTTTGTTACAGGCAAGGTGCTTATTGTTGTTTATATTGCTTATGCTTATTCCATACACCTTACAGATATTTAAATATCTCATTTATTAAAGTGTTGTATCTGTCTTTCTCTGAATGTTAAATTGAAATAAATAATTTAAAACACATCTGACGAACTCATATTTGCAGGGGTTCAGAAGTTTCATTACTCACTCATTAGTCATTGTAGGGCTAGGATAATTATTTATTAAATATTTTCATAAAGTTCTCTTAAACCTATGTCCATGATCAATTTCTTCACGAATCGTTCGATTGTCATCTCAAATACACCTATGTGTTTTTACTTTTTAATAAAATATTTTTATATACAGTCGAGCCCACTTATAAAGAACTCTCTTTTAACAAAGTTCTGGATTTAACAAAGTAATTTTAAAGCTTGATAATTAAAAATACATGTAAAGTGAATCTGTTTTAACAAAGTTCTTTTTTAACAAAGTAAAAGTCAGTTTTTGTCAAGTTTGTTACAAGTGGGCTCGACTGTATTTGGTTATACTATTTTGTTAATAAATAGGCTTAGATATTACTCACATTCTTGTCATAAGCACATATTTTAAAGAAAATCAACTATATTCTTCAATAAAATGAAGAACCGTAAATTTACTACCATAACCATTTTTAAAAAAAAAAAAAAAAAAACAAATGCCAATAGATCACAAGTTTTGCAACACATAGGTACGTCAAAGCATATGAAATGTGCTTCTCTAAAAAGTAAAAAGTTACCTACATACCTACACACAGTTACTAAACATAGAGAACGTGACGAAGAGACAAAGACCAGCCTTTTCACTGTATGTAAGATGGGTCAACAGTGCGAAAAAGTTATCTGACTAAAGAATATAAAGAAACAACGTCTTTATCAAATCAATCAGTCAATCAAAATTTTGTAATTTTATTTAAATACATTAAGATCTCTCTTTTCCGATCTCCTCTTATCCGATGTTCCGTGTTAACCGAGCCGCAAAAAAAAAAAAAAAAAAAAATTAAAGTTTTAAATACGTAAATAAAACATAAAAATAATTACAGACGCCGCGCCGCACTTTTTTAAATGTACTCGCATACATTTGTAGGCATGCCTTACGAGTGAGTGCAAAGAAGATAGATCGCGATATATCTCGACTTCACATGTGTTCTAATAATATTTATATAAGTCGAGCCACTTATAGACTCTCTTTTAACAAAGTTCTGGATTACAAGTATTTCAAGCCTTGAGTAATAAAAGTACTGTGTCCGAACTGTTTAACAAAGTTCCTCTTTACACAAGAACGTCAAGTTTTTGTCAGTTTGATAGATGGGTCATGATTTATCGTTAAACTATTTTAATTAAAATAGCAATTTACTCCAGTCTTTCTAAGTTTTTAAGAAATCACTATATATTCAGAAAAGTGAGATCCAAATTGAAAGACTACCATAACCATTTTGCATAAAAACCAAAAAAAACATAATGCCAATAGTCACAAGTTTTGCAACACATAGGTACGTCAAAGCATATGAAATGTGCTTATCTTAAAGTATAAGTTACTAATACAACTTAAACATTATAACATGAACGTGACGAAGGATTTAAGACAGCCTTTTACATTAATTGTAATGATTCAACAGCAATAGTTATCTACAAGAAAAAAAATACGTCTTATCAAATATCATTCATCAAAATTGAGTTATTAAACCCTATTTTATGTTTTAAGAAAAATTACTACATATTTTGACGATTTTAAGCAAATGATTATCCGAGCTCTTGTCATAGCATGGCTGTGACAATGGTGTTTGTATGAAATGTTTCATAGTACTATGTATTGTATTCCAACTGTGAATCAACAGATTTGTGACTGGGAAGTGTGGCTACTTGCGTAATATACAATTTTAGATTTCTCGATTTGGTTAGTCATAAACTCTCGCTCATACTTGCGTAAGGTAATGACATTATAATTTATAATTAATGTTTGGTGGTCAGTTCAAAGGCAACAGTTTTTCGTTGCAATACTGTTCCATCCATTCAGATGTATAATGCAACTACAATTCAGAACTTAAAATGTACCCGTCCTGATGGTCTAGTGGTTAAGACGCCTGTCTGGAATGCGGTAGAGCCGTGGTTCGATTTCCGGTTGGGGTGGACTTTTTTAATTTCTGAATTGTAGTAAATAATAACAATTTTACTTTTAGATGTTTGGTTCATGTTTGGTTTGAATACTAAATAGAAAATACCTGTAGGTTAATTTCTCTACTTTCATTAATCGGGAAACCTCTTCGTATATGTAATTGATATATGTATATCTGAAGTAGGCCTACCCAGCTGAGATTTTTTTACAGTTCTAGATTGATTTCCATGTAGTAAATATCCTCTTTTGTTCTTCTGGTTATTCCAATTCTACAACAGTAGGCTAAACCTCACTGTAACTTGCACTTGGTTAAACTGTAAATGTAATTTAAAGTGATGTAGGCATAAGCTATACAATGTACCCTACTGTAGTAGCGTAGTTCGCAGTGCATTTTGAGAATGTTCATGATAATCCAATAGTACTTGTAAATGAGTTTGTACTGTTATTTAACTGCAACTTAAGAGGCTTGATTTTATTGATTCAACCACCATTCTGAATGCCTTAAGTGCAGTACTTGAACTACATGCCGACAAACCAACGTATTTGGGTTCTGTTTTCACTCTGCAATAGATAACTTAATCATTATTTATTATTTGTTCATGGTCCTTTTGAAATATCAGTAAGTATTTTCTGAAAGTCCATACAATTTTTTTTTTTTTAAATATTTTACATACATCATGTGACCATACAGGATAGGACTAAAATAAACATGATAAGCATCATGTACATAAAAAACATCTTGATCAAAGGAACCATTTACACATACGTACTTTGAAAAGTACAGACACACGTTTTTACTAGATTGATGGTGGCCCGTGCTAATTCGATTGTGGCTGCGCTAATTTGAATGCGTGATTTCAAACTTGGTCCAGTTGTACACAATGTCGTCAGCCAGAGTTCGTCATTTAATTCCTTACGTTTCAATTAATAACTCAAAAGTACAAAAATATGTACTAATATGTATTATTTTCAAAAATAAAAATGTCTTCTAAACTAATGATCTACTGGTTGAGACACACTTGTAGGAAACATTGTATTGTGCATTTTGAAAGTAACAAGAACATTACCAGTAAGAAGAGGAAATTGCCTCTTACAGGGCCCCAAGACTGTAATTGCATGAAGCATAGATGCAGAAAAGGGAGTTTAAATTTGTTTATTAATTTAATACATAAAGTGCTTTCTAGGTTTCTGTGGCCAGATTAAATAATGTGATTTAAAGTGGACATAATTTTAATTTTGTTGTTCTTTACATCATTCCATTCCAATACTACATAGTACCTATTTTATTTGATAAAATACGGAGTGGTTCGGTAATGTTGCGATCAAAACAAGTAGAGTTACATGTTCTAGAATTACAACATGGCATACTAACCTAGAATATGTTCATTGTTCATTCTTTAAATCATTGATACAATTACAGTAAGCTACGCTTTTACTTTATCCTACCCAAAAGTCGCAAGTTTTATCCATAAGATGAGGAAACATGTCCACACGCTGACCCAGGTTTTCGTAAAACATTTTTGAATGCATCTTTCAAGTTTTATATCATCAGTATCCTAGTAAAATATGTAGGTAACTTACCTCTACAGGCTTGAAACAAAACTTGTGTGACAGCTCTATAATACTACTATAGGTACTTATTTATATCCTGTTTTCCACACTTGAATGTACACATCAGTGAGATTGTAAGCTTTGTGTAGTAAACAGGGCTAATGATAGGAGCAAGGGGGACCGTTCCAGTATTTTTTAACTTTCATGAAAAAAAATTGTATTGCAAGTACGTTTAGCAAATGGATTGTAATATGTGTACTGCAATGGTCCATTCGTATTTTTAGAACCCACTTATAGTATAGTAAGTACTAAGTAGGTTATATTTTAGATATTTGTTAAGGTTGTTAATTTTTAATTACAATGTATTATTTATTAATTGATTGTTATTCTGTGTCGTAAGACAACAGCGCTGGCTGCAGAGACCAATAAAGGTTTATTATTACATATATAAATCTTAATTTATAATAAAAAGTAGTTTTCAATATTATAATTGCATACCCGTATTGGACCGAATATAGCACAATCTCGAATATATAACACAACCCCCAATTTTTCAGAATCATTTCACGAAAAAAGAAAAAGATAAAATTATATTGTACAAGAATGAAGAAACATTTTTTATTTACAATACCACGAATGAAATGAATAGCCTAAAGTTTCACTCTTAAAACAAAACATTTTGATTTTTGAACAATGTTAGGGCCTAGTCCTATGTTTTTTAAGAGTGTAGGGCTAAGCACAAGTTCATATAGGCTAACAACAGTTCACCAGTCTGATTTAGGGATGACATGTATTCCCAAAATATTGGAATCGATCTCATTGTGACATTAGAATCAATTCCCAAGATTTTGTTTTAAATTGTACGCACAGTTATTTTGTGGTCATTTTCTGCGGAACCCGTGATACGCGGCGTTATCCCGCGGTCTTTTTCCACGTAGCCCGTGATGACGTCACTCGCCCGCCTTACGTCACGGATCGGCGTCGAGTGGGTGTGCGGGGCGATGCGCGGGAGTTGTATTACAGGTGGCCTATGTTCAGGCACTATTTCAAATGCAAGAGCATGGAAATAACGCGAGTGCTGTTTTTGAGATTGTATTTTCGGAAAAAACATCGCGCTATATTCGGTCCGATACGGTATTTCAAGGGGCTATAAGTAGGCCTATAGTTCGTCTATTTTCGCTATAGCAATTTCGGAAGAGGCACGGATGGTAAAGGACACCATGACAATGGTAATGGAGCTTAACACCTTGATGCTGATAGGAAACAGCGGGAATCCAGGGAAGGTCGATTTTGCCCATTAAAGGGGTATGAGACGGGCATTGACGGCATAAGAAGTGAGCAAACTTGGGATTTTATACCTGTTATGAACCCATTTCCAAGCTATTGTCGCCCAAATAATTTATTCATCGTACTTTTTTTTAATACTACAATTGGCTAATAACGTGGTTCAAATTATGTAGCTCAAATTATTATTCTTGTTATTATTACATTATTATTATTATTATTATTATTAGTATTATGAAATGCATTTTTTGCCGAGTGTCTACGATCAAAACCGACCGAGATACGGATCATTGTGTTATTGAATGTAGATATTTGATATAGCTTACAATAACAACAATTTGTCTATAAATTGGTCAGTTTTGATCGTAGACAATCGGCAAAAAACGCATTTCTTAACTCAGGCTACATATTTGATCCACATTATTAATTAATTGAAATTCTACAAAAAAATGTCCGATGAATAAATTATTTTGATCACAAGAGATTGGAAAAGGTTGTACGACAACAGGTACAAAACAATCAGCCTGCTGGGATCAGCGCTACCATAAATCTAGGTGACATCTTGTCAAGTGTAAACACTTGTAGGCGGTGTTATAACAATGCGTCAATAGCAGTCAAAAGCCCTTCCGAAATCGCTATAGCCAAAATAGACGAACTATACTACTGGTACTTACGTAAAACATTTGTTATGTTCATTACACAGTACAGCCTTATACTCTTCACTTCACTTATGTATTTCAAAGCCATTTCCTTTTTTTATCCTCAGTGGGCGACAAGCCGGTGTTTCACTGCGAACTATGCCCGACGACTTGCGGGCGAAAGACTGATCTCCGCATTCATGTGCAAAAACTTCACACCTCCGACAAACCGCTCAAGTGTCGCCGCTGCGGTAAATCCTTCCCCGACCGTTACACCTACAAGATCCACAATAAGTCGCACGAGGGTGAAAAGTGCTTCAAGTGTGACTTATGTCCGTACGCGTCGATATCGCAGAGGCATCTCGAGTCACACATGTTAATACACACCGACCAGAAGCCGTACCAGTGTCCCAATGGATCAAGCAAAACACAATGGTGAAAAAGTTGTTGCACAGATGACGACTTAGCCTACTACGCTCGTATATCGAAATAATGATCCCAGTCACCACCGTTAATACAAACCGTAACCTGAAATTCCTACCGGGTGTGGACCTATGTACATCTTGAGTCGCATTTGGGAGTGTATAGCAGTTAATTTCAGCAAAAATTAGTAAAATAAACAAAACAAAAAAACAAACTTTTTTTTTAGATTGAAAGCATAGAGAACATAAAGCCTAGCCTGAAGGGCTGCTTTCCCAACCTGTCAACCATTCTCCAATCTAAACTAGTCATGTTTTTTTCTAGTAAGAATAAGAGTAAAAAAATACAAATTGATTTCATTTGTTATTTCCCAACCTGTAACCTGTTCTCCAAGTCAAGTAGCCTAGCCGATTGACCCTCTAGGTACTAAAATAGCATGTAGCAGTTTGGAAACTTTTGATAATTTGCTGTTTAAAACTAGTTTTTGTGTTTTGAGATCAGCAGGCAGCGCTAACTAGGCTTACTTCTTTGTGTACTGAGTTCTAAAGCCAAGTGTCTGTTGCGCCCGCAGTCGTTCCGTCAGAAGCAGCTGTTGCGCCGGCATCAGAACCTCTACCACAACCCGAACTACGTACCGCCCCCGCCGCGCGAGAAGACCCACGAGTGTCCCGAGTGTGGCAAGGCGTTCCGACACAAGGGCAACCTCATCAGGCACATGGCCGTGCACGATCCCGAGTCTGCCGCACAAGAGAAGGCTCTCGCGCTCAAGCTGGGACGACAGAAGAAGATACAGATCATTGACGGACAACAGGTGCGTGCTTTGCTTTAATGTGCTGGGCGAAGTTCGACTGGGTGAGAACACCAAATATTTTCAGGCGGAAATAGTGAAATTTTTTAGCCTCTATGATTGCGAAATGCCATGTTATTAATTTATCTTCATTCACAGAAGACGGTGGCAATGGCAGTCCGCGCAATTATTGAAAATTTGTGATATACCACGTTTTGGATGTTTCCCCCCAGAAAGTGTGTACCTAATAAAATAATATTTTCATTATGGACTATTACAACCCTAATTTATTTATTTCTAAGCTTTCTACAGTGTTCACTCATATGCACATCATATAGACATGCGAGTATTTGAAGTTGTCAATGAGGAAAATTTGTACAATTGTTAAGTATTATTTACCTAGTATTTACAATATTTACAAAAGTTTCATTTGATAAAATAGTACAATTAGTACAATTAAAACCATTTACAATGTATATAATAATGTATGTAATAATTATCTGTGTGTTTCCCTGGTCGGCAGGTGGAGGTGATGGCCGGTGACGGAGAGGACGACGAGGACGAGGACGACACCGAGGGAGAGGTGATGGCCGTGGAGGGTCAGGACGGCCAGCAGTACGTGGTCCTGGAAGTGATCCAGCTCCAGGACGGGGAGGGGGGGGAACAGTCGCTAGCGGTGGTGACCGGAGACGGCACGCACAGCCTCCAGGGAGTCACCCTCGCGGACAGCGACGACGAGCTGCTCTCCGGACAGCACATCACGCCCGACTCACGTGAGTATCACGGTATGTTCTAGGCCTGCCTCGTACGCTTGGCAAAGTGAATTTGAATTTTCTATTGACCTCGAGTCGAAACATCTCGTGTATTTCTGTGTTTTGTATATACTTTTATGTCTCTATTGATCAACAAATTTGGCAGCCAACATCACTTTCTCACACCTAATAATATCAATACTGTACTAATCAATAATGTAACAAAATATGAATGTTTAAATTTGCTTGCATATACGTAATACAAATGAAATAGTACAACCAAAATATATGAAAAATAAGGCAATTTTATAATCCACCCAAATAACATGAAAAATCTACATGGGTAGGCATTTACAAATTCATTTTCTCAAGCATTTTGCTAAAATTATTTACGTCCCAACTCCCAACGAAGTTTGACTGAACTATATTGTGGGAATGGTCTATGGTTTATTTAGTGTAAAGTACAATACAGCATGGATAGGACTGTATTTTTCTTAAAAAGTTTTTGCCCAAAGCAGTTATGTAATGCAAAGTAAATAAACATTGAAGTATCTTTTTTAGTTGTACTGAGGTAAAACACAAGAATTTATCAACAGTTATTTAGTATTTACTTGTGTCAAAAAAATATTACATTATAATATTAATATTATTGATATTGTTCATATTTTTGTCAACTACATTCTCTTCCATTATTTACAGATCTAACCGATGATGAAGATGTCATTGCCACTCTGAGAAATAGCAGAAAGTTGACAAAAAAAGATTCTTTAGCCATCAGAAAAAGATTGCAGAATGAGAAAGACATGCAGAATTGCTTTGGATTTGATGTAAGTAGTAAAACAATTGCAAGTACATTAGAAAGTAGACCAATTTGGCAAGAAAAACATACATTTGCAACAGCTCGAGTTAGCACATTTTACAACATAATAATATTATTATTACCTAATCTTACATACCTGCTGTTTCTTCTTGTTTCCCAATCTTACCTTTTTCCCAAGTCAAGAAACCATCCATTCATTGTTATTTAACTCATTTTGTATTTTGCTTACAATATGTTGTGCATGGTTTAACATTCTCTTCAACGCAATGAGCCTGCATATTTTTATGTTTCGTAACTTTGCTTCGTAGGATGAAGGAGATGACGAGGAGGAGGATGAGGATGAAGAGGAGGACGAAGAAGAAGACGATGATGAAGCTGCGAAGTCAACAATACAATTGCTCGAGGCGATACACCAATAGTGATCCGAGGTGATTTTACTGTGTGTTTTCAACCTGTGCGTCACATTTGAAATAGTACTTTGATTCAGTGTGGTTCTCAAAACTTTAGGCACACTCTGTTGTAAAGAGTTGCCAGTGACAAATACAGGCCCTCCCTGACTGGGTGTACAAAAAGAAAATGAGACTTCTTAATGGGCCTTTTTGCTATGATATTTGTATATTGTAGAATGAACCTTCATAGCTCTATCATTGTGATGCGTGGTAGTACCATTCGTAACAAGAATGTATGAATTGAATTTATTTCTATTTTGTATAATATTATTAATTATGATAATAATATGCTATGCATGTATATAAAACATAATAATATATATACTGGTACGTACTGTATTTTAATGTCGGGAAAATAGTAAGGCGCAGACTAGGTACAATTTAGTTTAAAATATAGTAGTAGAGTAGTGTAGAATATTATTGATGTACACTCAGGCTAGCACATTAATACCATGTATAATTTGCCACTGAAATAAGTTTGCATCCTTAAACCCCTGAATAATTTTTTATTTTATTTTATCATATTATTTTGTTCCCCAGCTGTTTTGATTGCTGGTGCATGTTGGCCCAAGGTTGCTCTGTCTGTCCTGAAAGGCTATTTCTGAGTTTGCTTGTGATGCAAACGGGACTGAACGAGTTGTTTTACAACATATTTCATCCTATAATGGTTGTTTACATCAATGTCTGTCTTTACCTCTGATTAGTGATGATTAGGGACACTGAAAATGGTAAATAAAAACAGTTCATTTCGGTATATAAAATAGGCAAAAACGGTGCAAAAACTTGACAATATGGTAAATAACGGTAAATAAAAATCCACTTTTTTTCAATTGCAAACAAATAATAATGTACTTTATTTAAAGTAGGTTGAAGGCTACATTGTAAAATGCAATTTTTCTGACAAGGCCATCCATGGTTGTATGAAATTTAGGAGGCCTAGGGCCTAGCTAGGCCTAAAGGTGCTTACTCTAGCTAGCTAGGCCTACACTAGGGCCTAGGCCTAGGCCTAAAGGAAATTTTAAGCACGCATCTTTAAAAGGTTAGCAACAAGGAATTATCTGGGGTCTAGGCCAAGCCTAGGACCACAATGGATTTTAAGCACATCTAGGCCTAGGGCCTACGTGAACAACGAATTATATTGGGCCTAGGCCTAGGATGGAGGCGTAAAATCCATGTTCTTGAAACTCCGATTCACGGACAAAAATGCTTACAACTTTTGGCATTTTGACTTTAATGCAACGAAAATGCAAGAAAAACGAATTCTGTTACGAAGTGAAGCCAAATGTGGCCTATTCCGAAGTGCGTTGCGCGTATATCGATTAGTCGCGGACGTGCATTCGACCTTGGTCACGTGGTGCGAGTGCGACTCGTGGGTTCGACTAATCGATCTAAATTAGGCAACTCTCGAAGCTCGACACGACCGTTCTAGCTGTGGGCGTGATACGCGAGAAATTGACTGTTTTGATCGTCGAAAATACGCAAATTTGCTTCAAATTATTGAAAAAAGCGAGAATTTCGCGCATAATTTCGTGAATAATCTTCTTTTTGGTCTATTTCGTGTGAAAACATAAAATAGCTAAAATTCGCGAAACTTCGTGAACGCAAAATGCCTCCTCTAACCTCAAAACATGTTCCTATGTTGTCAAAAATACTTAGAGTTGTGTTTTTTAAAATTTCGTGCAAAAACCATTCACGAAAATTCGGTGTCCCTAGTGATGATTATCAATTCATGAAAAAAAACTTTAAACTTTAGGCCTACCAACCCATGAAATATGATAAAAAATAATTTCAAGTTCATATGTTTTTGGGCCAAGGACCACCTTAATAAGCCTTCCCCTAGCCTATTGAAATATTTTGTGTTAATAACATCGTCGTGACCGAAACTTATTACAACATTAGTGACCACTAAATTAATGATTTAGACTTAAACGCCTGTTACACTAGGAAGTTAGAAAAGTAAAAGAGAAAAAGTGAAGAGAAAAAGAACTTTTCGATGCTGTCACACAGGACACTTCTGAACGAAAAGAAAAAGTGTGCGTGGCGCTACCTCTCGGACTTCCTGCAAAACTATGGGGTGCTGTTGTGGCAAAAGTGTGTACTAAGATACGACGATGTTTTCTTGTGGTTTTCTTCCATTTGCAAACGAATCCACCGCCGCGTTTATGTTCACATCTCCGGGAAAGGCAGAGGGACGACTTTATACCTGTCGATTTATTCCCCAAAGTTGTAGTCCATGGCAACATTACCAACCAATCACGATCAACTCTTCAAGGTCTTTTTACTTTTCAATCTCCTCTTGTCGAGCAGAGTTCGACAAGTTGTAAAACTTTTCACTTTTTACTTTCCGTCTTCCCAGTGTGACAGCAACAGGAAAAGTCCCATAAGCTACATGCTAACTCTACTTCTAAAAAGTTACTTTTTCTCTTCACTTTTTCTCTTTTACTTTTCCAACTTCCTAGTGTAACAGGCCCTTTAAGAGTTATACTTCAATTTTGGCCTGCTCGCTCAAAGCCGAATCTGCTCGAAATTCATTTTTTTTTAAAATCTTGCTCGACTTCAAAAATCCCTCCTTGCGGCTGTGCAAGGCTAAATATTAAATAATAATAATAATAATAATAATAATAATAATAATAATAATAATAATAATAATAATTTGAATTTAAATTTTATTTATAATAATAATAATATTGGCCTAAATAAATAATATTTTATTAAAATAATTCTACAACTGGAGATGTCTCCATTGAGAAACAGTTTGACATTGCATTCTCAACTTTGTTACTCAATTTCATTTCTATTGACTTTGTTACAATCCTAATGGTTTAATTTTTCATTGAAACTTAAAACTGAAAGTAGATAGATCTACGAAATGGCAGTTTTGGAAACTAAGGGAAAACTATAGCTCAAACTTTGAATTGAGCTATAAAACAATATCAAAAACAATATTTTTCTAATGAAAAAAGTTGGGAAACAACTTAGGCCTATCCTATTTGGGTCGCAAGCAAATTCTTGAATGGCTCTCTGGACATAGAAGATGTGAACAGATGAATATGACAATGACAAAACAAAATGTTATAAAATCTAATATTTTGAGTTTTGACCAAATACAAGCCTATCAAGCAATATAAAGGGATAGGATTTAAATTGTTTTAAAATTGGGAATTTCATAAGTGGCCCTACTTGATATTAAAAATATTTACATATTTGAAACAATATTTTGAAGCCATGCATGAATTTGTGTGTATTTCTCATTATTCTTATTTTTGTAAGCAAATATATCAATCCATAGTTTTTTATTTACAGGTGATAGGTAGGCCCACTCAAAATAGTGATGGAACTCAATTCTCTAAAAATGTTGGTTTACTACCACTTTGGTATTTGCAAGTGTTGCATGTGTACAATATGTGCTCTATTCAACAACTCTAAACTAAATAATTATCAATGTAAAACCCTTGTGGTTATTGCTCCTTGTTTTGTTTGATTTTTTATAGATTTTTACACACTGACTGTTTATATTTCAATGTATTTTTGAAGTGCTCTTAATCACAAAATTAGAGACGGATTACGGTACTCCCCAAAGCTGAATTCCCAACATTGCATGAACGCTGCTCTTCTGACCCAATCAGGAATTACTTAGTGCCAGAGAGCAGAGCATAGTTACAGATAAACTTTTACAGCGATTAATTTAATTGTTGGGAAAGTACACCAATCTCAGCTTTTCAAAAGCAGTATATAGTATATATACTATACACACTGGTACATGCACTAAAGTGACTAAACTGTTATATTATAGGCAGTTTCTTCAAAGAATCGTAGAAATTTACAATCAATTATTTATATTGTTATTTTGATTTTGTATTTATTAATTAGGTAGTAGCTGAGTGTTTCATGAAAATTTATATTAGAGAGCTTCATAAAAAATTGTGTGCAACTGCACTTCCAAGTTACACTTATTGCTAGATATGTAAGCCTACCGGTACAAAATGAAATTGCCGTAAAGGTACTACCAGGCAAATTAAGATTTTTTTATTTAATTGATTAGTTTGTGTACATGAATCATATTCTGATAGGCTACTGTATCATAATTCAATAATTTATATAATACATATGAAAACACCAGTAGGCCTACCTAAAAAAAAATTGTATTTTATCATTAAAATAAAAAAATTTTTAATTTAAAAAAATATAGCCTATTTAGGCCTAGTTTTACCTATATTAGATCAAATGGCTGCCAGCCTACAGCCTTTGCAGTGAAATTATATTTATTGTTTGCATAAAAATTGTTAAATTTAAAATGTCCCACTGATGTGTTTTTGTTGGATTGGCCAGAATCTTTCTGTGTAAACGCTTTTGTTCCAAAGGTAAGGCACGTGCCAATATCCAGCAATCAAGTCCTCTTAGCTAGTCAATCAATTCAATACGTTCCAGATTTCAGTTATGCATTGTAGAATGGTTTGCAAGCAAAGTCAGACTTGGCTTACTTAGCCGCTGAATATTGGTACGTTACGTTCCTGTATTGTTGCCTAGATCTGGGCCCATGTCCGTTTGATTTGACTGCCACTGTATCACACTCCCAAATTAGGCCTACTACAGGATGGAAGAAAAACTTTATTTAACTCAAATTAAGTAATTTTAGGTACCAATACCAGTATGTATTTGAATTGAATCTGTATTTTGTAAAAACAAACTTAATAGTGAATGTACTACAGTGTATTATAGTAATGAGGTGTGTATGTGTGTATATATATCAAAGAAAGATTATTGTACTATATGAATTGAAGGTATGTGTCCTTAAGTAGACCTTCTCTTACTTGTTTTGTATAACGGAAGTCACAAGTTAGGTATCTCAGAAAGTTTCTATTTGGTGTGTTTGTTTTTCCAACAAGGTAAATTTACTTTTTGGCTAGTTGATGTCTTTTAATTGTCGGCTGAAATGTGAGGCCATTATTATGTCAAGTGGTGTGCGCCTAAGATTGTAGTGTAGATGCGCAGTACATAGAAACAAGTGAGAGATGTATATTTGATTTATTAAATGTGGGAGAGGACTTGTTTATGGTCTTACTCTTTTCTAGCCAACAAATTAGTGTAAAATTGGATTATTGTGTGGAAAATGTGGAAACCCCAACCCGTTGGTCGAGAAACGGGTGATTAGCAGGACGCGTATAGTACAACTTCATGTAACCATATTTAAAAGACTCGTAAAATGTTCCACTTATAAATTACTGTATATGAAACCTCTATGCATTGTTTTTTCAGGAACATTGAAAAAAATAGGTGGATCCGAAAACTATGGACTCAATGAAATTACACAATAAAGCTTTTAGGAAGTTGGTCATAAAACAACACATAGATGCAGCAAAACAGTAGTTTGAGAACTATGGATAAGTTTACTGTATTATTTATGAAGTATGAGGCCCAGTATTTTAACAGTTATCATTCAAAAGTAGGGTGCAGCCATAATGTGACTTTGTGGATATTACACATACTATTAAATTCTTCAACTTGTGGTAATCAAAATAGAAGTGCAGCCATTACTTGTTGGTGGCCTATACATGGGTAAATACAGTACATTTATACATTTGAGCCCACTTCCAAAGAATTATTTTATAACAAAATTCTGGATTTATCAAGTATAATTACAAATTTTAATGCTCGGTATTTGAAGAATGGAATGGGCCTATAATACAAGTTAACTGGATCTCTTTTTACTGTTAAATTATTTTTTACACTATACTATTAATCGAATTAAGTTTGTTTAAGTGGGGTTGATTATATGTGTTCTTTCTAGAGTTAACACATGCTTACAAAATGTATAATAATAATTATATGTATATAATTTTTTATTTTACTTATTTATTTACTACATTAGTAGTAGTGGTACATATAGTATGTATGTGTATAAACAAATGCTGTCAAAGTATGCTGAAACCCCGTTTTGTTTCAAAGAACCCCATGGATCAAAACCCCGATAGGCCTGTACAGGAGTGGATTGGTGATTAATAACAGTGTTGTTGAACATTTCTAAGCAATATTTATTATTTTTAGACTTTGTTAATGGGATACCACTTAAATAAGATGGCGACAGCCAATAGGTTTTGCTAAGACAAATTCTGAATTTCTTCATTTTACCTCTAATTTAATTAGACATTTAACTTCTGAAATGATTTTTTTCACGTTTTTTTAACTCTCTTGATTTGTAATGTTGAGTTGTGCATCTTTTGCTGAATTGACCTATGCAACCTCACTGTCACATCTGTCTGTACTCTGTGTACTATCTGGTACATATTGATGACAGGTAGGCCTATTCCTTACAGAAAAATGTAAATTTTAGCCAATATAGGTATGTAGTAATAATATATTGATATTATAGTAGGCCTTCTAATGACATTGTTTAGGCCTATTTACGCCCTTGTTGTTCCTCAATCGCTCTGTAAGACGTAAATAATTTTATATGGTTGTATGGGTCCTATTGTTCAGTCATCAAAGATTTAGTCAATAGCGTGAACGGTAAAAACATTATCCAGCCCAAATATATTTTAAGATTACTTCTGTCTGCATAGAGTAGCACTTAACTGTACTGTTCATTAATGATGATTAAAATTTAATAGAACATGATTTTAGAATGTTGTTCATCGTGCAATTTTGTACATTCTTCCTAGATGTTTCGA
This sequence comes from Sweltsa coloradensis, assembly GCA_024449915.1. NCBI lineage: Eukaryota > Metazoa > Arthropoda > Insecta > Plecoptera > Chloroperlidae > Sweltsa > Sweltsa coloradensis. Next base: position 777,331 of record JAMZAV010000038.1, on the reverse strand, counting down.
GAGGGTACATTCAAACTCACACATATTAAATCTTTCGGACTCTCCGTTGATTGATTTATCTGTATCGTGCAGTGCGAGCATACAACCCAATACTTGCTGTTACTAACCTACTCCTAAACATTGCTTTAAAAGTATGTATACATCTACAAACTACTTTTGCACTGTTCAAGAAACAATAAATAATTCATTTCTTATCAGTCACTGACTGATCACAATAGTAAGCTAGTAGCAGCTAATGTACTAGGGGTAATGACTACTGAGGATTTTCAAGACCAGTGTAGATTGTCAGGTGAAGTCATTTTCTCAACCTTTGAGAATGAGAAACACATGTTAATACCATAATGTGGACCATGCAAGCTCCTCTTCCACAAATCTATTAATCTTGTCTTGAATTAAATTTATCTAGGTAACTTTTTATACTAATAAAAATTGATGACTTATTGTAAGAATGTGAAATTTCCTGCACGGCTGTGATTAAATCAACAATGATTCGTGTGTCAACGTTACAAGCAGGTATAATAGTCTCTAGCCCCAACTTTGGACAGGGTTGAGCTTCATTTCAAGCAAACCCTCAACTATGTCCCGGGACATGTTCGGATCATATTTACCTCTATTGTAGACATTGATTGATTACTGCACAGATTGAAAACTAAATCCAAATATTAAATTGAGGCTACAGTATTAATTAGGCCTATTGTATAATATATTGAATAAAATAAAATATTTTAATGTTATACTGTCCATCAATTGATTATTTGACAATAAATTACAATTTTATATTTTAAAAATTTATATAAGTTTAATGTATTTTTTTGCTACCGTCTCAAAAATGCTTGACAACATCAACAAAATTATTTGTGGTGGTGATCTTGTGCTGTTGCAGCTATAGACTGCATGAAGAAAATGTTAAATAATTTTGTTAATTTAATCAATTGATCATCAATTTTGTATTTAGTTTTACAAATACAAACTGTACTTATTAAATATTTAAAATTTTGACATGCAGTCTATATTATCACTAACAATACCTCATTACATTTACAAATCACTTTCTTGCTGTTGTGCAGTGTTCTTGTGATATGACTTAAGTGTCAGTACCCATAATAGTGTGCTATTCCAATGCTGCATTGAGACTACTCTTCCGCCTTAAATACAAATACTGTATGTACAGTACTTCAAAATACTACGAACCTTAATAAGAAAGTTTGATCTCTTTTAAGATTTTCTCGTTGACATCGCAGATGGTATACAAAAGTATTGGACACAGTTCAGAGACATTACTAATTAGTAAGTAATATGTAAATATGATACATACTGTAAGTTAAGTAACAGTTATTTGTCACATCTCTGATTGAATTTGAACTATTTATTGTCTATCCACTTGATTACAAAACTGATTTTCAGTGGTGGGCTTTAATATGCTAGTAGTACCTATCTATGTGAAAATGAATACTGTATAACTCTTAATCTTTTTTACCGATAAAATACAACAGTTAACAAGCCATTGTATCTTTCTTATATACATCACATAAAAAACTTGATTTTAGAATATTATGTAATAAACTGTTGAGATTGGGATGAAGCTCGATTTTTACAGAATAATTTCTCCTGTTGACATTATTTCAAAATGTTGACTGAATGAGATGAATGTCACTTATCCAAACCATTCCTGTAACTGTCTGTCTTATATGTTATATAGTAGACTTGCTAAAAGCTATTCGGTATTACAATTGACGGGAACAAAGGGAAAATTAGTTGTGAAATTTGGTTGGAATTGACATGACGATTAACAATGTAATTTTATGATTTATTTCAGAGTGCAAATAAATAGTGCACGAACAGTGGTTGGAACTGTGTTTTGCCGTCTGTTTTCTCACGTTCCCATCAATTGTAATCTTGCCTTGGCTCTTCATCCTTAATGCTTTCCTGGAAGATTGTCTTTACTTGCGTCTGATTCCAGACAATGCAAAATTGTGTTTTAATTTTTACAAATCAAGTATAGCTCGTATTAAAATGACATAACTCACAAGTCACAATATTTATTAACATCCTTGTTATTGCCACCAAATCTCGAAGATAACCCGAACCTTGATTGGGGGTACATCGACATGGGAGGAACCAGACCAGAACCTCTTCGTATGCAGCCGTTGGCTATGTCCATTGCTACTAAGTGACATTTTCTGCTCCGCTAGTCAACTTAAAATTTGGCCACTATTTGGCACTAACTACTAACATAATATTAATATTATACATTTGCTAGTTTACTGATACATGGTATTTACACTCGTCTTATATTACAGATTTGGGAAACTATATTTGACATAACAAAACCCTGGACAAGAATGGATACTTCATTCTAGTTTTACTTACTGTTAGCTAATTTTGATTCCTCCATGTTTATTTTCTGTTAACTTATGATCACAGTTAAAATACAAAATCTTCCTTTTGTATTTGTGTAGTTTACAGTTGTCCTCCTTTGTAAATCAGTTTTTTAACTGAATAGGATAAATAAATAAAAAAAATACGGTGCTTTAGACTTAATCTATTAACCGAATTAATTCACAACAATAGCATGAGAATTATTGTCTTGAGTTTATTGCATACAGGTAGGGCACCTTTTAATATTAACCTTATTGCATAAGTATGGGATAACCGTATGGTAAAAGTGGGTCAACTGAATAGTTTTCTTATTCAATTTGGGTTATAGCTTCACTTAACATTTTGTACTATCCTATTTGATGAAGATTTCTTGAAGATGTACTGGATTGCCTCACGTTACGTGGTTACATAATATTAGTATTTCATAGTTCAATCATTATGTGTCAAGTTTTGATGGATTGAGTTAGAAATCGTTTAGAATTTGTTGACAGGAAATGTTATAAAGTTGAATAACATATGCATGTTTTTATTTATTTATTACTTAGTAGTAACCCAAACCAAGTGTATTTTAGTTATAGTATCCTATCCTTGGAAACAGGTACCGTTGAGTGAGCACTCGATAGGTTATGAATTTGTGCTTGACCACTCTAACAAAATTGTTTTAGCTATTATAAAATCTTGTCATCCATGTGACATTCTTTCACAACTCGTGATATAATGCATACTTTAAATAGAATATCATATGTTTATTTTAAATATTAAAATGAGTAAGACTTAGTAGATGTACTGTCTATTGAATTTATCTGTATAAATTGAGACTATTGAATCGCTCGGCTGATATCTTAAAAGTACAATATGGCTGAAAAGTTGACTAGATGGGCTTCTTAGTGTAAAATCCTTAGTGTAAAATCATATATTCTTTTTCAATGTTGTTTAAGATACAATCCGATAAAAAGGGAAAACCGTTTTCCCTTATTCTTGGGTATATTGTAACTATTTAAAAATTATTCCTGAAAATTGAATTTTGCACTCTGCTTGATATGTCCAGTTTTGTCAAAAATGGTTATATTCTGTATTATTAGTTGGTAGTGAAGTATGTCCAACCCAAAAAATTATAATCAAACATTTTGCTGTTATTTTTACAGGTCCCTAATTAATTCTGCCAAATTTCAACAGTCTGTCGCGATACAGTAGCTGTTCTTGTATTTTATTCGCGATACAGTAGCTGTTCTTGTATTTTATTCTATATTTATTGTTTATATTTCTGGTCACTTCCCAAGATTATTGTCCCGGACCCTTTTCTACAGTAGCATTTTTATTTGGAGGTAGAAGGTGTGATTTTTCTAGTTCCATCTTGTAAGACGTTTTATGTTAAGTAGTCTATGATAAATCACTTTTTGATGGATGAAGATAGTGTGACACTATCTGATTCTTTATGTTTGTGTTATTTCTTAATTGTTATCTTATATCTATAGAAATTAAAATTATCACACATGAAGTATTGATATCTAAAAGAAGGGCCAAGCGAATGTACCCTAGAATTCTGCACACTTGAAAGAAATAAAATTACTTTTTTCCTTGACTGCATCCTTATCAAGCTTGACAAAATAAAATTTGCTTGTATTGTATATGTTGAGCTAGGCTTAATTAAAAGTGGAGCGAAATATTGTTGTGGTGCCAGCCAATATTTTTTTATAATTTCATAAAAAGTAAATTTTTGTTGAAAACGCATATGACAAAATCTGTATGTAAAGAAAAGTCGCCACTCCAAAGCGCGCTACTGGCACAATGTGACGTGTATTGCGGGCTTGTCAACTGCCCGTCTGCAGGCGCACCGGACGGTGGCGCTGCCACAGTAATTCTCACCAAATCACCCGCGAAAAATCAAACTTCCACCAGATTATTAGTTCTGTCTGTTTCTCAATTTCATTAGTCGGGAAACACTCCCGTAGGTGTAATAGATTTTATGTAAATCAATCCAGAAATTACAAAATCCATCCCAGCGGGGTATCGAACCCCGGTCTCCCGATTGCCGGTCGAGTGCTTTACCCCTAAGCTACCGGGACGGTTAACTTCATAACATCTGGATTGTTATGATGAATATATGAATATATATGAAGTTAGTGTCCCGGTAGCTTAGGGGTAAAGCACTCGACCGGCAATCGGGAGACCGGGGTTCGATACCCCGCTGAGATGGATTTTGTAATTTCTGGATTGATTTACATAATAAACTCTGTCTGTACTAGGCGCTGGTGCTTCAAGGGGATGCATTTACTGCATGCAACACCCCCACCAAGATGATGATGCCAGTGGCGGACTGTAGAACTATTAAGAGCTGGGTGCATGTGGCTTTGCGTTAAATAATCGATACAAATCAATGATCGATAATCGACGATATCATAGCAATTTGATTATTTTTCCACCACAAACCACAACGGCAAACATGAATGAAATAGCCATCTAGACGAGGCTTCGTACCTGGATTTCAGCCACGATTGGCTCAGACTAGATGAGTGTTACGAATGCAAGACTATACTACTGATATTGCACAACATTGGCCCACGTGTGTTTATACCGAACACCTTAGGGTACCTGTTTGTTTTACATTTGACACAGTTAAGACTCGTCTCAACACAATCTCTCCCCCTACGCAAATCGAAACACACAGACGCTCTTTGTGTGCAGCACATCTTGCCATTGTCTAAAGACAAAACATTGTGTTTATGCGCTGGGCTAGGGAGTGCAGAATTTGGATATGTTTAGTAATAATATAACGAAAGAATACAAACACCTACCTACACATAATGGGCTTGCCAAAAGAAAGAATATTGTTGTCTGTGTTATTGTCATGTTAATTTCGGTTGGTGTGAAAACGTATTGTATGTTGTCACACTCACACACAGAATCCTTTAGCTCAATATTCTTGACAAATATGCAAATTCGGTCGTTACTCGATTTCGAAATGCGTATTTGGTTCTGTAATATAATGCAATAAAATAGTGTTTTAGTCCATGTTAACATGTCACATTCATCTCATAATACTCAAGAGCCACAATATAATATCGGGTCTCTAACTCTCTGAAATATATTGCCCTCCCACCCCATCTTTATATTGGTTGGGCTTTGGGAGAAACATTTATGAGAACTATTGATTAATGTGAGAACGCATTACTTTTTCCGACACCATGAACTTAAAACATAAAAAGTTACTATATTTTGTGGGAACTTCGAACGAATTTCAAGTTTCAAGTGTGGCTCGTTTGGTCTTGTGGTTAGCGTATCTGCTTCCAATGCAGAAGGTCCAGGGTTCGATTCCCGCCAAAGTCAGAAGTTTCTGATTTGGACTTAAGTCCATCAGTTCGTGTCTTAGGAGTTTGTAAACGGTGACTTTGGAGCCGTCCTAGCAACGAAGCACATAATAAATTCAGAGTTGTTCTGAATCGGCCTTGTTGATTCTGGCGTTGATCCGCGGGTGTTCGCACTGTCCATACCACTGATTGCTATATTTCCTATTAAAAATATCGATCTTTGGTTGGTTATCGCTCACTCGTCGATTGCGTTGGGGCCTACAGGGTAGGCTTAGTCGCTTTGATTTACTGTCCTCCACTGAAAATCAGTTATATAACTGAGTGGGTAGACTCTAAATACAATTTATTTATTTATTTAAAAGTTTCTGTAATCCCGCCGAATCTAGGAGAAAAGAAAAAATATACGAACTCAATTTCAAATCCACTTTTTAGTTTTTACCCTTGCAACTCGCAAAAATTATGTGAAAAACATTCAGACTCATAATCTCGTTACTTTATTGCTAAACATATGTCATCATATTATCAACATCATCACTGCAATTAAACGCCAAGTGAGTTATAAAACATTCATATCCATCCATGAACAGTTAACCTTGTGTGCAGACTCGAGCTTGTGATGAACACACCCACTCTTACATTACAACCGGCTAATTGTCAACGTGCTTGTTAGTGGAGTCGTTATACTTGTCGGTGAGGGTATAAAGCAAAGCGATCAACCTCACAGAGCCTCCGTTCACAAAAACACGTATCGAGTTTGTAGCCGATAAATAAACGCCTCGATTAACATAAACTGGTTGGTAATCGTGGCTACCGTGGACATCAAAGAGGATGATGCGAGGTACAAGATCTCACGCCCACCGCGGGAGATATGATGGAGGGCTCCATCCCTAGACGTGCAGAGATCTGAGGTGACGTCGCAAGCAATGATGATTGCTCACCTTGTAGGGACGCCTGCTAGTGTTGGGTGTGGCGCCGTGGGTTCTACGTTCTACCCACCCTCTGAGTCATTAGCTGATGGGTACACTCACGACCAGAATGCTGAGTAGAGGCAATTTTATGTACAGTTTTAGGCCTCTTTTGGCACCTTTGCCCCCTTCACACTACGACACACTTGGTCACAATCATAATGATATTATGGACTGTAATGATTTCACCAATTGTCATATCCCCCCCCCCCCCCTCGTCTTCACGGAAAATGACATGCATTCTATTTGTTTTCTTGATCGCAAATTTAAAATGTTTAAAATGTATGATAATTATTAGAGCTTTACGTGAAAAGAGCGTTTTGTGAAAAGATGCTAAAAAGCGCTATTTTTCACTTAAAAGTAAGGTTTTCCAGTCATCAATCAATCAAGGGGTTCCTTGATTTACTTCTGACGCCGGGTGTACCTCAAATGATAATCGGTGTTGGTGTAAATAATTAGTATTAAATTGCATTACGTCATACCATTGCATCCCCCTTCTCCCCATACACCACGTAACAAATTATTGACATAATTTTTTAGCCTCCCCCAGCCAAAGGTGCGTACACTTTTTGGTGGAGGTGCCGGGTCACGGATTTTCAAACTTTCGGATGGCGGGAGGGGGGGGGGGGAAGGGGGCGAGACGTATCACAAAACATAAAATAAACATTAATACCACCTCACTAGTAGAACATTACTCGACATGATGGTGGCAATTGCCATTCCACAGGATATCAAATATCAATGCTTTGTACATGATGCAGGACATCAATGTCATAATTCTCGGACATTTTAGTCTTGCCCATTGCCCATGGATGCAGATTTAGGTTTGAGTTTATTTGATGTAAGGGTGCATCAACCATTGGGTCACAATGCGTCGCCCTATCCTAGGGGGGTCGGACAGCGACGACGACGCAGACTTAATTTTACACCCAGTCCAGTTTCGTTTACGAACCTACAGACGCATTGCAGTAACTATAGGTGCCATCTTGCAACAGGTGTGTTGGTAGCATTACTTAATTAAATCGAATGACTTCTTCGTCTCTGCTAATTACTTTATGTACGCTTGACAGTGACAGGGAAAGCTGACAATAGGGTCGAGCATGCTACACTCGTCTTCCGCAGCGACATATAGGTAGCATGCGCTACTCTCGAGACTCGGGACGCGGGAGGGCATCGGTTCGACACCCGCCACTACAACTCTCAAGACTTAAGTTCAACCCTCTATCAGATGATGCTGTTCAATGAATTGTATCGTTAAATTATCCAGACGGAAAGATTCTTCCAAGGGTTTCTTTAATCGCTCACGAGAATGTAAGGTATTGTGTTCTTTTAAACAACCCTAGGACATTCCCTTCACAACCTACCAAACAGCAGGTACTGGTAACACCATTTACCTAGTTAGTCACCTGACGAGGGGCATAAACTGTCCATAGGCAGGTTCCCCGCTAGAAATTCCAAAATTATTCATTTACTTCCGTCTTCTCTATTCTATAAAGTATAGTTTCGTCATGCTTTTGCTCCCCCCATCCCCCTACCCCTTCCCCTCACACAATATCAATCTTATGGTTTTGATTGATTTAAATTTGAAAATAGAAATCACTAATCATGTTTCATCCTACTAGCACCGCCAGGAAGTATTGGCGAGTGTGGAGAGGGAGGGGGAAGGGGGGGGGAGTTAAAAAAGTGCACTCATCAACAGAGACCTTTGAGTGCACAGTGCTTACACTTCACTATACATACAAACTGGGTGTGGCACGTCTGTCTGTGGAGTCAAAGCATGGGAAGATATTCACATTCTAATTGTTTTAATTGCTTTTTGCAGATTACCGACCTCGTGATGGGGCTATAAAAGACCGAGATTGTTTATTATGTACGTAAATAAAGCCTCTTCTGTGCTCCACTCTGAGCAACACATGCATGACAGGCCACGAGAAACTACTTTCAAGAAGACCGGCAAGATTAATTTATAACAAGGTGTTTATACACCAACAGACCAACTTACATTATAAATACCTTAATTTGTCGTTTTTGGTCTACCGGTATAATAAAATGCCAATAACACACTGTTTTACAAACGAAACTGTCGAATACTGAATACGTATCTCGTTTTGTTTCGGCAATTCCAACTTGCTTAACTAACTAATATGAAACTGTTAGTCAATTTCATCTTAGTTTTCCCTCCTTATTAATATATTTTCATTTCTTAACTTTTCTTTTAATACATCCTACCGCTGCACCTCATATTCCACTCGAGCGTTGCACGAAGCCACTACCTTTGATAAACAATAAAAGCAAACACGCCGCAGATGTGAGTAACTACAGAGTCAAAGCAAAGTGTTTGTTTGTTCTGTAAACTATGCACAAAACTGTGTTTTACTATTAATTATCTTTTAACTTTCCCTTCTTCTGGTGTTTTTTCTTTTGTTTGCTCTGTGGTTGAGTCTTGAGGTTGAGACGAGTGTTCGGCGCGTCGGTAGTGCAAACAGTGGTGCACACCTAGGAGCTACCGAGCTAGGCCTACTTCCCAAGGCGGTGGCTGAAGTGGACGCTCGTAATTAATTACACTGTCGGTGTGTACTGTGTGACCGCGTGACACTGAGACCACACGTCTTGACACTGTTCTTTCCTTCTCAGCAGTTGAACGTTATTAGATTCACTTCAATAATGAAAATAACATATTTTTACATATTCATTTGTAAAATTTATTACGATATTTTGGAATAGATTCGAGTTTTTTAAGCAGTAAGCACGTGACAACCGTTTTGTAATATTGCACCATGCGCTCATAATTTAATTTTTTCTTGGAAGCCTGCCCAGGGTTAAATTCATGCCCCTCTTCAGGTGTCTAACTAGGTATTTTGGAATTTGGATATTGCGAAGGTTTGTCCGAGGGCCTCCCTTACATTCGCATTACCGACTGAGGAAAACCTCGGAAAAAACTTCAGTCAGGATTGCCGATCTCGACGGGATTTGAAACCGGGACCTCCCGAATCAGAGTCGCGCGTTCAACGCTCGAGCCAACACTGTCGTTATACTTGTTCCACTCTTTACAAGGGGAATGTGGAGCGACAAGCCTGTGCTAAACAGATCTAGCCACAGGCGGGCAGGAGAGTGCTCGGGAGGCCACCGATCAATCCCTGCTACTGGCAATCCTGACTGACGTTGATTCCCACAGCTGAACAAAACAGCTAAATATACAAACAGCCCTTGGATTTTGGACATTCTCTTCTTAATATTCTCACACCCACCCTACTTATAGTCACTTGCAGATAAGCAGTTGTCTCTGGGTAGGTAATAATCGTTTAGAACGCAGTGAGTATTTAGATGAAATCCGTCATGTGCGGTATTCTCTGTCCCGGGCCAAAGCTCGTCTTAGGTGTGGTCCCGGCCGGTACATTATAGTACCTCGCCGTCCCCTCAATAGAGATACATCAGTCGGTCTATGTGTGCGAAGGGCGTTGGCTACCACAGAACTCACATTATTCACCCACCCGATCCGCGCCGATACTCGCAGGGCCTGCCGGGTAGGCGGACGACGACGACGACGCACCCCCCACTTATCATCATAAGCCACATCCCGTGTCGGGCACGCACCTTGTAGTGAGATAATGAATTGGGGGGAGGAAGAGGTGGCACTACCGGAGATGGCAAGATTCAGAGGTTTTATCAGGACGCCAGGAACCTTCAACGATACTCGGTTCTACTGACATCACAGATGTCATGAATGAAGAATTATGAAACTTGTACCTATACGATTACGAAGAAGTATTAATAATAATCTGTTGATAAATTACCTTTTGGCTACTCAACCGTCACTAAGGTTTTCTAGATGATGTACTAGTAGAGCTTTTTTTTAAAAAAAAAATAGTCAAGATATAATTTATTTAAGTTCGATTCCCTCCATTGATAATTCCTCCTCCTCCTCCTCCTTCTCTTCTTCTTCTTCTTCTTCTTCTTCTTCTTCTTCTTCTTCTTCTTCTTCTTCTTCTTCTTCTTCTTCTTCTTCTTCTTCTTCTTCTTCTTCTTCTTCTTCTTCTTCTTCTTCTTCTTCTTCTTCTTCTTCTTCTGGTTTTCACAGCTGCAGGAAAACCTATACCAAACACTGTAATAATGTTGCCTATATTCTACTGCGGTTATAATATAAAATATCCTTTTAGACAATGACTTTTCACAATCTCCTGAGTGAATGTACCCTGAATTACGCGACAAAGGAAAAAAAATTAAATGGATATTAAGGGTAAATCCAAATGAATACTTTAAATTAATCTTGGTGATTTGCTAATTTCCTAGATATGTTTACTGCCGTTGCAATGGAGTAACATTGCATACAATATATGAGCACACAATGACGTTTATGATTTTTTTTAAAGGAGAATTTGAACAGGTAAATAGTTAGCCCAAGCTGCTCAAAAGCTGATTCCCTAAGATTCCCTCTCTATCCCGAATCATCCCGTCCCGTGGTCACTTCCGTTCCTCCATAGAGAAATAACCGGGGCATTCCTCCAGGAAGAGAATCCGTGCACGCATACGCGTGCGTCAATAACACAGTCGCATCCTTTATTTTATAGGCTTTCACTTTCCGTTTAATTGCACGCCATATTTTCACTCGGTGTGATTCTCATCGTATCCACAGAAACGTAGGCTGTCTTTGTCTCTAGGAGTTTGGTGTGTCCCTCGTCTCGGCGGCTTTCTCCGGGAACGCATGGGACTCACGCGCGTACACGCCATGTGAACGAGGGCCGCTTTATTTATGGAAATGTTGACATTTTGAAAGTCTTAGTAGAATCCAGCGTTTTACATCTTTTGCTCTCCGGAATTTAGATTCTGAAATACATATTTAAAAATATTCATAAAATGCATTTCAGAATGCATTATTTTGTAATTCACATTATTAGGATTGAACCAATGTTCAGCAACGATTAAAAAAATACTTGTCTCAGTAGGAAAGATAGTCGGTTATATTTGAAACCTACTGGTTGAGAATATATTCCGAATTTAACATTTTTAAATTTTACTCGCCAACTCATCTCAATATTCATTGTTAGTACTAATATATTTTGAATTTGTCAGTAAATACTCCTTTAAGAATATACACAACATTCACTGAAAAAAAACGGGTTTTAACGCAGATATGCCTGCTAAAAATGATTTGAAATTGACCGTACACATCAAAAATCGAATTCGGTAATTTATTTAACCAATAAAAGGTATATTGACTAGTGACTAGTTTCAACCAACCAGATTGTAGATGCAAACCTGGTGTAGCACACACCACACAGTCGTCGTCTTGTGTGTAAAAGCGAGCCCATGCATCTTTGCTCATCACTATTTCAACTCATTATAATCAAAACGAATGTTCTTGCGATTGCGAGTGAGTTTAGGGCGTAACTGGCTCAGGTAATTGCATTACATTGATCAATTCCGCGGGAAGCGGGCTAAGTGCATGCATGCATTTTTCAATGGCGGCTCGCTTTCGACCTAGACCTTTTTACGAATTCATTGCGAGCGAGAGTGAGAGCGTTGTTGGTAAAAGTTTAAACGATATAACTTACTCTTGACCATGTGGTCTGAGTCGGTCGAGACCCCGGAGCTACTGTTACGAGACGCACAACACACGAGGAATACAACCAGCACATCTCTAAGCACAACACGTTTCTTAAGTATTTGCCTACAAGTAAAAAGGTGAATAAACGATAATGCCGTGTGCGAAATGTGTATGTCGCTTCTTTAGCCTACGTATTTCTAATAGTATTTCTATTTTTAAACATCTTGGTCTCTATGATTGTTCCGACCTGCTCAGATAAAGCTGTTATCATTTTTCTTATCATTGAAAATTATTTTAAATTGTGCCCAATCTTCGCTATTTTTTTTTTTACAATATTTTTATAGTTGTATCATATTTTTAATGATGACTGTGTATCAAAAGAGGGGAGACTTATTTAAATATCCTAACGAGTAACTACTTTCGCTACAGAAAGAAGTAGATTAGGTAGAGGTAGGTATCAAAGCTAAATGATACCTGCAAGTACAACTCGGATCATGAAAAAACTAGGACGATTGGAATATTTTGTTCATACTTCACCTCATTCCCTCACCGCACTCACCTATAGTGTAATGCAGGGAGGCAAATGGGTTAATGTACTCACAGCACAGTCACGCAATAGAGAAGCAAGCACAACGTCGTTAAAAAAACCTTTTACAATTAAAAAAATAATTAATTAGATTACTTAAAAACAAAAATTCCACAAACCAACTACAAACAACACCGTAGCAATTGAATTAACGAATAGTCAAGGTACCTCTGTAGTTTTTTAAATTGTTACAAAGAAATGTAATTTATCTGTTTTTATACTTATATAGAACGGCATCAGTATAATATTTTATTGCTCTTTAATGTACGTTTTCTACCACAAGGTAAAACCATGGGAAAACAGGCCAAGACAAAATTACGAATACAATTTTGTACCCTCTATTCGCCGTTAATGGACACAAACTTCCAAATCAACCTGGCAGCAATCGAACGTATACATCCATCGCTTTAGAAACAACGGTATTTGTGCAATTTAAGTATAGGTATACCCGCCTTTCGTTCAGATCCCTTATCTCCACTGCACCCAAGTAAAGGGTGACGATACCATCAATTTCGTCACGACTTCATGCAACGAGGCGTGAACGTTTATCATATGAGGTTTGTAGGTTATGTAAGTATATACACAACGATAACTCCTCACTGATAACATCGATAGCCTGGCCTTCGGGCAATCATCGATGCCCAATTCACCGAGAATAATGTGCGAATATATTGTCATGGGATAATTATGCAAATATGGGTGTTCATTTATGATTGAGACATATTGTGTGTATGTTAATTTAATTCGTGACCCTCAGAAGACAAAACTTCACACTCGCCAAGGATTTGTTTAGTTTTTATTCATAATAATACAGCGCAAATCCATTTACAAAAGAGAAGAGGATAAGAAAGTCTTCCTTGTTGTTATTGTACAGCACTACAATACTAATGAAACATAGGTATAATGAAAATGTCAAGCATGAGATACGTTTTGATGATGATGATGATGAATGATGATTAATAATTATTACCAAACTGGAAAACTTGCAAATAAGTCAGTTTTTGAAGAGAGTAGTGGGAAAGAAGGTTCGATAAAATGCATTTTTATACAAGGAACATAATTGAGGAACAAGTAGCAGAAAATCAGTAGGGGATAAAGGCAATAAACTAAGTACCTATATATAGCACGTATACGTTCCGCTAGGGTACATACCCGGTGTTACACTCTTCAGATGAATATCTAGATACTTTGGAGTCTTCGGAAAGGAAGAAATAAACCTTCAATGCTGCTAGTAGGTTTATCCCAGAATTCACCTGGGAGGAAAGTTTTAAAACAGGATTGATAGTGGTTTTGTGTCGAGTCCTGATTTTAAGAGAAGTGCTACCTACATACCTTTAATTGTACACGTGCATAATGAGGGTTGTGGCGAAATTCAGATACGAATGTGGAAGAAGCGAAATAATAAAGAGGAAATGATTAGTCTCTAACTCAAAGATGGAAAATATTAAGAATGAGAGGAGTGTATAAGTTCTGCACTTGATCTTTCTTGGTTCGAAGTTTGGACATCTAAGTATTTACAGCTTCAGGTTTATAGTCTGTGCTGGTGTACGTTATGTAACACCCATGTGTACGGAAACCACTATCATTTCCATTCTAGTACTATAAAAATCATTCGGTCCCTGAACCCAACCCACACATCAACGCCACTGGCATTTATTTGATGTTAATTAATTTACGACCATCATATCAGGAAGACATCATTGTGTGTATTATTTATCACTCTCTCGTGGCTGAGAGGAGACCTGTGTGTGGGCTAGACCACTTCCTCTACACGGCTAATTAATAAACATCTGCGGAAATACACCATTACACTTGGGTGGTACTTGTGTACTGTGTAGTTTGCCGCTGTACACGCAGTGAGTACTATAGAAGATGACCGCAAGTAATACCTTCACTAAAGCGTGAGACATCACGACATTTTATTCAATTAGTTTTAAAACGTTTTCAGAGGAATGCCCGCTGTAGGATACACATCAGTTTTACCTGGTGTGGCCTTTGGTAATTAAATTATTTAAAATACAATTATATAAAATTAACAAAATTACAGTAGGCATAGTTATATATTTAGGGTGTTATAGATATCTTTTCAACACAACTTAGGGCCGGACATACCCTTTGAAGCTTAAAATAAAAATTAAAAAAGAAACTATAAACACTTTATTTGAAACGCAGAAAGATGCGTGTCTTGCACTTGCGTCATCTCGATTAGCCTTGGTGCAATAGCAGGGAAAATTAAGTTCACAACCAAGACCTTACTTAGGACACTTACTTCAGAAGTGGCTCGGTGGGACCTGCACGTCTGCGGTCGCGGGTTCGTTTCCCTAGGAGGTTCTCTCGGTCACAACACCAGCGGGTCTTCTTTAACATAAGTATCAATAAGCTAAACTTCCTAGTTACTTCTTAAAACAAAACAATCTGGCTTTCTATCAAACAAGCAAGGGAACGTGAATACTCAAAGTAGGAAGCGAAGCTTGCCGTTTATTTATTTTGCGTTCTGTTCAGTTAAAAAACTGATTTACTAAAGAGGACAGTAACAAAAACTAATATTACGAAAGCACACACAATATTAATCACTTAATCAGTAATAACGTAAGACACTATTCGCTTTCCGTTGGTGGAGGTGCCGGGTAGAGTGAAATTCCTTGTTACGTTAGAGTTAGCTCCACTTTATTATTCAACAATATTCTTATATACATACCGATACATACCATGGTTCCGCCCCATGTCTCCCAGGGTCACTAGAAACATCCTGGGAGAAGCCAACACAAACACATGTCAATCGCAGGTTATGCTCGGTTTTTACCGTGAAATGTGACATACGCACGGACGGACATAAAAGTGATGCACATATGGGAGTTTCTCCCTAATTATTTTATATAAGTTTTTTCGTAGGAAACCTGGCTAGGGACATCTTGCCCCTGGCCCTCGATGAGTGTATATTGCGTGATAACATTGGTTCTATACTCAATGGTGATAATGCTTGTGAAAAAATGCCCCACCCCAGAGAGCTATTTGATATAAGTTGGTACCAGCATTATCCTTTTGAATGAGAAAAACATTGAACTTGAAAAATATCTTCAGTCAGGATTTTCAGTGGCAGGATTACATCGATGCCGATTTCTTTTTTTATCTAAGTATCTTTGCAGTTTGCACGCACAGACGCGGATCTGTCAATGGGCTTAAATAAATACTTCTAAAATCACTTACAAAAGTGAGATAATATTTTGACTACACACACTAGCTCAGACAGGCTAGGGCTGTTTTTTTTTAAACTTTTAATCCCAAACTTCCCTTCCGCCCTAGCTAATCATAATGTTTGTGCTCTAATAATAATTTCTTCCAAAGTGACTGATGGTAATTGTCACTTTAGCTGTTGCATTCCACACGGCTTCTGTTGACTTTCCTAGTGCGGATGTTGACGTTAGCTTAGTAAAAATATACCACGGTAAATTCGGAATAGCGCTGCCCCGAAACATGCTAGCAGAAATGATAACTTTATTATGTAACGCGAGCCGAGTCTGTTTACTGAAGAAGTCTGTTTAGCTAATGGAGAAGAAGAGAGGAGAGGTAATAATACAGAAAGGTGGGTGTGCGCCACGTGCTCGCAGCGCTGCCGGTCTATGGATGGTAGCCGCGAGTGCCCACCGCCCGCCTGCGTCAGTTAGTCATCGCACCTTGCAAAGACAACACCTATCAGCGCGCACGGGAGAGCCGGCGCAAGCGCGGTACCGTTCGACAGTTCACGCGGTAAAAACATTTAAACAAACGTGGAAAGTGTTCGAATTTGGCTACCCCGAAAAATCGTGTGTTTGAAGTGTCATTAGTGTCAAGTCATATTAGCTGATTGTTGTGCATTGTTCAGTGTTTATTTTTTGGTGCAATTATGTAGATTCAGTGTATGCAAAATTTGGATAACTTGATATAAGGTAAGCCGACGGCCCGTCTGGATCATTAAAATTATGTTTTGGAGGTTATGTCTCATGAGATTTACAACGATAGCCATCAATACGATGATTTGTTTATAAATGTGTCAAAAGAAGGTTTATAACTTGGTTCGCGCACACTATGGTTTACTAAGCCTGCCCACAACAGGATACAGTGGCGTAACTAGCCCTTGCTTTTTGGGGTCGAACATTTTTGTTACCTCAGGAGATCAATGGTCAGCACGACTAGTGAAAGGGGTAGGTATGTGGATATTAATTGTGCCCCCCTCGATCCCCTCTGAACTAATTTGAGGGGACGGGCGATTACCCCCCCTCGCCCCCCCCCGTAGTTACGCCACTGCCAGGATACGAACCGGGAAACGCAGTAGCCTACCTACAAGGATTTGCTGAGAGACCAACGACTACAATGTGGTTTAGAGTACAAACGATCGTAGGAACGGTGGGGGAGTCCACAAAAGGGGGATTTTGCCCTTATCACCTTACAAGGCTTGGCCCGCGGCTTGGCCTAGGCCTAGGAGCACCCACGACCAAGTATCAAACCTAGAGGCCTTGCCTCCTAGGCCTAGTTAGTTGCTAAGTAGGCCTACTAACAATTCAGTGAATTCAGCATTGTACCAATAGGTCTGGGAACTAATCAGGGTTGGATCCAGGACGACTATTTCAATGTTTTATTAGATTTACCATGCAGTTTGGCATAACGTTATTCACGTAGCAGGATTGTTAGGCCTACTATCGTTATAGAATAAAATGAAACCCTTTAAGAATAAGCTTTTAGACTTTGTTTTCCTCGGAAGCCCTCCTTGTGCACCACTTGTGGCTAGCTAGAAATGCACAAGCAAAACAAGACCATCAGCTCCATCAGCCCCCCCCAATTCGAAAAATTGTTCCTATGCGCTTGGTCTATAGTCTACTTTAAAAGCATACTTTGTGCAATCCCGCTACACACTAAAATAAAGTTTGTACATCCGTGGTGAAATGTTGTGAGGTACAGAACTTGGTATTTTTGGATGAGCGAAGCGAAGACTTCAATTTCACCGACCCCCCAAAAAATTTAGCTCGGGTGTTTTTTTTTTTTTTTTCTGTCTGTTTGTTCGCTCTCTATCGGGCGAACGGCGTATGCGATCTTGATGAAAATTGGAGGGGACCTTCGTTTTCTCTGAACTTAGACTTGCTACGTTTTTGGGTACAATCGAAGAAATATTTCTCATGAATATCGTACTTTTACGATTTTTTTCGATTTTTAGTGCGATATTTTTGTGACATTTGGACCGATTCTGACCAAACGGTTGGGGCTACAACGTTCATATTTCACATGCACGTTAAGGTAATGGTGATGTATTGACGTTTGAAAGAAAAAGTTGAAAAATGAAGCCAGAATCTATAGAAATAAAGGTTTTAATTTGAGTTTTTTGAGGTGTTAAATATTAAAACCTTTATTTCTATAGATTTAATTTGAGTTTTTTGAGGTGTTAAATATTAAAACCTTTATTTCTATAGATTCTGGCTAACTTTTTCAACGTTTTCTTTCAAAAGTCAATACATCACCCTTACCTTATATGAACGTTGTAGCCCACCCGTTTGGTCAGAATCTGCCCAATAGCACGAAAAATATAGATAGCTTGTATGAAAACTTCACATGAGATTTTATACCTTACTCACAGCCTTGTTACAAACAATCAAAGATCCAACAGACCTAATGATTGCTTTGTATGGGCCGTGTTAATGTTATTATTATTTTAAATTAATATTTACATTTTATTATTAAAAAGCTCATACATCAACGCGACTAAAAAAAGCGTTTGCGAAGCTTCCTAGTACAAAGGCTTACAGATATGTAATTATTTTATTTCATTTGATTCATTAGGTTCTTTCTTTGCATAATTCTGGGGGTGCTTTAGCCCTGAGCGCCCACTGTAAATCCTCCCCCTACTTGAGCTCAAACCAGCACGCGCGATGCAAAGTAAATCCCTACCCCGTCTAGCTAGGCCTATGTCACAGGATGTGATGCCTCGGTTGAACGAAGATCCCCCTGGCTTAGCGTAAATTAGATTTGAATTGAAGCTCAATGATCTGACCACACACTAAACTCGACGGGTGTAATTATGAGTCATGTAGGGCGTAGGCCTATTTGAATTCAGTGGGTCTAGCTTGGAGGCGCGTGTAAACGTTTAGTTCATTCTATCTATATTATACTTTTATTTTACGCCTTACCTGCTGGGAACTTTGTAGGTCTTTTTAAATAACCAAGAATTAAGAATATCCAAGAATAACCAATATACAAACAAATTTGCATTCTATATTCCACTGCCTCCTAGATGTTTGGCGTGGCTCCTCGTTACCTGCCTGTCCTGCGCACAGTGTTAATTGTTGTCCACAGCGCTAGTTACCGTCCCCAAGAGCTTTCTTTGTGTTTTGATGTTGTTATTACATTAAATGTCATCTTCCATGTATTTTACTGTTGAATACAACTAAATTGAATGTTTTAGATCGTATTTTGTATACGTACGTACATCATTGTCAAGGTTTGCAGAATAGTAATATACAAATTTGTCTAGTTATATTATGCTGATAATTAAACAAAATGTAGATATTGATAACTTTGTTGTTTGATAATATAAGGCAAGGGCTAATAGGCATGTTATTTTTATTTATAGGGCCTATGCCTCCTAATCCTAATCATATTAAAAATCAATAGGTTTAGGTAGCATACTAGGGCCCTAGTCTTGACCAGGCCACGAGCTAAATAATTACTCTCCATCAAGCAGTAGCGCGTGCTAAGGGGAGTCTGGGGGGGGGGGCTGGGTGACACAATTTCCTTATTTCCCGGTAGTTCATGCAAAGAAAGGCCTACTTGTTTTAGATAATGGCATCCCGGTATCTTACATCTTCATGCACACACCATTTCCTATTATGAAGAAAAATACAGCTCAACTCTGGCATGTTGACATTTGAATCGTATGTAAACAACGAAAACAAAAGACAGCTCTTAGGGACGGTAACTAGCGCTGTGGGAAAAAAGTGCGAATTGTCTTCAACAATCAAAACTTGTTGCGTGAACAGGCAGGGAACGAGGAGCCACGACGAACATCTAGGAGGCAGTGCTATATTCATTGCTCTGCCATTGTTGATCGCATTTTTTAAAAACGTTTTCTACTTCTAGTACAGAACATGGTGCCCGCCCGGCAAGTGGGAGACCCTGGTTCAATCCCCGGTCGAGTCAGATTGTATTAAATTAATAACTAGGCCGCTTCGCTAACGCTTTTTTTCCAGTCGCGTTGATGGATGAGCTTTTATGGTTGAATATTGGCCCAAATATCACGAAAATATCGTATTAAAAATCGGTAAAAAAATCGTAAAAGAACGATTTCTAGGAAAAATATTTCTTCAAATGCATCTAAAATCATAAAATATATAACTTCAGTGATGTCAAACGTTCCCATAAAGTTTTATCAACATTGAAGTAGCCGTTTGCCAAATATTACGAAAATATCTCATTTAAAATCGAAATAAATAGTAAAAGTTCGATAATCATAAGAAAATATTTGATCGGTTGTACCCAAAAACGTAGTTCAGAGGTTTCGAAGGTCCCCTCAAATTTTAATCAAGATCGCATATGCCGTTTGCCCGGTAGAGCACAAACAAATAGACAAAAATACAAAAAAAAGAAAAAGAAGACCCCAGCCAAATTTTTTGGAGGGTCAGTGAAATTGAAGTCTTCGCTTCGCTCATCCAATAAAACATTCCAATTCAAATCAAGGTCCAAATCAATCCCAGTATTTGCATTTTGTCGAAGTGATTAGTAAAACTGCATAGCAGCACACAATATTGAACACAAAAGCTGTGTCACAAACAAAGTCATAGTAATGGGAGGGGGGGGGGGGGGGAACACAGAGAACTTGCCGCAAGAATACTGTTATTTTCAGTATATCTCCCATCCAACCTGACAAAAAAAATTGTGATCTGTTCATGTCTCACATTTACATTCACACGTAGTACATTATTAATGGTGTAGGTAGGCCTACTCTCTCATCTTGAATGCCGACACGGCACAGACGCCGGCGTCTCGACTACCCCCGTGTCCCACGATGCGACAGGTCGTTAACTGCGTGCGAACCCCCCCCCCCCTCCTACACTGACATCTGTTCGTGTTCTCCAACATGTCTGGCGTTGCAACACGGCACGCACTTGTTTGTTTATTTGACTATTTTTAGCAACTTCCCAGTCTTGTGTTGGATGTAATTAGATGAGAACTCGTGAATCACGTCTCTGTAGCCCAAGTGATGCGCACTACTGTACTTGCTAATTACACGTGCGCAAACACGAGAGGAGGAAGACTTGTAAACCTTACCTTCCGTCATCTGCAGGAGTCTCGTCTTCTTTCTCCCACTTGATATAGCCACTACAGTCTATGGGGTATAGACTGTAGTGAGACTGTAGTGGCCGGACGGTAAATATACATAATGAAAAGATATACGCTTTTACAAGTTAATTTTTTCGAACAATTTCCTAGAGCCATTAGGCCTGATCATCATCAGATTAGGGTTGACAACTTTTCAGAAAATACGGAGTTCAGGACATTGTGACTCGTGAGTACCTGTACGGGGGGAGGGGATGCACATTTCGGATATATAATAAATTTAGTTTTACACATGTAATGGACACGAGTACAAAGTCTAACGTAGGCACTTCAAATAGGCACAAGAATTGTTTAAAAAAATACAACTAATTTTCATGATTTTTGATTTTGTAAATTCGTTGACATTTCCAGTGAATTGATGGGTAAACACATTCCCACAACAATAAAAGGAAATATTACGCTGTCTTCAAAAGGAACTTTTAAAAGTTACAGTTCCTCATTATAAAAATAAACTTTTGAGTTTTAAAAATGTGAAAAGTTCCATATAGGTACTAAAAGTTTCGTTAGTGCAGAAATAGTGGGCGTTTTTGACCCATCGTTCAGAAGCTAAGTGTACTGTCTTCAGGAAAGGATGTTCCCAAAAATGCAAAGTAGGTATCAGCTACGTCCAAATTCGTCTAACGTCCAAATTCTTAGTTATTAATGCTTCTGAGTAGGTAACTCGCATTCCATGTCAATGATTCCAAACAGAAACAAAGGTCAAGTATAAAAATTATATTTGCTGATTAGTTTGTTAAAATGCGCATCGTGCACAGTGCACACAAATAGCCAAGTAATGAAATTCATTCCCACACGGCAGCAAGGAAGCAATAAGCACACGAGTGTTACGAAACCCTGCATGCCGATGACAAGCTGTAGCTTGGATAGGCATAACTACTACGTCGTGAATTATCATCAATTTTGTCGTAAAAGTTTGGGGCCGTCTGGGGACCAAACCCAGAACCAACAATTGCTATCATTCAATAATAATATCCTCAAACGGGCTTTGTTAAAAAATAACTTGTGGAAATGAAAATGAAAATGGAAAAGATGGGGTTTGTGACAGAAAATTAATATATTTCTAGTATTGTTATTATTTGTGATGCAAAAAATGGAAAATGTGCAAAAATTCAGAAAAAGATCTAGTTTTTGGAATGGTTTTCATTTTATTGTATTTTTTACTTAAATTGAAGCTTTAATGCAACATTTCCTTAAAAATCGCGATAAAAGATATTTGAAAAACACAAAATCTTAGAAATTTTTCGCAATTAGATTAATTGCTTAAAATTACTTAAATTAGACCAATTTTATTCGGGACTGAAAGGGTAATTGACTTTATTTTAGCTTTCTTTTTCATAAAGAGACCACCGACAGACGTAACGCGTGAGACTGTTTGTTTTCCTCTTATACTTCCGTTTGATATTCCCTCCAAAACTACCCTGACTCCAAGTAGCCTAAGGGTAGGGAGGTGCATGCAGTACTAATTGTCAACCGGGCTGGTTTCCCATGAGAAATATACCATTTTTGTGTTGGAAACCATGCAAACATTTTCTATGAAACATCCAATAATTATTATCTTAATCAAGTAGAAAACACAACATGTTAAGATTTGCGGAAACAAAGGAGAAAATAACGAACAATAATTATTTTCAACGCCAACCTATAATTTACGCGTGTTCTATCTTGCTGAGAAGTGAGAATATGGCTCCAGAAGTCTCGACACTTGTTGGTTCTCACAGCGAATCCAGCCAGACCAGGCTGTAGCAACTACTGAGGGCGAAGACGGAAGCGTTTGTTCTATTTACGACTTGCAAGTCTGTGTTGTGTTTATTGATAATGCCAAACTTAACATTCACTTCTTCCTCTTGTGTATTTGAGTTGAGGGTAAAGTGGGTTAGTTACAAGATTGTCTATAGTCTGCCATATGGTCCCCCCACCTCCCGCATTTTAAACCATAATGTTATTATTTCACTTCGAATACACTTGATTAAGTGTTCTCTTGAACAACCTATATGGAAGGAGAAATTGGATCAAGATTTGGTCCGTGTAAGAAGAAATAGCTCTGGATCCTAATAATAAAAACTATATGCAACATAAACAAGAATATCACCAAGTGCAAAAAGACATTAAAATTATATTAGGCATATTACATTTTATATGTACATAATAATATGTATTTGGTTCATTAATTAATTAATTTCATTTAATATCCTTTTTTAATATGTTACCTAAATTATTGTGTTGTGAATACATTGCTGTTGTTTGTTGTTGTGTCTGCATTTTCATAATTAGATTTATTTAGTTGTCCTTTGTAAAACAATTAGACGTTAAATATGAATAAATAAAATAAAAATATTGGTTGTGGTTAATGCACCAGTGCAATGTGAGAATGTGTCGACGTTACTATCAGAATACATTTTATCAATAGGCCTACTGTTTGTTTGTTTATAATTGAAATGATTTCCAATTTGATGGTTGTTTTTTTATTTGAAATTTGGTCGAGGGCAGCAAAAGCACGAGAGGTAAAATAATTTTCTCTGACTGAACCAACCCTGTAAAGAAATGTTCTACTGGATATGGCACGTTCACGTCAATGCTTAGGGACATTTTAAAACATACTGACTGCCACCTTACACGTGCCTACAACTGCTTTTACATTGTGTTTCCAGCCCCAGCCAGCCTTGGATAACAAATGGATTAAGTGCAACTGCGGACACAGCTAAGATGGCGTACGTCGTGTGGAGAGTGGTTTTCAAATCCCCGCATGGATACGAATCGGACCCAGGCACGGGAGTCACGTGCCTAAGTTTGGCCAAAGTGCCTCTTGTTGGATTATGTGTAATAAATAAATAAAGTTCACATGGATAAAGACTTATCTACAATTTTATTAGAGTTTACCCACTCAGTTATATAACACATGGATCAGTATCAAACGCGACAAGCTAACCTGGCCACGTCGTATGGACGAGTGACATAACCAACCAAGGATCGATAGTAATCGGAAACCCAGGACACGGGTGGATAGTAGTGCCTTGATTCGCCTGGTTTTAATTCACTTTTTGGGTTTATATGTATAATACGAAT
The DNA here is from genome assembly GCA_024449915.1 of Sweltsa coloradensis. Classification (NCBI taxonomy): domain Eukaryota; kingdom Metazoa; phylum Arthropoda; class Insecta; order Plecoptera; family Chloroperlidae; genus Sweltsa; species Sweltsa coloradensis. Next base: position 753,124 of record JAMZAV010000038.1, on the reverse strand, counting down.
AGAACTTTGAGGCTGAAATTAATTCATTAAAATTTTAGAAAATTTTTACGAACGACGTAAAAAAGTAACCCGGTCATCGCCGTGAAAAAATTGAGCAAAAAGTTCAATGAGGTAGTATGAATTTTTTCTTATTTATATTAATAAACAATTTTTTAAAGCTTCTGATTGGTGGTTGCCATAGTGATAACAAGTTACGTAGAGGCTAAATTTACCTTTATATATGCAATTTGAAATATCAGGTCTTATAGAAAAGAAACAAAATGGTGTAAAAATACATTAGGGGGAGACTTTGAGCCCCACGACCATTCCCCAAAACAGACAAATCGTTAACATTAAAACAAAAATAATTCTTTCCAAAAAAGTTCAATTATAATACCTTTATGCCCAACCAAAAATCCAATTTACAAAAAGTGTTTATTGTTATAAATAATTCAACTTGCTGAATTATCGTGGGAACTGCTATAACGAAACTGTCCAATGTGGTAAATTAATACACATATGAATATAACTATAACCAATCACAGGAAGTTATCAGCTTGTGTTTTCATGGTCAATTAATGGCGTCACCATCAATGGCCTCTCAAAGAGTGAGATGAATATTGATGGTGGCGGTGCCAAAGTGTAAAATGTAGGCCTAATGCACGATGACGAGGAGAATTAGTTTAGTTAAGTTGTCAGTGGCTTGCGCTACGTTTAACCACGTGGGTTTGTAACCCGCCCAAAAGATGGACGAGTTTAATTATTGTCTAATCCATCATTAACTCGTTTCAAATAACAAGACACGTGGAGGCGTTTGTGATCCCGTAAAATCTTGTAGGTCGTTGGACTTCACATGTAGCCGAAACTTTGCATCAATGCTATGAATACAGATAGCTTTCGCAAAAGATCGTCGAAGATGAAGAATAAAAAAAAATATACGTTTATTTCTATTGTTCAAATCACGTTGTTGGTGGAGGTGCCGGGTATTTAATGTATCGTGTTGGTGATGCTAACCCCACCCCGCTGACACCCAGGGTCACAAAAAACATTCTGTATCATCGTTGTTGACGGTCAATTACAACAAACCGCGTGTATGGTTCTGTTTTTATCGCGAGACGTGACACACGCACAGACGGACGGACAGAAAAGTGACGTTTTTATTTGCCCAAAAGCGGTGAACTGACTGAAAATAATTTAACATTTTCTAGAAAGCTCTATATCTCTCCTCCATGATACATATATTTTTTTAAATATTGGGTGTGATAAATGTAGTTATGCGAATTTTAGAGGCAGGTATTTGTGGAGAAACTTATTTGCATCTTTTTTTCTGACCAAAAGCGGTGAATTTGTGTTTGTGTGTTTGTGTCTTTACCATGCCTGCCTCTGCTTTATAGGGGAGCTCCACTCCCTAAAATTAAAATTCTGCACTCTCGCTACTTTTCGTTTTTCATGACGTACATTTCTTTAATTAACCTCACAATCTCCTGATGATTGTGAATACGGAACTCGAGTTGGTCCACAATGTCTAGACGTGATGAGGGAGTGTTGTGTCATGAGGAGTCAGATTACCTCTATTAGTCTGATTGAATCCTCGTATAGCTGGGTGGGTGGGTGGACTCACTCAGGGATCAGTGCTGTCTCCGATCCTAGCGCCACACCCTTCTGACGCAACCGAATCACGAACAAACTCAGAGACAATCCGACGATTGCAAACAAAAACACTGATTTTCTATTATTTGGAGATGGAAAGCTTCTGCTAGTGTTGGCCTAGTTATGCAATGAGGATAATAACGAATGACTTGTGACTATAGTTTAGTTTATATGGTTCCTCAGTACGAACTATTATGTCGACATGGTTGGTTACCGTGTTACTGCTTTTGTTCTTGGTTCGTGCTAATGCCTGATCTGTGGTTTGATTGCAACTTCGTCATGTACGTACTCTATAACAAATTAATACAATTACACCACTCATGGTAGAAATCTCAATCCGTTGGTTGCCAGATGTCGTGAATTGGAGACCAACTATATTATCATTGCAAGACTATCACGTTTAGCTTGCAGACATATGGCATTTTATTTTAGCAATTACGTTTTCTTTCGGATTGGTAATAACAATCTTTGCTAAGTTTCCAAGCAGTAATAATGCTATAATTACATACACGGGGACTATGGGAGTACTACTCAAAGCAAGGAGCGAAGATTACAAAAAATATCATTGTGCGCTGATATTTTCTGTGGCAGTGCTTGGTTTTAAATATATAAAAAGGTTTGACGCTTGTTCTCGCATTCAGTAATGGTTTAGGTGCCAAAAACATTCCGTATATTATCCTTGTTGAAGGGAGATGCTAGCACACAAAACGCAAGGAAATCGGCTTCTGCCATGTGAGTGTCATCAAAGTAATAGAGAGGCTTCTCTAGTGTCATATTGTCAATTATATTCAAAGGAGGATACTGTACATTTGAATAGTACCTTGACATTCATGGCACAAAAATGGCGTAATGAAAGTAAAATATTCGCGAGACTGAATGGTAATTTTCGACTTTTCACTTTTTAGACAATCATGTTTGACGTCTTGAATATTATGATTGTTTAATCATTCCTTTCGGCGATCTACGTAAATTAGTATACACGTCATGTAAGTAGTTAAGAATGTGATTTTACTTTCATTAAGCCTGTTAATTCGAGAACAAAATACCTAATAACCTATTCAGGGACCTAATTGAAACACACATAAGCATCTTATTGTATTACCATCAATACGAAAGCATGAGTAAGTCCGATACAAGGTTAATGAAAGCAATAAATTATTGTTGTTTCAAGATCTTTGGAACTCGTTTTAATCTTTTCTGTTTGGATTCGGGTTACCATCACAAAGTAATCCGCATTAGCCTACTTACTTGTCGCTATGAAAACGAAATTAAATCACCAATCAAGTACAACTAGATACGTAATAGCTGGATGTAATTATTAGAGTAAGTAGGTCCGTGTATGAGCTTTTAATAAAGCCACTCTGTGCTGTACTATGGTTGGATTCACTACTTTTCCCACGAGAAGTAGGTTGTCTGCATCTGTAATTTCATTAGAAGCGTCTCGTTTGCGACTGGTTAAAGTTGAACAATACCTCATTTTGTACGAGAAAATGTTGTTGCGTATGGCTCGACATTTAAAAGACACAATGTCGTACATTGTCATGCGTATTTTTCGAGCAGAAATGTACTTTTGATGATTTGCAGGGCAATTCTCCCAAGAGCTGGGTTAAATTTGTATAAACGCCCCAACTCAAATGCGTGCGCTCACTCAGGTGTTGACGATTGTTGCTGAACGGTTGGATACATCATTACCAAATTTTGCATAATGTTCATAGAGTTCCTTAATATTGACATCCACACTTGGAAACATAGAATTAGCCTTAAAAAATCAATGCGAGAGTTAAGTCCAAAACGTGAAAAATCGAAAATCGAAAACATGGATTTCAATTCAGGAAATTCCCACCAAATCGTTTATCTTACAACTATGAAAACGCTTAAGTCCCGCCGCGTTGTTGGATGAGCGTAATTGGTGCATTGAGCAGCCATGTGTTATGCGAATTTTTTGTTGTTCTGTGGCAAAATCATTACATAATTGAAATTTTTTAAATTAAATTAAATTAAATTAAAAATTAACTTTAATTTTTTAATTTTTTAAAAATTAAATTGTAATTGTTAAAAAAAGAAAAAAAGCGTAAAATTGCGATTTTTATAAGAAATAATTTCTCGATTGCGCTCAAATTTAACACTTATCTATTAATTCATAAAATAAGGGTTCTGTGAAAAAATCATTACAATCGGATAAAACATGTAGGTGTTATAAGTCAAAGAATTGTTTAAAAAAAGAAAAAACCTGTAAAATTTCGATTTTTATGATAAATATTTTTTCAATTGCGCTCAAATTTCACACGAGTATCTTAATTCATAAAATAAAGGTTCTGTGCAAAAATCATTAAAATCGAATAAAGCATGTAGATGTTATAAGTCGAAGAAATTTTTAAAAAATCGAAAAAAATCTTAAAATTGCGATTTTCATGAGAAAAAATTTTCCGATTGCGCTCAAAAACTTGGCAGTTCTAAGTTCAGAGATTTCGAAGGTCTCCATAAAATTTCATCGCAATCGGATTATCGGTTTAGCCGGAATCGTGTGGACAGACAAAAATACAGAAAAAAAAAAAAAAAAACATTCCGGATTTTTTTCTCCAGTGTAGTGAAATGGAATCTTCGCTTCGCTCGCTACGCTCATCCAATTAAACCAAATTAACCTGCGCGTTCATATTGATTTGAACTTTTATATCCAGTATGAAAATTTGCGCTAAAAAATCTGTACACTTGGAATAAATTACCGAAGTTCACCAAAATTTAGTAAATTATGAAGATTTCATGATTTTTAAATTCATAACCGATAAATTAATATAAAATACGCGTACTGTATCTCATAGATTGATCCTTTATTAACGTTATCGATAAATATGACACCGATGTTGTTAACTGATTACCCGAGAAAAACTGAAAGCTGGGCGTCTAAACTCGTCTCCGCGCCAGCCTCGGCGACCCCTCTTCGTATTCCTACCTAGAAGAATCACCCTGTTGATTTAGAAAGTAATTTACAGATAAACATTCAAATCTGATTCATGAGAACTACATGGTATCATGGTACCACTACCGGTACTATAGGCTGCGCTCATGTTGAGGAGTTAATCGTTGAACTGATTTTGCTCGCATATTTAATTTGATGTAGAATCCTAAAATTGAGGCTAACATTAAATAGATTCTTTGGATGAAACCTACCTAGGGATAATAATTGGCCTTCTCGAAGTAACTCTAGGAAATGTAAGGTTGTTAGGATAGGTGGGAGGGAACGTCCAACGGCTAGTTTTAAGGATACAATCCCAGTAGGTTTGCCTTTTCGGCTGCACTTCGACAAGACTTTCAGTCAGGATTGGCGGTCATCGGTATCGAACCGCTGATCTCCGGCATTGGTATGGTGCGAAACACGGTACTGACCACTGTGGATACAAACTTGATTTTTTGTTATGAGCCTTGTTGATTACCGGTACTTGAATTATATTTTTTCTTATATATTAAAAAAAAATTAAAAAAAAGTAATATTAATATTATAATAATATTACATTTTTTAGAATGAGGTATAAAATGGTGGTGTGTGTGTAACCAAATACCCAATGTGCCTCCAATGCAACGTTTTATAGGCAGTGTTTTGTAAATTTTTGTGTACACAATCGCCGAATTTACGTATAGACCAATGGTTCCAGTGATACCAATAATACAGCTAAATGTTTGCACCTGCACACAATAACGACTTAACATTATTAACAAATGAGTTTCAAATATTTTAAAACCAGCAGTCAGCATTGTACATGATAATATACAAGTATTATAAGAACTGTTTTTATTACGTGGGGTTTCACTATATCTGGCATGGCGATTTTTATTATACCGGTTTCCATCTAAAGCCCCTAGTAGTATCTCATTAGATTGTGTCTTCAGTGTTATTCTTGACTATAGATGACTCCTCTTCCTTCTAAAGCGCATTGCCTTGAGTTGAGCACCCTAACGAACACTAACTGTCGTGCAATCAATTACCTCACTAATGTCTGCAGGATTTATTTACAAGTACCAAGAAGAGTTGTACAATATTAGCTTAGCACTTATTCCCAAGGTGATACCGAGCTTATGATATCATATCGCCCAACTCCAGTGTTGGCATTGTTGTCATATCGTAGGATAGTTTACGACCGGCGTCAACGCCAGCTTGAAAGTTGGCGTCACTTACGCGTGCATGTTGGGCTTATCGTCCACTTGTACGTCAACTTGAAAGCCAATCATAAACTATAAGTTTTACTCTACACTATCCAGTATCCACTACCATGTTGCCACTTGCCATTGTTCCATTATCTTCAGTATTGTCTTTTGTCTGTAGTCCTAGACATGATCTCGGCAATGTTACCGTCACTTTCCCACAGCTTCGGTATATTATGGTCTTGTCCAGTCTTTTATTCCATAGACCTGTCCAACAATTGCGTAGGAAATCGAGTCTTGGAATACTTGTTCTTTATAGCAGCCAGTTCGGTCTAATAATAGTACAGCTGTACATATCATGTTTTCATTGTTATGTGCTTCCCTTGAGTCATGCAGACGGGAGTTAGTGAGTGGGCTAGGGCGAAGGATCGTGCCTGCAACGCGGCGCTCGGATCGTGTTTCGCAAGGTAGACGGAATGAATGAGCCAAGTAATTTATGTCGTAAAAGTCTTGGTTGGATTTATTGACGGGTTCAGATTTGCGACCCCAGCCCTCGAGTGATTGTTGAGTGTACGTTTGGTAGGTGCCAATCAGTGATTCTTGCGATTGGTACCTCAGAAATAGGATTGGCCACAAATGAGATCGCCACTGATAATATAGTTGGTACCACTGAATAATAATAATAATAATAATAATAATAATAATAATAATAATAATAATAATAATAATAATAATAATAATAATAATAATAAAATTTGTCTATTTCTCTTGAAGAAAAAGGCGAATTTAAGCCAAAATGGCTTCTCTTACAATTGATTGGCATCTGCATTTGACACCTCAGATCTATTATTGGCACTCCTGATATGTAGTTGACACCACTGATGTACGATTGGCACCACCGATCTGTATTTGGTACCACCACCGATCTGTATTTGGCACCAGTGATGTACGATTGGCACCACCGATTTGTATTTGGCACCAGTGATCTATTATTGGCACCACAGATTTATAGTTGGTTCCAAATTAAATTATTATAATGTATATTTGTCAATAATCTATATAGGCACCAAGATTTCGTGTGCCAAATACATATCAGTGGGTTAAATAATAAAATATAATGAGTGCCAATCACAGATTAGACCTCTTGTGCGAAACACCTATTAGAGGTGCCACTGCCAAGACAAATCACGAATGTGCCAAAGAATCCACTACAAACACAACCAAACCGGTGAACCTCGTGAGTACAGGAAATAATCAAACTTTAGATATGATGTAGGTAACTATTTGTAGGTTTCCCACACGTGAATGGGGTTGGATGGATGCAAGGGTTGTAAGTTGTAAGTTAATCTGACCTGATACAAATATACACACCATTCTTTGATCAAAGAGTATGCAAATCAGAGCTAGGACCTTTCATTATAAGGTACGTGAGTGAGGGTGAGTGAGGCATGAATGGCTAGACTTACGACTAGGTTGAATTTTACGGATCCTAACTAGGTGCAGTGACGAACACTTTATAAGGTTTGCAATTTCATTGCGTTATCCAGAAATTCAATACAATCAATGGAGGAAATAATGTGCGCCCCCCCGCTCTCCCCTGCTCACTCACTCACAGAAAGTATCAACTAAAAAATATCCAAATTTACAACCTTTTCATATTATATATTACATAGGATGGATCTTTTTAAAGGGAAAAACAAAAAAAAATAAAATAATGAAACGTTTACGTCTACTCTTGGAGCGGAGCGATGTTTGTTTATGACGTCACGTTCCTCATGTTTAGCACCGGAAGTCGATGGTAATGGTTCGCCCGGCATCCTGATTAGTTTGCACACTGCTTGCACCGTCAAACATTTTCGTGCATTGCATTTGCAGACTGTTTCGGTACGCAAATAAAAACTGTAATTCTGGCGGTTTTTAATGTTAGGTTCGTGTCCGAGTTCCGTCTTCACGCGTTGGCGTCGTGTAGAGTCTAGACGGGCCCAACTCAGCTGAACTCTAGAAGGGTCGAGCTCGAAGGTTTTCTTCAGTAGTAGGAGAAGGAGTATAAGTTATTAAAATATATATATATATATATATATATATATATATATATATATATCGCGACTCCAACAACTATATAGTGTATAAATATAATATAAATAATATAAAAATAAAAAATAAATAAATAAATCCGTATTTAGAGTCTACCCACTCAGTCACATAATTAATTTTTAGTGGGGACATTAAATTTAAAGCTGACCAAGCCAACCATGTAGGCGCCTACACCATCGACGAACGAACAATGACCTTATAATTTACGTAGGAAGCACAGGTTAATCAAGCTGGTATTGCCAAACAATAATTAAATTCGTATTTAGAGTCTACCCACACAGTCACATATCTAATTTTTAGTGGGGGACATTACCCACTCAATCACATAACTAATTTTTAGTGGGGAACATTAAATTTAAACCTGACCAAACCAACCATGTAGGTGCCTACACCATCGACGAACGAACAATGATCTTATTATTTATAGGAATGTGCAAACATTGAATTTGGAGCCGTCGTAGCAACGAGGCACATAATAAATTATAAAGGTTGTTCTGAATTAGCCTTGTTGATTTTGGGTTTGCACTACCAGCTTAATTAACCTGTGCTTCCTACTTAAACCTGTCCTTCATTGTTCGTTCGTCGATGGTGTAGGCGCCTACATGGTTGGCTTGGTCCAGTCTAGTGCCAAATCAAAATCAACAAGGCTAATTCGGAACATAATAATATTATAATAATAATAATATAATATATAATAATAATAATAATAATAATAATAATAATAATAATTTATTATGTGCCTCGTTGCTACGACGGCTCCAAATTCAATGTTTGCACATTCCTATAAACCAAGATAAAAAACGATGACATTTTTTAAAATTTCTTCCCTATTTTGTCGATTATTCAGCTAATGCGGGGGACTACCCTAACACCAACACTAAAAAGGGCACTGTGCACTACAAAGGCCTGCTTGCCAAATCGTCGTGAAAAATGCGACAAAGTAAAAACAACAAAACACAACATCTAAAGTATTTACCCAAAAGTTGATTTTATTCAGTAACAGTACAATAATGTTATAAGTGTGGAAAGCGTATATTATGTTGTTTTTCAAAAATAACAAGGTGGAAATAGGATTAACTTGTACTGGACGTGTCATTTTAACTAGACTAATTGGCTCTACTTTTCAATCTGTGCTTTTAGAGTGCATGACATTTGTTTTGGCAACATCAACTCTTTCTTCGCAGTTGTCGTGTTTGAAGGACTAGGAAAGTACAATTACTATTCGGTCATGTTACGTTGTGTTAACACTGAAACGCAGAATCAAGTTGTAAATTACTGCCCAATTAGGACATCGTCAGTTTAGAGCACTCAGCTTAACAACGCCGATTAGTAGGGCAATATCAAGAGAGACATTTCATTCAAATGTCCCTGGCTGTGATACAAAAAATGCCATTAATGGGGGCATAACTGCATATTTTAGCTGCTTTTTAAATGTTTTGAGGGTTTATGTGCATTTTAAATATACCCTTATTGTTACACACATACTGGCAACTGCTAGTTTTAGTCTCTCTAAAAACATAAAATATTATTATAAATAAATAGTTCGCAATCTTTGGCAAATTCCCCTAAATAGGTAACTGTAAAACGTTGACCTATTGGTTTACGCGTCCTTAAGGGGAATCCCTAGATCCAAATATGATTTCTAAGAATGTAGTAAAGACGTCTGAAAAGTAAGTAGAATGTAAGAGGGGCTAATAAAAGAGCGAATTATTGTTTTAAATTTTTTGACGGGACATAACTTCAGAATCAACAATTATATTCAAATTACTGGAATCAGTTGCTCAAGTTCAAAATTGAATTTTGAGCAGCGGGTTTTTATATATTGTTTCTACATTCCTTTATCTACAACCTAAATAAAAGGGAAATTGGTTTTATATGGTTTCAGGCGTTGCACGATTTTTTCCGTTAAACGGTACAAAATTTGAAATAGTACCGGCAGGCGAAAAAAATTGTGCAACGCAACAAATCATATAAAACCAAAAATCCTTTTATTTAGCTTGTAGTTAAAGGAGTTTAGAAATAATATACAAAAACCCGCTGCTCAAAATTCAATTTTGAACTTGAGCAACTGATTCCAGTAATTTGAACATAATTGTTGATTCTGAGGTTATATCCCGTCAAAAAAATTTCAAAAAAATAATCCGCTCTTTTATTAAGCCTGTCTTACATTCTACTTACTTTTCAGACGTCTTTACTGCATTCTTTTGAAATTATATTTGGGTCTAGGGATTCCCCTTAATAAAAAAATAAAAAAGTAGTAAAATTGATATTTAATAAAAAAAATTTAATCAGAAAATAAACGTTAAGTTATTTTGACCAAAAATTATATGTGTGATGTTCGCTTTTCGTGAGAGGAACTTGGTTCCTTTAAGTTCCTTTTAAATCTAAATACCATACTTATTTTAGTTTCTTATTTCAGGCAGCAATCCACACAAAAGTAAATTGAAATCATAATAATTTCCTATCTTCTCTCTAAAATTCGACAAAACTACGACTACGCAAAGAACTTTGTTTCCAAGTTCCCACAAAATGGTAACTTTTAAAGTTTTACGTTCCTAAATCCTAATGTTGGCCTGTCTTCATGCACGCGTCTTACACTGTGGCGTTTGCAACCTCACTAAAAAATTAGTGAAATACAATCTCAAGTCCACAGCGCATTTTACATCATTGAGATATCACTACCCACGTGCGTTATGCCAAGCCAGTTGATCCTAAATTCAAAGTTGCCTATTTTCTAATTGCGACTTTATCAACTCTTTAAAATAACAATGACTTGATAAATTGTATCATCAATCTCAAGATTCTCGCACTGTAATCGTGTAATTGATATGATTGGCCACCTCTCGTCACGTGACGTAGTATCATCACCCGCCGACGTGCAGTGCAGTGCGGCTAATGAAGAGCATTGTTTACTGGGTGGCCAATTAGAAACCCGTTGGGAAGTTGAACAAGAATTGTTATTCACGTGGAAATAGGCCGCAGAACGTGAGAGGTACCAAGCGCGTTTGTTAGTACCAAATGCAATGAGATTAGGGGGTAAGATAGGTCTACACCTCAGTCATAAGATAATATGGAATAGTTACTAAGTATAGTTAATTAAATAATAGTTGATAATAACATATTATAAAAAGGCATGTGTTCAAACTTCAAAATAACACATTTGAGTTCTGTGAAGATTAACAGTCCGTGAATAAAGGTACATAATATTTATATTTTTTGCAAAGAGCAAGCACAAATAATATTTGAACGAACTGTGCTTTCATAAAAATATAACAAAAATTTAAAACATAAAATACATGTCAGTATTATTAACGTGTAAGAAGAATGATGACCATGATGAGCTAAGTATTTCGTTCGTGATGCAACGTTACGTTCTTCCGGTTTCCAAAGATGTCATTCGCGTGACCAACCAGTGGGCTTCAATGTCTAGTATACAACTCGCTGGTTGGCCAATATACGACATAATAGACTGATGAAAAGTCCACTTTACTGAGCCTGTCACGTCAGATCTAGCCTCACAACCACAAGACAAGGTGCCTCAGACGTAGCAGTCGGAGACCTGGCTGGCCGCCGTACATACTAGATACGAGTACGATGAGCAAAACAACCAGGAGGTACACTGCGTTACCCAGTATTAAGCTCTGCCCTACCACCTTGTGGTACGTGCTGTGCCCCATCAGGGAGGTGCCGCAGCCAAGTATCATCCCCTGCAGTACAGGTTGGTCCATGTTCTCGGCATCCATTATTGACATTAATACGTTACCAATCAGCACCAGCAACAAGCCCACGAAGAATTGTAGCATTGATCGCCAGTTCACCTCTGTAAGCAATATGCCTGTGGGTGTTAGTAACTTATAATCCAAAGTCCATTTTGAGTCGTAGGCCTAATAGCAAACTTAGTGAACCATTTTCTATTTGTGCCTATAAATATTATGGTGCTGCCTATACAAAATATGAATATAATAAACTGAGTAGGATATTAATGTTGAGGAGGGTCGGTGATGGGGGAGGTACCCTGACTAAGAAATTAAGGATCGGCACCACCGATGGAACTTGCGGAGAGCGGAGGCAACACTCTTCTTACTACTACAACAAAAATGCAACAAAATTAACTGAAATGGAGGGCAAACCACGGTTGTCTAGGACAATTCTCTTTTGATGCAACTACAAATGGTTACTTTTAGGTAGTGTCTACTAAAGCATTATTCACAACTAGTTAGCTTAGAACTAGTTCTAAGGCGTAAGGCGCAAGGTCTAAGACGTAATATTTTGTATTGCCGATTATGTGCACGTTGCAATCAGAACGTTCACAACTCGTCCTAAATCGCAAGGCTTAAGTCGTAAGTCGAAACGAATTGCCCAAAATCCAATTCTTACACTAGGCCTTACGACGAGCCAATAGAACAGTGAGCTGTGTGTGTGCGAGTGAGAAAAGAGAGAGAAGAGAGCGTCTAATACGTAGGCAGTTGTGAACGACTCACATTTCTTACGACTTACACCATGCGACTTAGACCTTGCGCCTTACGCCGTAGAACTAGTGTGATGCTTTAAATAAATAAAATAAATAATAAATAAATTCTACTATTGTACTCACGTTCCAGCTCGAAGACAACCTTATAGCGAGGCATGTGCAACCGCACGCAGAAGTCAACGAACGGGTTCATTATCGTCAACTCAGTCTGTGGTAGTTGATAATCGGACACATTTAATTTGTCCAATCGTTCGGCGGGGTTTCTACCCTGCATCACGAGGATGTGCGGTTCTTGCGAGTCGGGTAAGCTAAGCACCATATCTGTTGAAGATATAGCACATATTTACCGTAGCGCGGGACTCAGAACGATTGAAAATTGTTGGAGTATTATTGCCTAGAGGTCGAAGGCATAGAACGATTGAGCCATCATTCTACTATCTATCGAAGGAATGGTAAGACGTTCATTACAGATGAAGTCTTTGATAGATTGAGAGTGGAAAGGAAGCAAGAGCGTTGAGGCATTAGCATGCAGATACATTTACTTAACGAGCTTACAACGATGACGACTGGGGAAATCGCGCCCATACCCGCCCCCCGTAATTGTTGATGTAGTTATCAAATGCAATACGAACTAATTTTGTTTTGTTCACGTTCGTCGAAGACAACCTTATAGGCCGAGCATTGCAAGCACCAGAATCCTGTACGTTCATTTCGTCAACTCAGCTGGGTTGATATCGGAACATTTATTTGTCCAATCGTTTCGGCTGGGTTTTTCCACTGCTACGGGATTCGTTCTTGCGAGTCGGGTAAACTAGAAACCCATATCGTTAAGAAACATCTATTACCGACAGCGCGGGACCTCTGGAATCGATTCTGATGCAAAATTGTGGAGTATTATGCCTCGATTGTCAGATGCAGGTAGCGACCCTGAGGTATTATTTTGATAGAATATGTACATTGGACGCATTACGAGATAAGAGTCATTTGATATTATTAAGGGATAGTAGATGCAGTATGGGCATCTAGCCTCCCTAGGGGATAGCTTTGAGTAGAGCCGAGCCGGAAACTGCACAGTAGAGGAGGGAAATCGGCCCATGCTCCACTCCCCCGGTCATTCGCATCCTTGCTCGTCGTGTAGTTTCCATAGGCATCACCGGGAGCTAGATTTTGTGTTTGTCAAGAAGGGATCGTTTCTCCGACAATCAAGGGCCTCGGGACTACATCTTCTATAATCCCTACCCTTTCTTGATGCTTCTGAGGACCTAGCGTTCTAAGATCGTGAAACAGTTTTCTAAATCGTAACTTTTCTAATTTTTTGTTTTTGGCTTTGGACTTGGGATTTCATTATTATTAGGCCTACTAGGAAAACCCCAATATCGTTGTAAGACGAGTGACCGAGCCATGTTTTGAGTACCCGGGAACATTCCCTTTCCTTCCCTATAGGCCCTCCAAGGTTGGATTTAGACACATGCGGGTCTTTCTTCCCTAGCCTATTATGTCTTTGGAAGCAGTGAGCTTGGCAGGCATGATAGCTGGCTAGACAATAGATTTAATCCAATTAAGGCGATAAGTTTCATATGCCTAAGCTCTTCTAGGGAACTGGAGAGGCCCACGGTCATAACCAGTCAAGTAAGGGAAGGAGTTCTCACGTCCGTTGTCATCGTCTTGTCATCGTTCGTGGTGTCATTGTCGTCTCGTCGTCGGGAGTCGTCAAGGGAAGGGGCAAGGTCCCAATGATTGCCAAGGTCGCCTCTCGTTTGGAGTAAAATACTCTCTCAGGCTCTACTGATGTTGCGAATGGACTTTATTACAACCCTTTCTCTACAGCTCTCTGCAAGGCCTAGGCGGTCTAAGAGCGTGAAACATTTTCTAAATCGTCCTTTTCGTTATTTTGAGTTTTGCAGGACTTGGGATTTCATTATTATTAGGCCTACTAGGAAAACCCCAATATCGTTGTAAGACGAGTGACCGAGCCATGTTTTGAATACCCGGGAACATTCTCTTTCCTCTTTCTACCTAAGGTTGGATTTAGACAGCATGGGTTTTTTTTCCTCCCTAGCCTATTAGTCTATAATGGTGATGCATTTGGGCAGGCAGATAGAGCCTGGCTAGACCAATGCAGTATAGGCCTAAGCAGATAGATTTGATTCATTAAGTTTAAGGGCGCGTCAGCCGTTAGGTTATAATGCGCCACTCCAGCCTCTGTCTAGGGGATACTTGGAGCGGGTTAATGTCTCCCACTGAAAATCAGTTATGAGTAGACTCCATAAATATGATTTTTTTTAAATTAAAAAATTAAAGTTTCCCCGGGTGGTTTATACTTACTTTGGCGACCTGCCAGATATCCTGCAGGCGTGGCTGATGACTCTTGTAGCAGAATTTGACCGGTTTTGAGTCCTGGGCTGGTTTAGAGGTATTGGCCGTAGATTACCATGTTGGGTTACTTATTTGGCGACCTTGCCAATACCTGCGTGGCTATGCTCTGTAGAAATTGCCGTGTTTTATCCTGGTAGTTGAGTATTGGCCTGATTACATGGTGGTTTATTACTTGACCTGCCAGATATCCTGAGGCGTGGCCTGATGACTTGTCAGGACATTACCGGTTTGAATCCTGGTCTAGTTCTAGGATGGTATTGGCCGTGTCTGGTGTTTACTTACTATGCCGACCTGCCGGATACTTGCAGGGTATAGACCTTGTAGACAATATGGCCGTTTTAATCCTTCGCTTTAGAGGTATTAGCCGTAGATTCATGGTGTACTACTCTTGGCGCCTGCGAGGGTTATGCTCAGGCGCTGATGATCTTGTAGCACAATATGACCGGTTTTTTGAATCACTGGCTATCCGAGGTTTGGCCGAAATTACATGTCGGTTTCTTCTTTGGCACCTGCTGATATCTCAGACGGTTTGACTCTGTGTTCATAGGACCGTGAATCCTGGGCTGTTAGAGTATTGGTCCGAGATTACCATGGTGGTTTACTCTTGGCGACCGAGATATCCTGCATCTGGCTATTAGAGTTTGGCCAATATGACCGTTTTTATGGACCTGGCGCTAGTTCAGGATTGGCCTGATTCATGGGGTTTGCTTGACTTTGGGACCGCTAGTTCCAGGTGGCCTAGTTGACTCTTTTAGTCATTGCGGCTTTTGAATCCTGCCAGTTCGGATTGCCGTAGTTACCAATGGTGGTTTATCTTTGGCACCTTGCAGTATTCCTGCAGGCGTGGCTGATGACTCTTGTAGCAATGACCGGTTTTCATCGGGCTATTCAGAGGTATTGGCCTAGATTAACATGGTGTTTACTCTTTAGCGACCTGCCAGTACATCACCGTGGTGATGACTCTTGTAGCACAATATGGCCGGTTTTGAATCCTGGGCTAGTTCAGAGGTATTGGCCGTAGATTACCATGGTGGTTTACTTACTTTAGCGACCTGCCAGATATCCTGCAGGCGTGGCTGATGACTCTTGTAGCAGAATATGGCTGGTTTTGAATCCTGGGCTAGTTCAGAGGTATTGGCCGTCGTGTTGCAACACTCGATGATTTTCCCGGGTGTCAGAACGTGAGCTAATGTGTGGAAACACAAACCCCATTAGAGCAGGTAGGCCTGACTTTCAATAGCAGGCCTAACTGGAGCCTGAGCTCAAGTACCTACCTAAACCTAATTATTGCATTGGTCCAGCAGAGTGGCTCGGACTGGTTCTTGAAAAATTAATCCCTGCTTCCAATGCAGGCGCTGTTGGGTTCAAATCTCGGGTGGTTATTAATTCATCAACATGAAAATATGCTATAGACTTTGGAAACGGTGTTTATACAGCCTCCGTTATGGTTTATTTATAACTATATTTGGGCATTTCTCTATCTGGTTTCTGAATTGTCTCATTTCTGAATTGTACTAAAATATTAACAATTCCGCTAACGGGAGTGTTTCCCGAATAATGAAATCGAGAAGTACTCCTAGTTGACCTGGAATGTGGGAGACCCGGGTACAAATCCCGACGGGGTTGGATCTTTTTACTAAAATATTTGGGTAGTTTGACCTCTGCATTTTCAAGTTGTTTACGTCTGTCGGAAGAAATAGCTTTTAGGTCTACTTACTATTATCGCCGGGAAATCTATATAAGTCATCATTTGCTTGAAAAACGTTAACTGGTTTTGTAAGTATAATGGATGTTAATAAATAGGATATACAAATGCAAATCAAACAAACTAACAAACCCAACATCAGAGAAAACTGTGAATGATTTGTGGAGAAATATGTCAAATTATAACAAACGACACAATCTTTGTTGACACTTCAGCACCCACCGCCTATAAAGTTTTATGTTCTTTGGCAAGGTCTACTTGATCTCCGCTCTTGCGAAGGTTCGTCGACCTTGTTCTTAGGCAGTAGTAGCAGTAGGAAGGCTTCGTCGATTGCGTCGGGGCCTACAGGGTTGGCTTGGTCGCTTTGGTTTGTAATGTCCCCCACTGAAAATCAGTTATATGACTGAGCGGGTACACTCTAAATACGAATTAATGAATTTTGCTTAAGTAACTTTGGGCAGGGGGACGAATTGAATTTTAACATGGATACAAAGACATCACGTATTTCTCATCGCCTAAACTGATTAAAAAGTTTGTACGGCGCAAAATGTCGAAATATCTTATAGCTAAGGTTCTTCCAGTAATATTGAAATACTTTTTGTCAGCCACGAAACGGTGGGTCTACTTCCAAAGCGCTGAAAGTGGCCAGCAGGCATAGCCCTTAGATCTGCTTTTACAGGGTCCCAGCTTTTAATAATTAAAAAAAAACATTGATTCAATTCTTGTATACTGATTTTAGAATATATATTCGATTGGTTTGATCGATGGTTTGATCTTCGATAAAATTCACCCTTCACGCATCATGCAATGCACCAAATTATCAATTGTGTTTAGATGGCCCCAAGGATATTTTTGCCCACTAGTCGGCCATGGCAGGGCAGTCGGTGTGACGTCATCTGAAACTCTCGTATAAAATGCACCAAATTTACATGTGTTTAGGTGGCGCCAATGTAATTTTTGTCCACCAGTCGGCCATGACAGTCGGTGTGACGTCATCTGAAACTCTCGTATAAAATGCACCAAATTTACATGTGTTTAGGTGGCGCCAATGTAATTTTTGTCCACCAGTCGGCCATGGCAGTCGGTGTGACGTCATCTGAAACTCTCGTATAAAATGCACCAAATTTACATGTGTTTAGGTGGCGCCAATGTAATTTTTGTCCACCATTCGGCCATGTCAGTCGGTGTGACGTCATCTGAAACTCTCGTATAAAATGCACCAAATTTACATGTGTTTAGGTGGCGCCAATGTAATTTTGCCCACCAGTCAGCCATGACAGTTTGAAGCATATCGTTACAGTAGTAATGGTTTATGTGTGCGGAACATTTTACGCAGAAATAACATACTCTTTTGCAGTTGCGTGCCACAAATAAAATAAATTTATTATTGGATATTGCTTAACGTAAGGAATCATATAAAATATCTTTCCTTCTTTATGTGGCAAACGAGAAGGTTACACTTTAGCGTGTTACTTCAATGAGGCCATGTGTGTAACGGGTGCTCTCTTTATATGTAAATCGTGTGTTCCTTTCTGTTGAGCCTCATACATTCTCCCGCCCACGTGTGAACCCCAGTTTGATGTAATCTTAATAGCCTACACTGTCAAAACAATATTTCACTTTTCGTGCCTTATTGTGTTGATCCGCGGGAAACTTTCCTTGGTGTACATTCACGAACGAAACTTGTTGCATAGCAAGTGTCCGAGGTCGTGTACGATGGTCATAAAAATTCCTACCGAGAGTAGAAACCGTCCGAAATGTTAAATCGGTTAATGAGGAAGTAAATATGCATTTCTTTTTGTTTGTTAATTTATCATTGCAGGCATGGTGTTAGTCCCACGGTCCGAGTCGCCGGATAGTCGTGGCTTGTATAGGCCCGGCTTCCTAATGGCAAGGCAATGTACCCATGCACACAATTACTAGACGTTAACGGGATTCTATAGAGAAACACTGTGTAACTTTTCATTATGAATAGGGACCAGGGAAATTAGTTATAATTTTTTATTCTGTAACATTAACTTCCCCGACGCTGGTTTTAATTCACAAATTATGATAAAAACATTATTTTGATAGAATTTCTACAGTATAAACACTGCTTTATACACAAGTTTGAGAACATGTAATAAAATTTACACAAATGTTTATTTTAGGGTGAATTTTTTAGTGAAAAATGCTAAATTAGGGATTTATTTAGCTAAGATTAGCCGAATGTTACTGAGGAAATGAGCAAACACGATGTTTTTTTAATCGTTATTATAATATCATACTTAGGATTTAAAAAAATCATACTTATAGGAGAGAGAAACTTTTATTTTTCAAGTAAAACAAAACTCTGTTGTACAAATACAACTGCCACAAGGACACAGAATAAAAAAAACATACATTGATTAGCAACAGTAAAAAAGTTTTAAAATTTAATACAAATACAAGAAATGAGTAATAATAATACAATTAAAAAATACATGCTTAGACCAATCAATCAATCAATCAATCAACCATACTTCTGAGGATTAATTTGAACATATAGAATTGGACAGTAAGGCCCAGTTCCCACAACCGTGTTTTATTTTTATAAATCCGATATCCAGATTGGTTATTATTTTTTAGTGGTGTGTCATAATGAAGTTATTCCTTTTTATTGGTCGTCGTACAAATTTAAACCTATCCTCTTATAACTAAACCAATTAGTGGGAACTTGGCTTTCACGGGCCCTGGCATCAGGCAAAACATCTACCAGCATTTGTCGGTCGGATTGCGAATAAAGTTGAGTTTAGGCCTACTCGAATTGCTTATAGTCAAGGAGATTGTAAGGAGGAATTAATTTGTGGATTATACAAAGATTGCTCTTGCATTTTGTTTTGCGAATCAGCGTCGTTTGCTTCCCTTGCTTGACGTATGAGAGGCCAAGCTGGATCTATTCACATATTTGAAAATTCACAATCTTCATTGCTGATGGGGCCTATGTCAATTTGAATAGAAGAAATGGCAGTTTATTATATACTTTAAAATTATACGCTTGTTGGTTCCTCCATAATATATTGAACACATGAATGAATACATGTTTGTCTGTAAATGAAAAGAGCAATGATTGCAGTTTGGGCACAGTACTTAGTTCACATGTTATATTTTCGTGTTCTGTTGTAATTGAAGAAAAAAATATTAACCGGTGGGATGTTATGTCGCGTCGTAGTTGTGAATAACTTGAATTATTGTAGTGATAGCGATTGTTTGATTGTGTAGTCACTGCGTCCACCGCTACTGTCACTGATTTCGGCGTTTGTGTGCTGGCAACACCTCGACGCATTGAAAACGTCGTCCAAATAAGAGATTTTAAACCAATCATTCACATTGTTGCTTCGCGATTGTCCTCTTAGGCCGCTCATCAATCACGAGACCAATCAGTCAAAGTTTCGCCACACGTGACCCGTGCATTGTGAAAACACCCGCGCATTGCGTGTGCTTACACTATTATGTTAATATTGTAAGGCTGAACTTCGCATGTGCAATATTTTCGATTAGGGCCAAATTGAATTTCTACTTTTAGTTATAACATCTGTTCAATACTTAGCCAAAACGAAAGGAATGATTGAATAATACGGCATTTTCTGTAAAAATAGCCAAATAATAGAATATATATTTCAGTACATATATAAAGTGCAAATTGTTCTTCAAATTTTATGTACAATGGTGGCATTTCGCTTCTATTGATGTATTTTACAGTTATTGTACAGGTTAGGACCCAGTCACACCACTCGTTTCTGACTGAGGAAAACCGCGTTATACAGTCTTCAGTCATGATTGCCGTCAAGGGAAAGAAACCCACACGGTAAATCGCCTCACTCAGTTAAGTGTGTAACAAGAAATAACTAATAAATTAACCTTGTGGCTCATGCCAGCATAGGTGCGAAATGCATAGTTGTATATTATTACATTGTATTCGCAAGGTATGGATGACACAAAACAAAACAAAAACCGCAAACAATGAAAGCACCAAGACCTTCGTTCACAATACAATATCACACCTTATATGCAATATATTAGCAACACTCTAAACTCAGTTCACTTTCTCCGTTATTTTCATTTATTGATGGAAGCGTGAATTTCAAACTCTCGCATCGATTGCATAAGTTGTTAGCATATATACACGACCGCCCAGGGGCTTAGCTACTGTCTGCGCCAGGAATCCACTTGCCCAATATCTCGACAAAAAAGGCAAGATGCAAATCTGGTCCATGTGTGTTTGACACTAATGGATGTGAACCATTCAAACTCTTCAGATTTTATCGGCGACAAAAGCCTGTTAATTCATGTCCAGGTCATCATCTCCGTCAATGAACCCATGCCCATCATTCTACAAAGACAATATACTCGCTTTTGGGATGCACAGCTGGTTGATTCATAAACAAATTGGTCAAGGTCATAACTTGAGCTAAATATCACAACATGGATACAAATTGCACCTTTCCTAACAATAATAAATTATAAAACGGTTAGCACGTTGATATTATTTAACGACATTGCCTTGGTTAGTTTGATATTGATGGGCTGGTTAATTTTCTCGGCTCAAAGATAAACTGACGGGACAGGGTAATTGTATACTATTAGTCTGATATTGATTGCACGACGAGCTGTAAAGTCAACACCAACTAAATCTCAAGGGCCGCGGTGCGTTGCATGGTAATGTATTATTATTTTCACACTAGATGGAGACGTTGGAAAACACCGATGCAATTTCTTAAAGTTAATTATCAAAACTGGTTGCCATTATCTTTAACAACTTCTGCGGTCATAAGGATCTCAAGCTTCCTTTTTAAGAAGTACATTACCAACACTGATTGTTGAATTATTAAACCCCCCTCCCCTTCTCCGTATTATCCTGAAGGATAATAATACCGCCACTGGATTCAAGAATCAATCGTTTTCGGTGATTAAAAAAATGAAAAATAAACATAAGCTTATATATTTCAGATCGGTCAAGATCGTCAAACAATCTTTTTAAAAAGTTAAGTTTGTCCTTACTCGAGGTCAATCTGAGATCCTACAGTACACGGTACTGTGGGTCAGGATATGACCTCTCGGTTTATATTATCTACATTTATTCTTACTTGGTTCATTTTAATTTAGTTAATTCAGTTCTGATGCATTTCACATTTTGAATGAACATATTTTGTTCAAATATATTATCATGGCTATTTTCTCATTGCACGTGATGTTATATAATTATTTCGAAATTTGTTTAATTACTGTTTATTATTTTGTGTCCAGTTATGTAAATTTGTTTGTCCTCTTGTGTAGATAATTTTTTTAAGTGAATAGGTTTGAAGTTATATAAATAGAGCTGCAATTAAGTTCGTAATAAGTCAGATAGGAAGGCGAATTAAAGTCAATATTTGAATTCTGAGATTGATATGGCGTTGTCAAGGCGTGTCATTTCCCTAGAAACGGTTAGACGTGTATATCAACCGATTCGAGTTTCCCAAATCACTTTCCGAAGTGGTTGTCATTTTTCATAATCACTTTTATAATAATTCATTCAAGTTTACATTTTTTCACCTTATTTTCAAAGTTTGATAGGTTTTCTTATGATTGTTATCATGTTGATATATCTTGCTGTTATCATTTAAAATATATTGTTTATGAGGTTGGAAGTCACCAAAAGTATATGGAGCTCTCCTCTTTTCTGCCATCCTCGCAACACATTTAATTAATGAATGTGTTGCGGAACAAACAATAAATAAATAAATGACGCCATTACCATAAGTGGATTATTTGGGGATATTCATTTCCTGAAACGTTATCGTTTAGGCGAGTCAGTTCGTGTTATTGTCCTGTATTTCTGGTCGTGTTACAAACTACACAGAAACTACGTTTTATTGTGCTCGTCAGCGGGATATCGTATCATAACAGCCAAGACATGGCTGACCTGGGGGTCTTACCATTGACATTCGGACTAACTAACGGGATATTAATATTGAATGTTCAATAATTGACAGTTCGGCGATGTTTAGACGTAGAGTTGTTAGTGTGGGTGGGTGGGAAACATCAAAGTTTCTCAGCAAACCATACGCGGAAACTGTTACAAGTCAAATGCAATGTATTTCTTTACGGATGAGTTCAGTCATATTGTTTGGGTTGGTGGAGTTCTTTCCACCAGGACACGACCAGAGAACAAAGAATCTTCACCTGTAAACGAATAGCACTGAATGTCGTGTTATTTTTAACTTTTCGTATTCAATACAATAATCAGCACAACTGGGTTACATGGAAATGAAATCGATGAAGTATGCGAGAAAAGGACAACAATCGAACCTCTCAGAACTGTTTTCCCCCCAATGATGTTAAAAGTCCAATCTACTTACTGTCAGTGTATTACATGCAGAAATTGCAGCACATTTCCATTATGCGGTATATCTGGCTGCAAACGCTTCATGGAATACGCTGTAAGGGTTTAATTAGCTGATTCGTTAAACCAGATGAAATGTAGAATGTGATGTAGCCTCATTACAGTGGTCTTTGGACAATTAGTTATCGTGTATTGCTTTAATTTCACTTCTTGCACTAACTTCTGCTATTGTGTATAGGTTCTTGGCTCCAAAGATTATTTCCGACAGTTGCACCATGACGAATTGCAATCAGGCTGTTACTCCCTTGGATCTGTGCGAACCAATCCAACTGCAAGCAATAAATGTGGTTTTGTTGCACAAGTTAGAATGTATGTTGTCGCGATCGGAGAACATTTTCAAAATATTGATTAGATTTTTGAGTAAATAGGCCACCAAAAAGTTTTTTGTAGACATCTCAAAGCTTAAATTATTGAAATTGGTCTGATTGCTCCATGCGCATTTTCTTTGCAAAAAACGTCCCAAAGATACAAATTTGTGGGTGGAAATTGTGGTCCAGAATGTATGTTTGATTGTATGGATTTCACGATTTAGCGATTTTTAAATGGATATTTTTTACATTGTAATACAAGTTGGTCCTCGCTCATCCAACAACAAGTATGGTCAACCAAGAAAGTGTGCCTTCTTATTAGCTAATACAGGCTACTTGTATCCTCCGGCCCCAAAGCTCTTCAGAGTGTTCACACCCAAGACGCACGTGTGCATATGTGTGACACGCATTTCCCGAAATGGCCCTGCTAATAGAGTGCTAGGCTGGGTTGGGCGTGCAACCACACAATACTACATGGCACGACGGTCTAAGATTACAAGCCTTTGTCTTGATTACCATCAGATGTGAGTGACCGATCCCTATTCTGGGCCCACTGCCGTCTAAGAGTTTATTTGAATGTGGTATTACGTAATTTTTATGTTTCAATTTATCTTTTCCTTAGAAGCTGACTTAGATTAACCATACACACACCTTATACTTCATACACTCACTAGCACCTGTTGCATAATGCACACGTGAGCGAGAAAATAATCGTGTACTGGAAGGGTATTGCCCGAATAGAATTTATTAACTTACGATACTCAACCATTGATTCTGTTCCG
Source organism: Sweltsa coloradensis (assembly GCA_024449915.1). NCBI lineage: Eukaryota > Metazoa > Arthropoda > Insecta > Plecoptera > Chloroperlidae > Sweltsa > Sweltsa coloradensis. Next base: position 729,219 of record JAMZAV010000038.1, on the reverse strand, counting down.
ATAGATGGGGGTCTTTGGTCGATCCCAGATCCCAACAATATTACGAAGGATTCTACCTTTTTACTAGGTTTTGCTCAGTAATTGGCAACCGTAAGGATCTACTTTTTCTCATGACCATTGAACATTTATTTCAAGCTATCCGTACACCATACAACCGGAAGAAAGTTATGGCGGGTAAACTGTGGAATCTACCCTACAACAGCAAACAGAGCAGCGAATGGAAATTGTCATTGTTGGTTATACACGTGTAGTATTTAGACATACTTACCTGTAAAAAATGGGTGGCAAAAGAACTATAACGGGAACTCTTTATGCATGTATTAAACTTGTTGACAATTATTGCGCAGTGATTTCATGATACATAAAATAATATACAGTCCTGTCGATAAAATATAAGTATATGTCACAGTTATAATAATTTATCGCGAATCTATGGTTTAGTATTGGCATAAATCGAACATTCCCGGACGTCCTCATAACGTCAACATGTCAGAAAGTGAGAAACACCCATCTAGTCTATGCGTGGTCGGCTATTATGTTCGTGTGACGTGACCCGCCAAGCTTGTCGAGTTATTATTATTATTACATCTTGAAAGGCGTTGGTGAATTCTTGTCTCGGCTTAACATCAGGTATGTTGCATGAGGCTCGTAATTTAAGTTCATGTCCTTTTTGGCAGTTTTCCCACACTTGTCAAATGTACATTTCAAAATTAAGACAATTTCTACAAGTTTTAACTACACGTAGAGGTAAAAATGAACATGTTTGGCCCAGCTCGGCCAAACAGTTTTATGCAACTTGTTATGCGGTTCTTGACTCCCGGCGCCAATAAAACCTCACGCTAACAAAGCGAGCCGATAAGTGATGGAAGAGTTGAACGCGCGAGAGCAATGCCGACCGTCGTGGCATGCATATCGCAGTCTGTCTGTCTAGGTCAAGGGTCAGAGAGTGACCGCCCCCACTTCGCCGACGACCGTGGCATACTTGGTGCCAAATAAGGGAAAAGTTGGTTGAGTAGGTGGAAGTCAACACGGCGAGAAAAGTAGGCTGGAAGATGGAAAAGCGAAATCATGGGAACTATTGTCGGTGCGTGTTTCAATACCTATCGGTCGATGACCGATGCCTCTTTATACAGTTCTGGCGAACATCTGCTTTTTGCAAAGTTTTATAAATCATTTCATTTTGTTCTCGAAAGCCAAATTCCATTAATTTTCTGTCATTTGTCGCCCTCCAAATAATATAAAATGCAACTTTTTAACTATTACCTAACAAGTATAAGAATTACCAAAGATTAGTCATGTGGTATTACTTAATTTAAAATGTTATGTTGCCTACATAAACAATTTCGTATTTGGTGCATACAAATCTACAAAATTAATTACAAGCAAAAGTGGGAGCAAAGCTTCTTAATCAACTGAGAGACAGAAATAAAATAATTCGCCACGTTTTGATATTATTTTTGGGGCTGGATAAGCCCACCAATTAGAAGGTTCGTTGCTTGTTTGCACATTACAAAATGGTGGAGGTGCCGGGTCATGTTTTTTCTTTCTTTTTTGGGGAAGGGGGGCTGGGGGCTTTCCAATTTCCCCTTACCCACAGAAACATGAAACACATTCTGTATGATACTTGTTGAAGGGCAATGGCAACAAAAGTGCATGCCAATCGGACTTCGTGTTTGGTTTTTATCTTAAAAAGATAACACACTCCCAGACAGACGGACAGAAAAGTGATGATTATAATGGAAATTTGCTCCCTAATATCGAATTCGAAATTTATTATAAGATCAAAATCACAAAATTTATAACACAATAAATTAGTAAAAAGTGCGTTGCAGCAGCAAGCTTTCATTTTGGGTTCAAGCTCAACTGTTGTAATGTCAGGAAGCTGAATGTAGGAATTATTTTCTCAAATGAATATATTCAAAAGGTATACATTGTCAATTAGCCATCATCCTCTCAATTTACTTAATAATATATTTTGTTATTTTGTTTTACGACATTCGAACTTAAAATGGGCCATAACAAGTGATCAAGAGATGTCAGCTGTATGGAGGCACAAGAAACAATAATGCAAATAATATGTTAGCATCATGCACGATGGAATATTGTATGGTATCAAGTGAGCTGAAAAGACAGAATTAGCAAACTGGTTTAATTATTGTCGAGCCTTTTAATAAGCATGAAAATCTCTTCAATTGTTACTAGCATACAAAGGTATATTTCCCCTGCAGTAAACCCCATTTCGTTCACGTGTGCGAAGCTAGCATTAGGATCGCGAGGAATGTCCGATCATATCAGTGCTGGCTTCATTATTCTCAGGTCGCATATAAATCTTTCTCATGAGGAGAACATCACCACCTGTATCGTTGCTACCGACCGCAATTAATGTATTCCCGGCCACACTTCCTCTCCCCAACAGAGACGTACAAGTATAGATACGCTTTGCATTGTTGGGACCGGAACTTTGTGTTACCTTCTCCGTATATTAGCGCATGTGACATGAATCAAACATGATTGTACTTCGTACATTATGTGGTGTGCAAATATGATTCTATTTTGGCAAGATGCTTACTAATATGGCGATAGCGCTATGGGTGGTGATACGGAAATTGAAGACACACTCACACGACTCCCATGTCTACTGCAGAATTTGAGTCGTGAATTCACGAATCTTCGTTTACAAAAACAATGCCTATCAATACAGCTACTTAGACGTCTATTTTCAACAATTTTGAACATGTTGATGTAAAACATTTTAGTTTTGATTTGATTTTATTCGAACAGTTGAATAATGTACAGTATCAGGTGGTATTGTATTAGGCATGAGTACTTAAAACTTAATTTTTCGGAAAAAAGTTGAAATAGTTTTATTGTTTTTGTCCAAGCAGTGATAGTGAACTTCAGTGGTCGTTACTCCAAGGTCTAGCCAATAATTGAACTTTTTGCCAACATTTATTTTAATTAAGTTCTTTTAAATTAAATTACATAATTTTTAATTTTATATGTTCATCTTTATTTTTCTCTGGTTTTAAATTAGTTAAGAATTATTTTCTTAACCATCATATTATTATTTAACGATTTAATTATGCTGTTTTTATGTCACTTGCAAAAGAGAGACGCATGCAGTAAAATACACGACGACGTCGCTTGCATGGTAGGGTACATGAGAATGATAATGCTCACATATAGAATGAGTAAACCAAGACAATCTCGTCTCGCTGTAAGACGACATCTTTGTTGAGTCGGTTCTGCGATCAGCGCTGCCAACAGCAGCTCCAGTTGCAGTTGCATGGGTCGTGGTTGCATCTGCTTGGGATGCAGGGGCGAGACTGCGAGAGATCGCCTTGTAGACAGCACGAGAGTGACAGAACCTATGTGTTTCACAACTGTTTCTCGTTTTGCATTCTTTCTTTCTTTCGTTCTTATTTCTTTCTTTCTTTCTTTCTTTCTATTTCTTTCTTTCTTTCTTTCTTTCTTTCTATTCAGTTATAAAAAACTAACTAAAAACTAGTTGGGAAATACTCCTGTATAAGTGGAATTAATAATACTTATGTATCAACGTTAGATTGAGTATTACACTTTTATAAAAGAAACAAATGGATAAAATAAGAGCAGGATTTCAGTTACTATTTTTATTTACTTACATGGGACTCGTTGTTAAAGAACAGCTCCAAAGTCACTGTTGATATAACATAGCTGGTGGTGGGAGTGCTCAATATATAGGCTCGCGAAGCTCGTGATTATTATATATAGGCTCGCGAAGCTCGTGATTATTATACCACGACTATGTGTGTAAAGTTGCCACCTTTCTGAGGAGGCTCACCAAAAACATTTTGTATCATCCTTGTCGAAGGACAATACCAGCAAAATCCCGCTTGTCAATCGGAAGTGATGCTCAGTTTTTATCGTGAGACGTGACAGTGACACACACAGGCGGACAGAAAAGTGATGCATATAGGGAATCATTGCTCCCTCATATTACCAACAACTTTTTGCTGGAAACAAGTTTGTTTCTTGAAACCAAATCCACACTTATTACATTGGAAGAAGGAATAATAACTCACGAATATTTATTTATTTATTTAACGTCTATCATTCAGTTATAAAAACTAATTTACAAACAAGGACATGTAAATAAAACTTATCACATAAATGCAGAGCACTTAATAATGAATTGTAGTTGAACAAAATTTGAAATAGTGATATTACAACAACAATAGTATAAGTACCTAACACAATAATTTTGTTAAACCAAATAGTACATATTTTTTAAATAATACATTAAATAAATTGTTCTATCTGTCTGTATCTCAAATATTAGATGTGCTGCGTTATACTTCTAGTTTGCTTTTTCTGTGCTAGCGAGTGCGGAGTGCGTACGTGCGAGTGAAACCTTATAGAAGATACAAGAGTGTAACACCCCCAGTCCTCTTCTTGTAACAAGAGCTCATACAGCACGTCATGTCACGTACTTGTGGTTATAGCATCTCCTTGAACCGTATGAGCTGTGAGTTTGCAAACACATCTCTATTGTGTAATCGCGAATGTTCTGGTGACAGCCGCAGATGCATTCTGATGATGCGAAAGCTTTTGTTTTCCCTCATTCCACTTGTTCAATCTCTTGTTGCATGAGAGCATAGAGCGAACGCTATCTACCGGACAAATGACTTCTGCGATCTCGATGAAATTTTCAGGGGACCCTAGAAATCTCTGAACTTAGACCTACCTCATTTTTTTTTAACAATCAAAATAAGATATTTCTCAGGAAAATCGTACTTTTGTTTCCGTAAAGTTTTTATGTTATGTTTGTTCTTCTACCGAACAAACGGCTACACCAGTCTTGATGAAAACTTGAGAGAACTTGCGAAATCTATGAATTTACTTTGCCAAGCTTTGTCATAAAATAAAAATCGACGAAAATTATTTATTACAAAAAACGCACGAAATAATTTTTGTAATGTAAAAATGTAAGTAAATATTCCAAAATTAATACGCTCATCGATCAACGCGACTAAAAAACGTGCGTTTGCGAAGTGGCCTAAAGTGTATATTCAGTACATTATTCCACTGTCTGTTATTACAACGGCGTTGCCAGATTGTGTTCGATTTCATGCTAACGAATTCGTGAATCATAATATGTTGAGTTATCGGGTTCGGAAAGCAAAGTTTTGAATTGTGCTAAATCCAACGCAACATACAATGCAGTTTCCAACGACTTTCTCGTACGTACCTGCATTCAATTACGATTGGGTCAACCGAGCCCAATTCCAGGTTGCAAGGTTAACTTATCTTCAGAGTTCAGACACATTCTTGCAATGTCCCCTGCTCGATTAGAAACCCTTTCACAGGATCCACCAATCACTGGCTCGAACCTTGTGGTGTCAATCCTGTCTAAACGTCGTCATCGGCCCATTACTCAGCTCTTTGACAACACTTAATTCTTATGGGTAATGTACCTCATTAAAGGTAACGATTGTATGCTGTCAAATCTATTCACTGTCCTATATATTAAGCTCTTGCTATTGATTTACATTTTTTGCAAAACTCGCTGGCTAAACATACAAATCTAGATCCGGTGATTCATGCGAGCTGTTGGCGCGGGCGCAGATTTAGTGCTGGTCGCGAGCAGCAGTAGTGGCTGGAGGCCATGGCAATAAGCGATCACTGAAGCGAGGTGTATTACACACAAGTCTGTCTAGTCGAGGTAGAACCGGACATAGTCGGGTGATTCTTATTCAATCCACGACTGCAACATTGCAAAATACTAAACAAAACAAATCAAGCAGTTATTGTACCAGTGGGTTTCCAAGTTCAGAGCTACTTGAGCATTTTAGTTTTAAAATATACATAACGTTGTGTGTGTAATGTGTTTATTTCTCTTTCCAATAATTTTCCAATATTTCAGCAGAATGACACTGGAAATAATGAACAAATTTCTGAAAGGATTTGAATGTGATTTCAATGCACGGTTTACAAATTGTCAGTTTATTTCAATTACTGTGTTATTGTCGAATCAGAATTGAAATTGTTCGACCTAAATATCTGAATTTGCAATTTGTTTTAAAATAACGATACCGTTGGTATGCTAATCTTGATCCTTGTGCATAAGTTTTATTCAAATGTAACCTAACACTTCATTATTGTTGAATCAAAACACGGTACTATAAACAGTACGTTTGTCACATCTTGATACGGCGAACTCCCTATAACTTGTAATGTAATGCCTGCCTACAAAACATACAATTACTTGCCAATTACAATTTGTTAAAAAATGTTACTCTCACGGATTCGTGAGTGAATGGTCATGATTGTTGAGTCCGTCGCTAACAATCAATGACAATCATTCGCACGCGTCCTAGATCAAGATACGCCACTGGTTTCCGCCCCCGACCAACAAGCGCACCTTATTTGCATCAATCAGAGATTCAATGCGCAGGCGCCGACAAGCATGGCCGCCATAGTAAACAGATTCATGTGCAATAGCGTATGACGTAATACGTGTCACCCTGCCAGAACTATTTGCGCAACAGGGGAGTGTCAAGGGGTGGCGCATAGATTCAACGTGTTTCACATAAAATATTTTATACGTAGGTTTCACAGGAGTTTCTGTAATTGGATGAGCGTAGCGAGCGTAGCGAGCGAAGCGAAAACTTCAATTTCACTGACCCCTCAAAAAATTTAGCTCCAATTTTTTTTGGGTGTGTGTGTGTGTTTTTTTTTTTTTTTTTTTTTTTTTTTTTGTCTGTTTGTTCGCACGATTCCGGGCAAACGGCAAAAGCGATCTTGATGAAAATTTGACAGGACCTTCGAAATCTCTGAACTTAGACGTGCCACGTTTTTGGGTTCAATCGGAGAAATATTTCTCATGAATATCGCACTTTTACGATTTTTTTCGATTTTTAGTGCGATATTTTCGTGACATTTGGGCCGATTCTGACCAAACGGGTGGGGCTACAAAGTTCATATTTTACATGGACATTAAGGTTATGGTGATGTAGTACCTTGTGAAAAAAAAAGTTGAAAAAGGTAACCAGAACCCATAAAATAAACGTACGTTTACGATTTTTTTCGATTTTTAGTGCGATATTTTCGTGACATTTGGGCCGATTCTGACCAAACGGGTGGGGCTACAACATTCATACTTCACATGAACATTAAGGTTATGGTGATGTAGTACCTTTTGAAAGAAAAAGTTGAAAAAGTGAGCCAGAATTCATAGAATAAAGGTTTTGATATGAGTTTTTTTGAGGTTTATAATAACCATTAACAAGTAACATTTGAAACTCGACAACAATCACCTACAATGCATTCACAAAGCACTTGCAAAGGAAAAGTGGTCCCACGCAAACAAAAAACTTACAAAAACGCTCATCCATCAACGCGGCGGGACTTTAGCGTTTTCCTAGTTTATTATAATTCTTGAAACAGAAGTAGGCTACGACAGCTCATTTGTAGACAAGAGTCTCTAATTCTGGAGGTCACGATTCGATACCCACCACCAGCAATCTTGGATCAAAGCTTTTCCAAGATGTTCCTTAACCGAATACGAATGTTTGGGTGAAGTGCGTGCTATAAAATACACGTAGACTATCCCTACCAACTAAACCCCCTCACACTCAAATGTATTTATTTTAATTGTGATATTTTCCCCAATCGCAGTTCACTTTTTTAGTTTCCGCGAGACGGCCTTCGTTGACTTATACGGTTGACGTATAGTATAGGTAATTTTGTCTCATATAATTTGTACGAGAATTTGTCGATTTTCAACGACAAGTTAGTAAATGGGTCTTTTGTTTCAGTGTCACGCAACAATGTTAGACCATGGACTTTCAATTATTACTTTACAGTAACTGTTACAATAGATATATATATAGTTACTATTGTAAGTCCATGGTTAGGCTGTATCACACTGTGCATGAAATTATCCATTTACTTAGTTAGTATTCGCTATTGATCGCCAAGTGTCCATTGCAGTTAGTTTCGGCCCCCAACTTGCCACACAATGAGAAAGAGTAGACAAAATGTGCTGTAATTATTGTTAGGGCAAGTATATTATGAGGATTGTTGGGGGACGGGGGTGATAATGAATGACCAACTAAGAGCTACTTTATAGTTCTCAATCCCAGAATTCAACCCTTTGCTCGTCAGGATTATCAGTGACCGGAATCGACCGCGGATCTCCCGAATTAGAGCCTCTACCGCCACGAAGCCTTATCAATCAGCTGTTGCAATCTTATGGATGGTCGAGTCGCCCTACATTCCTTGCCGCTGCCATGATACGTACACAGATGGTAAGATAATTCAAACGTTTATGAATGAAATGCACTTTTACAGCCAAGCCAACCGCATTTAGGCATGAAAGAATGTGTTCAGTGGCACGAGACACGTGCAATCAACTCGCTATCTTTAGAAACTATGTTAATAAACATCATGTCAGTATCTGTGTACAGGTACACGAGCGCTAACGTGGGATTATTTTTACTTATGATTTCACCCAGCAGACATTCGTGATTCTGTACATGATTACGACTATTTGCAGGCAGATAATACATCGAGAGACTTCGATAGTCACTGTTTGCTTGGAGACGCAACACTTAACTCCTATATCTCACCGATGCTAGTAATCCACGAATGTTGATGATTAGGGAAAGGATGTTCAGGACCTTTCAAAGTGAGAAAAAGGCAGGCAAATAGTACCTTTAAAACAGCAAAAAAGGACCTTAAAAAAAACAAAAAAGGACTTATTGAATTTTATCGAATTCTATTGTTTTCATTACTTTCAGTAATGTTTTATTACAGTAACACCAATATATTTTCATTGAGAGGGGGGGGGGGAATAGTTTTGTCGTTAAATCAAACACAAGATGAAAAATGAAAAACATAATTTTAACATTTTAATTTCATTTCACATAAGCTCGACACTGCACTCACACTCGCACGTTTTGCATCCGTTTTAGCAAATTATATAAAAACAGGACAATATAGTACCTTAAAAATGCCCAAAAAGGACCTTTACTCGTGAAATGATGTAAATAGGCATTTTAAGGCAAAATAAAATGCATATTTTTGGCATCCCTAACACTTGAAACATACTTAAAACTATTTTCCAGACATGTATTTACCAATAGAAAAAGGAGATGTCCTGAACATCCTTTCCCTATTGATGACAAATTTAATCTCAACTATGCATACTACTGTCTCTAGTCTTGAACCAATCATTGTTATTTGGCTCCTATAATATGATCCGAAACTGTTATATTTTTATGTATGTTTTCATTCCGCGGATAGTTTTTTTAGTAAATTTTCATTCTTAATTAACACATTCCCACAATCAAACACGAATCTAATCAGGCACAATTTCACGTCTTTTCATTTTCCAGATCCATAACATTACGTATCCTACATCTACATTATCTTTCTCTATACTGGAAACAATTCCACTCTCTCCTCGCAATCTACCTCTGCTTTATTAATTTGGTTGAGCTCAGTTTAGGACAACTTCTTTTACTCTTAAAAATCGCTTGATCATCAAATCCAATGAATTTTACAAACATTTCACCTGAAAATTTTGGACTTTTATAGTGGTTGTTTGGGAATGATATACTCATGGCTTTGTCACACATTTCCAAATTTCAAATAAGGCTCGCACATAAGCTTGAGGAATCACTACAAATTAACTCTTTTATCGCATGTTAATTGGTTTAAATTTTTTTAAAGAACTATAACAAGAACTATATAACAAATCTCTTAAAGATTTTGTGGGCTTCTTATAATATCTACTAATTAAATATACTAATATACTACTATTTTTATAACTTACTATATACATTAAAAATATATTGAGTTGTATTTTTTGTAACTCAAACTTTATGTACATAAACCAAATTGTTATAAATCATGTCATCTATTAGAATTTAAAAATAATAAAATAAGTCTGAATCTGAATCTGAAACCTTTCTTCTGAAGGTACCTAGTGGAGCCCACGCTGTTTATAGGTACATTTTTCGAGCCGGCACGACATCTCACAACTATTTTTAGTAATTTAATGGTTGGCCTGCTTTTAGTAGAAGCAAAATTCTTTGGTAGAAGTCTGGATGTCGTGTTGTATTTTCATCGTTTCATTCACTCGTCGTCTCGATAAACATCGTTGCCAGACGACGTCAAGCCCAAATATCACGAACCAGGATCAAACCAACCATGAGAGTTTAAAATTACAAGTTCAGTATTATTTACCACCGTCAATGATGAATCACAAACTCATTGTTAGTGTACGGAATTCTAATTAGGGGGGTAACGGTTCGATGCCCGCCTCGGCAACTCTAGCTGAAGCCATTTCAAGGTCTCCCTGTGTTATAAAGTGAGTTATTAGATGAATTACTGCGCAAAAACTCGCGACAGTCTTTCTCAACTGCAATCACCACAGTGGATAGACTTTGCATCGTGATATTGTTGCATTCTCGTCGACTGGAGTAAGGAATTCGGTGTGTCTGGAACTCTGGATAAATGATCAACCAGTATTCGCCTGTGAAGTATAACAAAAAAGGAAACGACCGGAAAATCTTTTCAGTCAGGATGGCTCGTGGCTGTTATCGATTCTAGAATACTCCGAGCTCGAGTCTGACAATACTTCTATCGACACTCAACTCAAATGCGCGCACTCAGGTGTTGATGATTTCTGTAGAACGGTTGGTAAATCAGTACCTAATTTTGCATGGATGTTAATTAAGTATTTTTATATTGATATTGGTTGCAAAAAACAAGCCCTATAAATCCATTGCGATGCATAAGTCCAAAACGTGAAAAAATGGGAAATCCAAAACATGGATTTAAATTCAGAAAATTCCCACCAAATCGTTTATCTTACTATAAAACCAAATTAACCTATGCGCGTTCACATTGATTTAAAAGTTGTTATCTAGTATGCAAATTTGCGTAAAAAATCTAGGCCTATACACTTGGAATAAATTCCCGAAGGTGATCAAAGGAGTATATTACGGAAATTTCACTATTTTTTTAATTCAAAATCAATTAATTAATTTAGGAATACGCATATTGGAAAACATAAATTTACTCTTTATTAACGTTAATGGGAAATTTGATAACGGTGTTATTAACCGTTTACCGAGAAAAAAAAACAAAAAGCTGAGAGCCTAAACTCATCTCAGAGCTATCCGTCCTTTATTTCAAGATATATAGACGAAACAAAACAGGTACTTCGCACGTAATTTTATGTGATATGAACGTGTTAGCCAAATAACTCTCAGTCTACATAAAATAGTATTTTTCAAAGCAATCAAATATTTATAAATTAATTATTGTGTAAATTTGTTTTGGCCTAGAAACATATTTGCAATGGAAATGATAACAGAAGAGCACTTACCATAAAAATTGCAACGTTCAATTTGCAAACAGTGGTACCGGTTTATCCATAATGCAATGCTGGGGCCTTGATCCTATTATGTTTTTATGTTTATAAATCATTTTTAATTAAGCCATAGTTATAATGTCTCCGTTTGGACCTTCAATCAACACACAATCCATTATTGGCACACTCCCATTCATCTATGCATTAACTTGCTAGTAGTTAGATAACAAAAAATAAACAAGTCCAATACAATATAGTCGTGTTATATGAGTCGGTCCAGGTCAACTAACTCGTGAGGACCGAGGGGTCAAAGGTGACCATCTCCACAGCGTCCAGCATCACGGCTTTAGTGCTGGACCTACACAAAGCCGGTCATCTCGTGGTTTGATATCTTCATCATTATCGGGTCTCGTTAACGATTGTTTAGAATAGAATCGATCTCTGACTGACACTTTCTTCGATGCGAAGTTACCTGACCTAGAAGCTAAACAATGAAGATATCGCAGCGATCGGGATATTTTTATAATGCAGTGAAGAAAGGTGGAGGTAATTCCTACTGTGAGCTCGGTGCATCTGTGTATTGTTTCCTTCCAATCAAAAGAATACGATACTCACATTTCACATTAGACCGCAGTTGTGAGGAGGCGTTGTCTGATGGGTATAATGAGATATCAAATCATTCTAAACTAAACACAGTTTAAAAATAATCAGACCGGTACAAAATGGATTAGTTTCTTACTTTTTTTTTAAATGCACTAAAAAATTGTTAGAAACATTAGTTGCCACAGCAGTTATTCGTTGATAATTGGCTCGTGCCCCCCCCCCCCCCCCCCCCAGAATCACCCCAGTCACAAAAATGTGGCTTATAACTAGTTTGTCGACGCCGATGCCATCAAGGAGAGAATATTTTCAGATAAGGACCGCTGGTTGGGCACGGTTTACGCCAGCTTCGGCAAGCCAGTTCGGAACAATAATTTTTTTTAAAACGTTATCAAATTGTCGTTTAGTTTTGATGTGAATGGACCACTATCCACTAAGTAGGTTAAACAATCGAATTCCAGCGTTATATGTGATATTAGTAGGTACTGAAATCATGTTTCATGGCAAAGAGAAAGAAAAAGCATCTTGCTAGACAATTATAATAGAGGCTTTTACTCTAATAAAAATGAACAGTGAACTCATACGTTTTCACTCTCCATCATAAATATTATACTATCCCAATCTGTCTGTGAGCGTCTAATGTAAGGGCAGGGAAGGGAAGGGCTATATGATATAAATTCCGAAAGTAAAAGAAATCCCACTAAAATATGGCCGGACTCATCAAGAACTCCCAAGACTGAGAGCTCTAGTTTATCTTGGCGATCTGCGCCGCTGGAAACAATGGCTGGTGGTTAGTTGCAGACATGCAAATAGCCTGCCTGGTCAGGCCTCGGTGTAGTATAACGCATGGGATGGGAAGCGCGCAGCGTGCGTATGCATATACTTGACACTGATACAACAATGACCTGACCGAGATATACGTACGGTAGCACGGGTTCGAATCCCACCGCTGGCAAACAGCTGCTGGTGTTGAGTCCTCGTACACAAACTGCTATATGCTGTAGATCCGGTCATTTCAGGACTACGGATATTCGCATGGTGCACAACCACAAAACTAACAGCGATATTTTGCTACTGACTTGCATGAATGAGTAATTTCTGACCAAGATGTATATTCAAAACGTGTAACACCGAAATTGCGATTTATTAAATGATCTTACCGAAATGAATTAATTCTACACCCGAAAAAGTTTTAATGCATTTTTTTTTTACTGAAATTACGAAATACCAATTCAAATTGTGGAATAACGAGGAATAATAGCTTGTACTTGAGAAATATTAATGATTTCAAATTATTTTTTAAATTGACAAATCCTAGGGTTAAGGCAGGTCATTTTCTTAGAAGACTAAGATACAACTATTTACTGCTAAAGGCCTAAATCCCAAAATTGACCAAATTTATTCAACGATTTTGTTCTATTTTATCTACCAAATCTGTTTGTCGATTAGTTGAAATATGTCTCAATTCTTTACGTCATACGCGACATTTCAATATTCTGCAATATGCATTATCTGCTGCACTATACTTATATTCAAATCTTGGTACCCGTTGAAAGGTGTTTCATTTCCCCGGGCAATATTTACATACTTAGAAACATGTTCATTATTAATGTAATTGCTATGCAAATGAAGGTCTGGAAATATTTGCGTTTACAGATAGTTGATTGCCTAGAGAGAAACTCACAAACTTGGATCATTTCCCACATTTTTTTATATCGAAATGTTTATTCAAACACAATATTTAGATGTAAATTACCAAAATACAAGTCTTCTCCATGGCCTTTGGCAACGTTATGACGTATCTCTTCCTCATTTGGTAGTAACTGTTAGTAAATAACTGTTCGCTCGGCCAAGAATCATCCAACCTATATGAAACTGTACAAAGTTTTCAATAAAGCAAACATGGACAGCACTACAGTCAAAGATTTAAAAAAATTGTCTTGATCATCCAGAAAAAAATCACGAATATAGTAAATTTTGGACTTCATAACAAAATCGAAATTCGTGAAAATTAATTTATTTTATATAAATTATTTCAAAACTTATTTTAGAAATATGTTACTGTAGAGCCATATATTTTCCACTTTCGTGTGATATGTGCAAAATTTCAAAAACCGTGGTGTCAGTCAGCCGACAGAACAGCAATTTGCTTAACATGTCCTATACCTATTCTCTTAACAAAATCCTTCACTTTCAACCACCCTTCGCTGCCTGCCTGAGAACTCTTTGAGAAACCCTTCAGTCAGGAATGCCGTGAGTCGACAACGACCACCCTCCTATTTAGAGCGTTGAACTGCGTGTTGTGTCGTGCGTGTGCGTGTGGTTTCTCTGCGGTACACACAAAGCTGCAGCTAGAAAACAAAACACCTTCATTAAACTGTGTATTGTCAAGCTAATCAGGGACCCAGACTTTCCGTTACAAGATAAAATGTGCCGTTTGTGTTTGTGTTTTGTTTTCAAAAACGTACTTTCATAAATAGATGTGTTGATTATACATGACACACAGTTATTCATGCACTCCAACATTATTATATATTTTCACTTAAATGTGGGAAAATAGCTTGTAGACTCTAACTACTTTTGTTTTTTGAATAACAGGTAGGCATAACGGATGGATGGAGTGTCATTCTACAAATTTTATAAATTCCTTTCAATCTGGTATTTTTCGGGTACACTCACATTTAATTATCTTAGGTCGAATTATCATATTGGTTTACATAATATTATTATTTTATTATTTATTTCATTTAATTTATTTTCCTGAAACTAAGACATGATGCAATATAAATAAAATTATATGCAACCTTGTTATTTCAAAACTCTCCGCACATAAGACCACCTATTATTTCGATTCGTTGCAGTGTTTCAGTACTTTCATCGAAGCTAACGACAGCATAACATTTTAAAATTCTACACGTCTCACGATTCACGAACACCTGTTTTCTACTTTTCCTAACATTTACATTTTTTAAAATGTGAACTTATAGTGAATTAAATTTAGTTATGTTCCAATAGTATCTCTGAGTATTGGGTATAATATTAAAACAATTTGAATTTGAATTTTACTTCAATTCTGCGACTTCTGGGACTGAGCCCCAGCCTGGGTCGTCTTGCTTGAGACGATCAAATGACGCCTCTTAGCACAGTCCACATTGCTTCCATGAACATATTATAATTAATTACTTATATAACAATACTAAGAATGATAAACAATTAATAATGACTCGTGGATAAAACATGGACTGCAGCGAGTACCGTCTGTCATTCATCGGTCTTTGCTTGTATGACGTCACGGTCCCACGTAACTTAGGCTCTCGGTAAAAACCCGTTGGTTTTACATTGTGTGCCTGATAGTGGTGGGAAAACAGAGACATGTGTAATTAGTTGGGCTACACATCTACTTACATGCGCGGTGTCCTCTCCAGGGTCTAACTAGCTATAATGATGATTAGAAAGACATGGCGTGTTATTATCGTGGTGGGTCGGACATTAGTTTCAGAATGTTCACCTCGTGTTAAGACAATGGACACCACACCTGACCTGTCGCTGTCGTGTCACTTCTCAGCAGTCATCCTCAGGCAGGACAACCTCTTGCAAGCTTCTAGATTCATGGACACAATGCTGTTTAGTTCAAACATATCAAGATATCGTTGCACCGATGTTTGATATATATTGACATACCTGTTATTGAGGGGAAAACAACTTCGAAACACCGATTTCCACAGAAATTGGATACAAATATAGGCCTCTTCCTCTTTCCTGATTAAATGGGACATGCTTTGTCCACTAAGTTTATATGGCTACTGACTTGATACAGTTCACTTTTACAATTACATATACCGATAAACAAATAAATAAATACATAAATAAAAAGGTAGTTCAAGGGGTGTATAGCGTGCAAGGTTCTATTGTGAAGTTCGCCTGAAGGTTTTCCTAAGGGTTCCCGCGCAATTGAAAAGCGATTCGGATATAGTTCTTATAAAATGGCCCTTGTACATTACTCTCTCTATTTTCATACCATTTACCTATGGTTAGTCTTGAGTAGAATATTGCACATGGGTTGAATGAAAACTAGCTATCGATTCATTCATGTTTGCATATGATTCAAGTAAGGTACTGGAATACGTTATGATGAGCATGTAAACGCTGAATTTGAAGCCGGCACCATAACGAGGCATGTAATATAGGGAATTATAATGTGACCCCCACTGAAAACTGAATTATAAGATATAGCCCAAGTGGGAAGACAAATCAATATATTATCACGGACTGAGTTCGCTTCTTTGCAGACAAAGGACACTCTAATCTAGAATAGGATATATTGCGGATCGGGATCAAGTAGGTAACTGTTGCTCTGTCGGCTCTTGAGGTCATTTTCTCATGCCCAGTGTGGCGCCCTGCCCTGCCCACCCACTCTTGTGTTTTATTGACCTGACCTTACTGGCCACATTGCAGACATCCTGCTCGCTGATTGGTCAGGAGAATGCCTCGGGAACGGAATATCTTAGTGTAATGCAATTCATGAATGTTCATTGTTGGCTTCAATGCTATTTTGCGATAATATATTTTTCTGTGTCAACCTTCGCAAAATAATGTAAAATTCCGCGAGGCTTCTCAAAAGAACTGCATAGAGATATATTTTTGACAAAATAAATCCAAAAGTTTTTTTAAAAATGACTTTGTAAATTGTATAAAATTATTCCAATTTGGAAGTTATACGTTCTGAACTAAAATTTCTCCAATAACAAAAATGTAATTTTATTGAACCATGAGATAGTAACTAAACAAACTATTATTCTGCACCCAAAGTTGCAGCAATTAACACTTCTATCGTCAAGTTAGTTTTTTCGCGTAGTTTAATTAATTCATAAAATTATTTATTATATAAACATATCCTGCATTTACATTTAATGTTATCTTTGATGCGTTTTCCTACATTATCTTCTTATATATAATGCATTCCAAATTACTGTCTTCCTGTGTAAATCATATGCTTGAGACAGTAAGTTGGAAGTGTGAATATATAATAGGAAAACTGTTGCTGGTTGTTTCACGTTTGTCAGACTGTCAGGGGATATGATTTCAACATTGTTCATTTGGTGGGTGGTTCATTGGTTGACAGCAAAGCTACACGTGAATGTAGGTTGGGCTTACTTGTTTATGTATACTGATATAATTATACGCTAAATGGGCAGGTACAAATTGAAGGTTCCCATGGTATGAACAATGTATAATATCTAGGACTAAATTCAAATTAATAGTTTTCCTGTTACTTTCAGTTTTTACCCTTCTATTCGCAAATAATGCATATTATTTTGTTTATGTAAAGTCACAAGTATTTGCACACTGCAAAAAAAGATTGTGAAATGCTTTCTTTCGGCCATGATAATGAGTCAACATCGTTTAAATGAACCAGTTCATGTGCTGTGTTGGTTATAATAAAGTGTGGTTGGACTAAAGTGTGTTGGCTAAGTGTGGTTGGCCTAAAATGTGCTTGAACTAAAGTGTGCTTGGACTAAAATGTGCTTGGACTAGTGTGTTAGGACTTAAGTGTGTTAGGACCAAAGTGTGCTTGGACTAAAGTGTGCTAGGCCTAAAGTGTGCTAGGACTCAAGTGTGCTTACTAGGAGATGTGGAGTCTGCAGTGATTTAAATTTATTAGCTTTGCTCGTTTACCTGTGAGTGAGTGGGTGGTTGTGCCTTAAATGCCGCGTCCGCTGTCATCTCTTTCTATCACCCACTCATCGTTGTCAAATACGATATTATTTTTAAACCCCAAAGAGTATGATCGAAACGTGAAGGATTGCCAGTCTGCAGTGGCTCAACCTCCTCGAACCACGCACAGCTTTCTGCAACACAATCTCCACGCTCGATTGCGTCCATGTAAATCTCCCCTGATAATATTGCCGCACGAGTCCACGACTAACATAACACCGTCAAACAGAGGTGAACCAACCCGGGCGCCCTAATATGGCTGCGATTCAAGTTCGTGCATACGAACGCTCGTGGCAATGTCAACGAAATGGCGATTTAATTTATCTCCTGGCTAGTAAATAAAATTCAATGATTCTCATACCTTATTCCATCATTATAATGTGGTGTAAAAAATTCTGAAATTAGAATACCTGAAATCGACAGAGGTTTGAAGTTAGTTTTCCCACTTCTCAAGATCTATCACACAAATATTTCGCTACCTATATATAAAATTTTTAAAACTTGTGACATTGGTCTACACAACATTTACTAAGAAAACAAAAAAGATTAAGTAAAATAAATCGAATTTAAATAGAATAAATAATGATTTTTTAAATAAAAATATAAAACATATGCTAGGGAACCCCGATTAGAGGTCAATGCAGTCGTGAGGTGTAGACTGTAGAGCAACCTAACCAGTGGTAGGAACCGGGGGGAGGGGGGGGGGAAACTTACGTAGTTTAAATATTACCCAGATTATGTAGTACCTAAATATGCACACACTTTACAATCGACAGTCACTTGTAAAACATGATAATAACCATCCTTCTGGTTATCTACTCAATGGTAAAACGAATATGTTTGCCTGTATGCTTCGTCATTACATAAAAAATTAGGTTGAAATTTACTAAAATGGGCCACTTCACGTTCACTTTTTTAGTTTTTACATCGTAGATAGTTGCAGTAAAACATCGTTTACAGAGTCCGAAAGCATGTTAAACATGACGAAATAACTGTAGTATGGTGAATTTTTTTTCGCATTCGGCGAATGGGCCTCCGGCGGCTGGGGCTTCGCCCCAGACCTCAGCTACCACCAACATAAATCTTCTAATCCCCTAATTTTCTCAACACGTTCCTACGCGCCTGAACCTAACGTTGCATATATAAACACTACTACATTGCAACAAGACTCAGATTTGAGAGGTCCCAGGTTCGAATCCCGTCGAGACCTGCAATCCTCACTGAAGGTTTTTACGAAGTTTTACTAAGTCGCTAATGCGAATGCAGGAGATTGAGCCCCCTTATACCTTCTTATCCTTATAAGAGGGTAAGATGTACTTATCACTGAAGCACCTCAAGTAGTACCTGGAGTTAAGTCCCACCATTTAGCCCTTATGTCTATTACTTTGAGAATATTAGCTAAACAAAAACGCACTAATAAGAGCGTGTTGTTAATTCACGTTCTATATTAACCACAATACATACGTTCAAGCAGGCATGCGTGTTGGTTCAGTGACCATGTAGACTGATGTATGTCCGTGAAATGTAGTCTGTGCACTTGATGGTGGGAACACCCTCCCGGTGAATGAACACAAAGGTCACCCAATGACCAACCCATCCAGGCCTAACTACGAACTAGCGGCCAGACACTCTTGATTACCTTGTTACATTTCACATGAAGCGAGCAAAACGGCCAGTTGTTTTCCTCGTGACTTTCTTCCACTTATTATACAATGCAAAGCCTAGTGCGGTATAGGAATAAATACCACTAGGAAAACGCTTAGTCCCGCCGCGTTGATGGATGAGCGTAATTTTTTTAAAAACGAAAAAAGCGTAAAATTGCGATTTTTTTAACAAATAATTTTTCGATTACGCTCAAATTTCACACGAATATATTAATTTATAAAAAAAAAGTTCTGTGAAAAAATCAGAAGAATCGGATAAAGCATGTAGGTGTTATAAGTCGAAGAAATGTTAAAAATTGAAAAAATCGTAAAATTGCGATTATCATGAGAAACGATTTTTCGATTGCGTTTAAATTTCACACGAATATATTATTTCATAAAATTAAGGTTCTGTGAAAAAATCATTACAATCGGATAAAGCATGTAGGTGTTGTAAGTCGAAGAAATTTAACAAATCGAAAAAAATCGTAAAATTGCGATTTTTACGAGAAATAATTTTTCGATTGCGCTCAAAAACGTGGCAGTTCTAAGTTCAGAGATTTCGAAGGCCTCCATAAAATTTCATTGCAATTGGAGTATCGGTTTAGCCGGAAACGTGTTAACAGTCACACAATAATACAAACATAAAAAAAACATTCCGGATTTTTTTCTCTGGTGTAGTTAAATGGAATCTTCGCTTCGCTCGCTACGCTCATCCAAAATTAAAGTAGAAAATTTGGTATGGAAAAGTTGTCTCATCTCTTTTGCTTTTCACTACTAATTTCGAATTAAACATTCACATTTCACAATCATATTCATAATATAGGCATGAAGCAAGGCAATGAAAATTTTATTGCTTTGATTTTTTATGAAGATAGATAGATGGTGGGGAATCATGTTAAGGGTAGTTAGTAAATTGTTTTATTTTTTCCTAAATTTTGTTTATAAAAATGTAAAAGGTGTTGTTATATTTTAAGCAAAATATGGTTTAATTTGGTGAATAAAGGGTTATTGAGGTTTTATTAACATTATTGTTCTTTGGTTTTATTGCCATTTTGTCGGTGTTATTGGGGTTTAAAAACATAAAAACAAAAATAATCACCTCTGTAACTGACCTCTCTATCATAATAAAACACACAATATAATGTTCGTTTTTTGATTGAGGAGATCTTCAGGAAATTTGTTGTCCTCCTTTGTAAATCAGTTTTTATAACTGAATAGGATAGACGTTAAATAAATAAAATAAATAAATACCTTCAGCGAGTATTCTTGATGCTGGCGGGGATCGAACACATGACATTTCTCATAAGAAAGATTTTCCATAACAAACGAACATCAATGTTTATAAAAAAAATTACGTAGGGCTACAGATTTTAAAATAATACAAATTGTTTTTAATCAAGCACGTCACAAATAAATAAAAATGAAAGAACGACGTCCGGAGTAAAATACAAAAAACAAAAAAAACATGTTTGAATGTGTTTTGAATTAAAAAATAAACACTTTTAGCCTATAGTTCCATCTTAAAAACGATCATATTTTGTAATATTTTTTAGTTTTAGGTGTTTACAGTTTGGGCAAACAATTAAATATTTGCCAGCACAAGTTGGTCTTTCTCTAAACAATGACAACAGGTTACGGGACTATGTAATGGGGCTATAGCCTCGGATTGGACGTTACGAACATGTTGCAACTATGTTGTGTCGGAAACATGGTATACATTATGAAAGCTACATCGGCTACAACCAAATGATAGCGAGTTAATTATATGTTTTAACATCACCGTGTCATGATTTGACTATGACCTTCGGCGTATGACGGCTAATTTCCGTTGCCATGTATAGATAGGTAGGTAGAGGATGCTGCAATACCATTGTACGCCTATTGCAGGCCGAACCTGTAGTTAATTAACGTTTTCATGCTATCTATACTAATTGAATCGTTTTGAATATATTCATTCACAACTAGCAGCAAACGAGGATATGCATGGGCTGAAATCAGTTGCATCACAAAGGTTATTTTCTACCTTAGGCCTACCTGTAAGTTGTAACATAGGTATCCAAAATGTGACAAATCCCCAAACAATTCTCCGGAATTTTCTTGACCAACTATTTTATTATTTTCTTTCCTTCCCTAGAACGAATATAATACTGTTCTCTTAATTTTAGCACGGGGAAGTAATGTCCAAGAAACCATGCATGCATAAATTGATAACGGACAACTTAGGCAAACCTGTGAACTTTCTTACATTCTGGTAGTGCTTTTACTTACAGGTCATTCATTACACATTTTTTTTGCACTCAAAAATAGTACGGTGGGACTACCCCAACAAGTAATAACGTCCACTGTGTACAGGCCTTCGTCTAAAAGAAGCGGACAAAAAACACACTTGACGTAGGAATGCCCGCAAAATTTGAATGCATTGATCACAAAATTACACGGGTTCTAAATAGTCTTAATAATAAAAAAGGTCATCAAAAATGTATTTTTGTTTTTGTTAGTTGCAGTTCAAATAGAACATTTTGTTAAACAAAGCCAAGGTTATTTTTATATGTGATAATTCAATATTTTAAAGCCACTCTAGTTTAAAAATATAGGAATATGTATATTAAAAAAAAATATATATATATATAGGCCTATATATACATTTTTAAAAAAGGGTGTCGCTAAGACTGTAAACAGGAAACAAACATTGAACCAGAAGAAGCTAGAGTAGCTTTGAATATTGTATTATAAAAATACAAAAATAACCTTGGTTTTGTTTAACAAATTATTTATTTGTAACAATGTGTTGAATCACAGATTAATTATTAAAGTTAATTTTTAGACAATTTGAGAAGACAAGGCAAAATTTGATTAGAATTAATTTATCACGTCTCCCCTAAGAATCTTTAGACAGTTTTATTTTTGCAACAATTTGTATTTAAAAGTCACTCTCCAAGTGGTGGTGGATACTTACTCCTTGCAACCATCTCCCTGGACACGACCCTAGAACCTGTTGAATCAGTTTTGTATTTGGCCTCAGAGGCTTGAATTGCATTTTACAAGTTCACAATACATGCAGGGCAATACTTTAGGGTGACGTGACCACATTTTCAAAACTAAAACTCCCAGACATGGAATTTATATGGGAAAGGACTGAAGGATTAAGTCAATGGTGGTCCAGAAGCCATCACTTTGTCCTGTCAATTATACAAATTACAATAGTAATTAAAGATTAATGTGTCAAGATTCATGAACACCTGCCTGCACTTACCATTTTAATCTAAAACTGGATTACTTTTTAATAATCAATCACTGCAGTCATGGTAATCAGAATCAAGATGTTTTATAAGGTATCCTATTACATGCATATTACACAAGAAATGAAGGCATTTGGAGACAAATTGGAATAATCACAATACAATTTATAAAAACCGGAACATTTAGATTTTAGACGTCTCAAGTGGAGTCTCTTGGGACGTCTGGTCACGATAATACTTAAATGCTACATTGCAGGTACCAGTAATGGATTATATTAGGGCGAGCAGGATAATGAAAGGGAAGGATTTATAAATTAGGTTTAGCCTATAAATAAATAAAGAGATTTAACACAATTGAATAGCAATACAGAATTTGTATTCCATAAATGTATTATTTGCTAACAATGTGTGTACAATAGTTAATATGAATGAATACCGGTATTCACCAACATGATTAGAAATATGCCTATAAACAAAACACAATGATGGAAGTTTTTGGAAATTACACCCAAGTAAATTAAAGATAAATGCATTAGGAAATTGAATTCCCTATTTCCCATAATATTAGGCTATACCTACAAAAATTTAGATTCAGCCTACCTGCTTCAAATGATTAAACTCTACACTGGTATCAGGTTTTAGACAACACAATTAACGATTTCAGACCAGTAGGCCTAATTTCAAAAATTAAAAATTTTGCTGTAAAATTAAACATTTTCTCAGCATATTCAGCTCTTTAGGCCAACATTCTAAATATAATAAATGTTCTAAGAGAATTGGTAGTCATTCTCATACAAGTACATACTAGATATAATTTTACAATTATTCATATTTTAGTTTACCTACCTAGCCTTAGAGAGTTACAGCACAAATAAAAAGTAGGTAGTTACATATAGTGAGTGGGTCAATTTATAAAAACAATATATACTACAGTCCATAGGAGATGTAAACTCAACAATGGACTGTAGGCTGCCTATATCAGCTGGACATTATGAAACAAATATGATATTTTGAGTTTGGCAATATTTTAGTTTAAATTGAAAAATAATAATACAAAATTGGTGCAAACTTATAAGGACAGATGTCGTGCCCTAAAAATAAACACAGCCTCATCTTTTAATTTATTACTATGATTATTTTATGAATGTGGGTTAACACTATTTAACACTATCCATCTACTAATTGGTAATGGTAGGCCTAGTCTATAAAATAACATCACATTCACACATGCCTTCTTAGGTCTATAGCTTACCAACTATGAATTTCAAATGCAGAATCAGAGCAATGACTATTATTCCAGTTTATTGTGAATGTAAACAACATCTCAAGTGTGCCATATTGTATTTGTCAAATAATGTGCACACAGCCTCAATAGTCAAGATACTAAAATATGCATTTTCAAGTTGAATTAGGGCCTATTAGAAGTGATGGCCTCAACAATTAAAATATGCACCTCACCACTTACAATTATTTTTATTTTTTGATGCAGGGTGCGAGACGTGCAGATAAAATCGATCCAGACCAAGTATTTTAGACTGGATATGCCCATAGTTCATAATGTATAATAAAAATTACAATATTCTTACGGCCTAATGCTTCAAAGTTGTCAGAGTGACAAACGCTTTTGTAAATTGTAACCATGCCAAGTTCTTGCTTACAATTTTATAATTAATCTTCCGATGAGAAACAATTTGGTGGCATCCCAAAAGCAAGGTGGATAAAAAAGCATGACTCATAAAGTCGCTTAGCTGATATGCCTATTGATTGGTTGTTCTCTATGTGGCCAAACCTAATAAAAATGATATGGAGGATTATCCGCCCTATGACCTAGGCCCCTACGACTTTTAGGCCAATGCACATAATTTTCTAAGGTTTTATTTAGTATGGTCTAAGAAATGTTTTTCTTTTAACGTGTCTAGTAGGATGTTCGCTACCACTGCCCGGATTTATTAGAGCTCGCATCTCATTGTGTTTAGTGTCCAAGAGCTAGCGAGATGAAATATTTTTATCTTGTTTTAAACGTTAAACCATAAACCTTACAAAGTTGTGTGAATCAGCATTTACACAAGGTTTACCTGAACCAAAAAATGAGTAGGTCTAGCTCAATGGATAGATGAATCTATTGAGCGCAGTTGTTTTGGGGAGCGGTTTGGTGAAAGGCATGGGGTTTTAAGTTTTTTTCAAAGTATGGTAGTACCGTACCTCATTTATAAATGAGGGCCCCTCAAATTATTTAATTCTGTGCCACAAGTGTCATGTTTTCAAGGTATTAAACGCCATGTAACTGCTTTCTGTAGATTTAGTATTTTCTTTTGAAATTATACAGTCTGGGCCTATAAAATATAAAAAAAGGGTTAGTTTAACTGGAAATATTATGCAATGTATAGGCCTAGGCCTACATGTTAGGTAGGATAATGAAGTTTTACAAGTGACCGATCACGTGATGACACGAGGCTAATTCCAAGGATACTGAACTGAATCGAGTGATATTATTATACACTTTGATTAATACTGTAAGACGTAAAAGAAAGCGTGCATTTGCACATAGCCCCGCTAATTTTTCTGTACTGACCTAGCCTACACAAGTCAGGATTTTCATCACTAATTTACATGTTTTCCTTTAACACAATATGGACGTGAACCTAAGGCGTCAGATTTGATTACCCTTCGACGTTTTCGAAAATAGCCTTGACGTCTTCAAACACTTTGCCCGGTGGCTTATTGGAGTCTATCTTCTTGACCATGTTTTTCTCTTCGTAATAACGAATGATGGGCATGGATTCGTTTTGAAATACACCGCATCGCAGCTTGAGACTGTCGGGATTATCGTCGGACCGTCCACTACCGGCTTTACCTCGGTTCAAACACCTTTGAACGCAGGTCTCTTGGGAGCAATCGAAAAACAACACGAACAGCAGTTGTACTCGGTCAGACATAACCTTCTGCCAGCCGTCCAAGTTATCCTGGTTCCTAGGGAAACCGTCAATTAGGAACTTATTGGAGTCTGCCTTCTTCATAGCAGCCTCGATAAGGCTACATGTAATCTCTACGGGAACTATGTTGCCAGCTTTGATGTAGGTTTCAATCAGCTCGCCGTATTCTGAACCGGGTTTACTGCGTTCTTCGCGAAGCAAGTCGCCAGCTGACAAGTGGACGAATCCGAAATTCTTAACGATAT
Source organism: Sweltsa coloradensis (assembly GCA_024449915.1). Taxonomy (NCBI): domain Eukaryota; kingdom Metazoa; phylum Arthropoda; class Insecta; order Plecoptera; family Chloroperlidae; genus Sweltsa; species Sweltsa coloradensis. The sequence continues at coordinate 703,479 of JAMZAV010000038.1, read as the reverse complement.
TTGAACATTGCGTACCTTTACCAGCGCCGGGCCCACCGAGGACGAATACCACTTGAGGCTTATCGCTTGCAGGACTCATTGTTCTGTACTTGAAGACGATATTCTTTGAGATTGTTATTAGTCGAAGAAAACAGGATCTTCTCATGGATCTGAAACGTCAAACGAGACAACCAGATAGACGAGTGCGGAAGGCGTGGCTTCTGAATGTGACGTAGTTGCAACTTCCGGTAGAGCGCCACTTGCCGGGAGCCGAGAGCGACCGCTGCATGGTAGTGGCCTCTTCATGCGACATGTAGAACTATCCGAGCGAGGGTCGATAAAACAACAGGCCTCTCGACTTAGCGGGATCGTTCAAAATCTACAGGAGACGGAACGTACGTTATTTTATTGCTTGTAATGTTGTAAGAACAGTTCCTTTAAATTTTTGTCACATTAACATCTTCAAACATAATAAAAACCATTCTGGTTTTAAAACCTGATGAAGAAGGTTGATAAACCTTCGAGATTTAAAAATAAAAATAGGGGTAGTTTAACTGGAAATATTATGCGACCGATCACATGATGACGCGAGGCTAATACCAAGGATAATATACTGAACTGAATCGAGTGATATTATAACACACTTCGATTAATACTGTAAGACGTAAAATAAAGCGTGCATTTGCACATAGCCCCACTAATTTTTCTGTACTGACCTAGCCTACACAAGTCAGGATTTTCATCACTAATTTACATGTTTTCCTTTAACACAATATGGACGCGAACCTAAAGCCCCAAACTTTGATTACCCTTCGACGTTTTCGAAAATAGCCTTGACGTCTTCAAACACTTTGTCCGGTGGCTTATTATTGGAGTCTATCTTCTTGACCAAGTTTTTCTCTTGGAAATAACGAATGATGGGCATGGATTCGTTTATATATACATCGCATCGCTGCTTTAGACAGTCGGCATTGTCATCGGACCGTCCACTACCGGCTTTACCTCGGTTCAAACACCTTTGAACGCAGGTCTCTTGGGAGCAATCGAAAAACAACACAAACAGCAGCTGTACTCGGTCAGACATAACCTTCTGCCAGCCGTCCAAGTTAGCCCGGTCCCTAGGGAAACCGTCAATTAGGAACTTATTGGAGTCTGCCTTCTTCATAGCAGCCTCGATAAGGCTACATGTTATCTCTACGGGAACTATTTTGCCAGCTTTAAAGTAGGTGTCAATCATCTCGCCATATTCAGAACCGGGTTTAATGCGTTCTTCGCGAAGCATTTCGCCAGCTGACAAGTGGACGAATCCGAAATTCTTAACGATATTTGAACATTGCGTACCTTTACCAGCGCCGGGCCCACCGAGGACGAATACCACTTGAGGCTTATCGCTTGCAGGACTCATTGTCCTGTACTTGAAGACGATATTCTTTTAAGATTGTTATTAGTCGAAGAAAACAGAATGTTCACTGTCATGTATCTGAAACGTCAAACGAGATAACCCGATAAGGGGAAGACCAGAGATACCGATAGACGAGTGCACAAAGCGTGGCTTCTGAATCAGTGTTGCCAACTGTTGTGCAGCTGTGGACGCTAAAAGTTCCTAAATATCCGCCAGATTTCACCTTCAAACCATAGATATCTTAACACCTATAGTAGGCTGACGAGCATAGCACAGGCGCGAGTGTACCAAATTGAAGCGTCAATCCCACCCATTCAAGATGGCGGCTTGGCGTTTTAATTTATGCTTTTTTAATGCAATAAAGTACTTTACTGGATTGTTTGATATGGTTTTAGCTTGTGCAGCATGGTATTGAACAAACAGAAACAATGCAAAGTTATTGCATACGGGAATTTAGTAATCATTTGGTGTTAAAGTCTGATATGCTCACCTGCCAAACTGGCGGCCATCTTTAAAAATATTTTTTCGATTAATCGCTCCCATCTAATTAATATGCAAACTCACCCATTCAAGATGGCTTCCAATTGTCCCGGAAGTGGACCGCTGACTGCTAGTCTAGCCAATTATATGGGATGTCTATGCTTCAAACCGCTAGATTTACCAAAACGTCAATTTGAATGTGACGTAGTTGCAACTTCCGGTAGAGCGCCACTTGCCGGGAGCCGAGAGCGACCGCTGCATGGTAGTGGCCTCTTCAGGCGACATGTAGAACTATCTGAGCCTGAGTCGATAAGACAACAGGCCTCTCGACTTAGCGGGATCGTTCAAAATCTACAGGAGACGGAACGTAGATTATTTTATTGTTTCTATTGTTGTAAGAACAGTTCCTTTAAATTTTCGTCACAGTATCATCTTCAAACATAATAAAAACCTTTCTGGACTCATTAGCTTCAGAATCAATATCAATTACTTTCAATATACCGCGTAAGGCGAGCCCTATGCCATCATATACCGGTACACACAACCATAATAATTTTATATAATTCACTGCAAAATTTTAAAGTTAAACTAAACTTTAAAAGTCAATTGCCACGATAATAAGATGTGAAAGCCAAACAATATAAATTATATTATTATGGAGACTGTGCAGTCAACTACCAATTGCAACTATTGTAGCAGTTGGAAATAGTTGCCTATTTTATTAATTTTAGTGGAACATTTTCCATTTCGTCCAAAGTTTACAATTTTTAACAAAAACCTTTTTTATAGCCTACAATATTTAATTTAACATTGAGGCAGACTGATACAAATAAAAAAACAAAACAAAACAGTACAAGATAAACATTTCATATTACAATGATAAAACAATTATTTTAGAGTACCAGGTCAGCCGTCAGGTTTAGATCATGATTTTTAAGGACTATACATAACTCAAACTCCTTCGTCAGGATTTAAAAACTTGATGAATGAGATTGATAAACCTTTGAGATATCGTAATCTTTGTTTTATTTTGAGTAGTGTATAGTTCTAAAAATCATGATCATAAACATTTCAGTATACCCTACATGTATGTATGTACAATGATTTATGCAATGATGAATTGATGATTTACAAAGTATGATACGTATTTAATTAACCAAACATGATAATTTTATTGATAACACAATAAAGCATTAATTAATTTTTCAATTTACGCTTACCTATCTGATAAATGATTAATTGTTAGATGCCAAATTTATAACAAAGAGGCCGAAATTTTTTACCAAAAATGTCACATACATAAAATATAGTCTACAGTTTTCGATACAATAAAAAAAAACTACATCACGTCAGTTCTAGGCATCGTTATCTTGAGATTTGACTATTGTGGTCTGAGTTCCATGCTTAAATGCGCGTAGACTGCATGGCGACGATATCACAAAGAACTCGGGAGTTCTCTGGTTCGATACTAGCCACCAGTAGTCCTGACTGAAAGTTTTTCATAAGGTTTCTCTCAATCATTGGCGAACGCTGGTTTTTAATTCCCACTAACCAATTCGTAGTCATTCAATAACACCTGGTGATGATGTACACCGGGTAAAACTGTTGTGTACATTTGCAATGAGCATTCACACGAAAATGTTTAATTTCTCACATGTGTGCGATCTTGTCGGCAGTGTGGGCCACACACAACAATGCGCCTAGGCTGGGCCCAGCTAGGTGACACCCACGTGCAAGGCAAACGATCCCTCGTGGTTACGACATGATGGTATTGTGTCTCGTCTATATAGTGTCCTGGTTCCGCCCGATTGCGACAAGATAATGCGATTTGAGGACACGATTAACTATCTGGCCTTGGCTATGACTTAGTAGATCGACGTTTCGACGAATTCAGACCGATCTGTCTGTTGCAATTGAAAACTTTCCCCTTTTGATAATATGATTTAATACGAAATGATGTGTGATCAAATACCATAGTATACAACCTGGTATGATACACCGATATGTACCAGAGACTTAGCTATCGTCTACGTGAAAGATTTAGTTGAACCCTTCTTTGAAATTTAATTAAATTCCTACGATATTATTACATTATTATAACAGTTTTCCGTAAAGATAGTGGATACAGTTTCTGCCTTACTTAGGGGTAGGTTTCAGTGGTTCACATTAATTAGTTAAGAAACAATTAGGGCTTTCAAAGAGCAATGATTTATTGGGCGTGCTGATTGTAGAATTATTAGCTCTAGAACAATAAGTGCCAAAGGATACCTGTTTGTAATGAAAGTTGTAATTTTCTTGATTTTCACCTTGTTTTGCTTCAAAATATAAAAATCGTACAAATATCCACGCTTTTTTAAGTAATGGAAAGAACCATGACAATTTGTCCACAATGATGGCAGATCTCGTGAATACCCTCACTACACAGTGCACGCAACCAGCAACCTGACATGGATGGCACAGAAGTCCCTGCGCGTTTACCTCCGTGATTGAGATTTTGATGTGCACAAAACATAGCTCGCAGGCAAAAGTCTGGTTGATAATGAATAGAGCCAGAATTACTCAAGTAAACTATGAATAATGCAAAGGAAAACTATATCTACGCTTCTATGCTATTCAATTTTCAGTGTCTTTGAATCTGCTTTCATGCGGATTTGTACGAACATTCAATTTTTTTTACCATATTTTATGCATGTTTGGCGTTTTTTAATTATTATTTTATTAATTGTTTTCAAATCATCCTCTTAAGGGTATGCAAGAATAGATCTAATCTTAATAAATAACCTCGTTCATAGTACAACGCATTATCTTTGATCGTTCGTCAGATATTTTCTGCCAGCGTATGTTTTTAATCAAATAACAAGAGCAAGATAGGGCGAAGTGCAGCGGTAAGTGCCTTCAAAGAAGAATATTTTTTACTTTAATGCTTATTATTAATGATAAACAAATCATTCATAACCTGTGCTAGTAGTAATAGTCCACATGTTTGTGGCAGTAGGACGGGGGGTGTTCTCAGCAGTCTTTGAAAACTTTGCTTGTCTGTGGCACTGCCTCCTATAGATGTTGCTCGTGGAATGAGGAGCCACGACCAACATCTAGGAGGCAGTGGTCTGAGGTATAGGAGGGTAATCGAGACAGAAAACAATTCTAGCACGCAGCATCTGAATATTTAATGTCTCCCATGTTGGATACGCGAACGCAGTGTCTGTGGCGGGACCTCCCTCGTATTTAACAGAACAATAGAACACAAACACAATGACAGAATTGTTTCTTCTGCCGTCTTGGTTGCTTTGTTGTGACGCGGCCAGGCAGGGGTAAGGCTTCGTTCATGAATATCAATATCATATGCGGTTATACACGGCGGGTGGCTTTAGCCAAGGCCCACGTCCCCGTGGTTGTTGGCTGAGCGAAGACTTTAATCTGTCTAAACCACCATGGTCTACACCGAGAATAATAATCTTTGTGTGTGTTTGCCGGCCATCCTAATGAATTTTCTGGTGACCTTCGAAATCTCTGAACTTACGTACAAATCGACAATAAATAATCGTTAGTTTACGATCCCCCGCCGCACCCCCCCCCCCCCCCCTTTTTTGTAAAAAAACAAATTCACTCTCAAATTGGACAAACGTCAACTCCGCGATATTAAAGTTTTCAGGGGACCATCAAAATCTTTAAACTAGACATTTTCTCATTATTTTTTTCTTATTTTCGAGGCGTTTCTCATTTTTAGGTACAATCGCAGAATTATTCCCCATGAAAATCGTACGGTTATTATTTTCTTTTAATGCATGGAATCAGCCAAATACGCGCATCTATCAACGTGACAAAAAGAGAAAGAAGAATATAACGCCTCGATGTGTGTATTTTCTTACCCTAGCTAAGGACGACCACGAATGCGTTGAATCTAGCTATCAACAAGAGTATTATCTAAAAAGCACTGCTACTATTGAGTACAGTACTCAACACTGCTTCCCATGCAGTCCCACGCACGAGCCTTGCGCGTGCTCGCCGGTACATTGTGATTGGATATTATTGCATTTTTTTTATTGTATTTCATTCACACTATTGCGCGGTTTGCGCGTGCTCGCCGGTACATTGTGATTGGATATTATTGCATTTTTTTTATTGTATTATTTTTTATATTATTATTATTATTTTATTATATTTATGCAACTTGGCTAATCGAGACGAAGGGAGGGACGTAAGGGGTGACGCGGGGGGACAAGGGGTGGGCAGGTCTGTGCTGGTCAGAACCAGCCACAAGCGTATGGGGAGGGCAGGGGTTCCCCCACGTCGTGGTCGTCTCCGTCTGTGTCATCAGTCCGTGTTGTTATTGTCGTCGCCGTCGGGGAGGTAGTCAAAGAACTACTGCTGTGCTGCATCCATCTAACTCGGCACTGATTCTTACAAATTGATTTGAATCTGTGGCCACGCCACGCGTGAAAGAAATCTAATTACCATCGTCTAATTGAATTATCGGAAACCGACGAGTAAAGTAGACTATCGATTAGATCCAATGACACGGCCGTTAGTCAACTCGGCTGTCGTATCATTGTCGGTCCTGATGTACCCTAGGGCGAAGTTTATTTGATTATACACCCAAGTGCGTCGAGCGTCATGATTAATTTTAAATGACGTCAAAATGCGTGTAAGCAAGGGAAAGTTCAAGTGCATATAAATATAGACCATTGTAAAACGTGATAATTTTAACTAGTAAAACAACAGAATGTCGACGAGATTGTGTTGTGTAGCATTTTGCATTTTACTAAGTTGATGTTCATAATGATTGACCATCTGACAACATTAACACTATATGTTAATATTTAATACAATCCAGAAATTAAAAAACCCAGCCATTTCCATTTTCCAATCCATTTTTTAATTTGTGAATTGGATTAGGCCTTAATATTAACAATTCCACCTACGAGGGTGTTTCCTGACTATCCAAATCGAGAAATATAAACATTATGGTTATTTTTCTCCAGGATATAATGTTTAAAAGTTGGGGCGTTGACTGTTTTTCGGAAACGTTACATTTTTGGTTATAAGAATCCGGCAATGTTTGTGTCGAAAGATAAACACACAAAGTTATACTTGTTAACAATTATTGTTTATATTCATCATCGTTTTAAAGAAATTTTATCATTTTATTACTAAAATTTGCATTTTTGATTACTAGATAAAATACACAGAAATACGTTTTCGAACTTTCTAACCATTTCATGAAAAGTGTCGTTATAGCATAGCCTCCCTTCCTCAGAAGGGCTCAAAAACCCAGCATTCCATTTGACTGTCGAAAAACATAAATAAATAGATACACACGGGTTGCCGTCGGAGGGTATTCCAAATTCTATCAAGTATCAACAAGTTCCGGAACTATATTGTGAGCTACCTCTATCGGTGGGTATAGCAATCTCAAGTAGACGATATCATTTACACACTCAGTCACTGATAAACTGCACTCCTGCCTTACAGAATTATGTTTTATTCCTGCGTACCCCCCCCCCCCCCCCCCCCCCACACATGGTGGTAGAAACCTCCTCGTTCGTTCAAATCAGGGCGCCGAACAGGAAATCACCTCACTGACCCTTCCTTTTGTTCCACATATGCGATGCTGATCATGAAAAGGGTTCACAGAAGAACTTTTTTGCGGAAATCTTCACGTAAATAACCGAGAGCATGTTCGCCTGTCTCACAAGAAAGTTGAAACAGATGAATCTCATCTTCTTCTGGGCCGTTTATAAAAACATCCTGACACATTTCCTTTCTCTTGATTTCAATTTGCGTCCATTTACACTAAATCTCCATTCGCACAGTCATTCTAATTTGCATAAATCACTCATTATCACCATCAATCATAAGCGAAAGCAATGTGTTCTATTTCATACACACATGGGTTCGAATTGACTTGTCGGCACGATCGTAGTACGTACTCTATTGTGCTCTACAATACCAGCTACTACTTTGATTTGATTATCGTGATGTAGGCACATAATTGTATGTAATATAAAATACGTTTAGAGTGTTATCGTTTAAATTTTCCACTTTGATATTACCCACAGGTCTAAATTTCCATGCATAATATAGCTATTTATCATTGTTGTAGAGCTGCATTATAATTTATGGAATGAACTTCTATCGATGTTACATCTCGTTGTACCTGCCCTGTATGGGGTTAAATCTATTCATATTCACATTCAGTAGCTGTTATGAATAACCACCAGACAAGTGCATTGCATGTTTAACGAAGCAGAAGAAGTTTTATTTTTTGTGCGTATAGAAAGCGTATTTTAAAATATTATCAGCATCTGTGAACGAAGCTTGTTTTTTACTTTGTTTAGGGAAGGAGAACATCGCACGACCGAACATAGATTAATACATTAATTATTATGAAATGTAAAAAGAGACGCAGTATTTTGTTTCGTTGTAGACAACGCAAGATATCCCACCACCGAATCCACTAGCAACAACATAAACAACACAAAAAACGAAAACAACAACCCTTTAAAATGACTACATTCAGTTAGGGGTACAGAATTCGCCTCCAAAATTTCTCTCGTCTTGCATACTAGTTTGTGTTTTACCAATAGTATTCATTAATTTCTAATATTATTGATTGCTGCATGTTTATCATCGTTAGTCCCCCACACCCCCCCTCCAGGGACTTGGGAGGGTAGCCTATCTATCTGCTTGTTATTTATAAAGAAGGGTAGTCAATGCACGTTTACTGATAGGGGTCGCTCTAGTATTTATTCATGGGAGGTCGCGGATATGCTCCCGCCCCCAGCAATCCTGACAGAACGCTCTCACGAGGATTTCCTCAGTCAGTCACTATATAGGATTCTTACACTTAGACTCAGACTCCAACCAAAAAACAAGTCCATGACCGGAAGTCTATATTGTTTTCTTTTTTACAGTGTAAAATCATAAAATAACGACAAAACGTGCAACCGCATTTCAGCTGAAAACCATTAATTACACACACGAATTTGTTCAAATGCATTTATTTATTTCTATTATATTTATTTCCAGGTCAATTGTGTATACCTTATTAATTAATTTTTATTAGACTTGAATCAAAAGGTAAATAAAATTATCCATTTTCAATTTTCCATTTTTGTTTGTTGTTTGTTGTTTTGTACACCGAACATATACATTTTCGAAAACTACATTACACAAGTTTAAGACAATTTTACCATGAATAGTTGAAAAATTTGTGCAGATTTGATAAATTATTATGGGTTGAGTTCCAGTTGAAATGAATGGTGCCGATATTATTATAGGGCGTCATGTGCAACCTTAACCCATTCAGTGGAGAATTAAATTGGCCAAAATAAAGTTATTTTAAGCAAAACTAATTTTTTTCTAAGATTTTTAGTGTTTTTCAAATATTTTTTCACATTTTTTAAGGAATTTTGGGAAACTTTGGATTTTGAATTAAAGCTTCATTTTAGGGATTTTCAATTTTCTCTAAAAAAGGCACTTTTTGTCCAATCGGGATGGGAAAAAAGTATTTATTTTTAATGGACGGATTTTTTAAAAAATAGGGTCATATTGAAAAAACTATCTTTTGCCCGGATATAAATTTTGAAAGTTGATGTCCATTACAGTGGACAATTCCACTGAATGAGAACACTTTAGTGTGTCCATCCTGCACGTGCGCCCGGACTTCTGCGGCCAGGCCACGTGTCTAGGCCACTGAAGATGAGTTCGCGCCCAACGCAAGAATCCTCCGCCCTTTGACCGTAGGGCACACACACTCACTCACATCTGCCGCGCTCGCTCGGATTACGATTACCGCGTGCAGTTTGCCTTGTTCTCGGGTTAATATATTTATGGCTTTCTATGAAGCTAGATTGCAGCTGATACTCGTAAGATGTACCTCTGTCAAACAGACTAAATTAGTGGAATTTGTAATTTACCGATGGGAAACTTGATTACTACTAGCAGTATATTAATTACCGAGGTGTAATGTTACCAACACACAGCTGGGGGCAAATTTGAAATTTACATAATATGAGCAACTGTTATACGCGTAGCGAGCAAAGCATTATATATGAGGTGCAACAATATTCCGAAGTTGTTTAAATCTTTGATCTTATAAACAGATTGTATAAACAAACTAACTTCGTGATGATAAATCACTGGTGCTGTCAGACTTAATTCAGAAATGCAAATAAAATTGATTGGTCACCGTAATAATTCACTTGTAAAGTATTGATTATTGTCTTGTATTGATTTGATAACTATAATTTGTACTAACTTATTCGAGGATTTGAGTTTAAAGTAAAGGTTACTTCAGGAGGACTGCACTAGTATCGTGTATATGTAAATGAAGCTTCGTTGATTATGGACAGATGTTAGATTTATAATTTGCAATGCAAATTAGAACGATATTTACTGAATATAACAGTACAAATAATAATATTTGCTATACGTGACAATAATCTAACAGCAGTAATAAAATAATGGAACGAATGTTTCTCCAAGTGTGTTGGACCACGAGTGGGGCTGGGGCTCATAACACAATTAGTTCTAGTCTAGGGACCGAATGAGATTTCTTCTAGGTCGGCAACGTGTTTAAAACAAAGCGGCTAGATAAAGGCTCGATATTGTATTCTGGTTTAGTTTATGGTGATATACAAGATGAAGGGTGTTTCTCTTAACCCTTCACCCCCAGGTAACACCATCAGATAAAACAATCTAGACACTTCGGTTCTTTTCTTCTGCACTCGAAGTCAAAACAAGACATCAGACAGACAGTCTGAGAGACGAAACAAATCTAGAATTACATTCCAAACGTTTTATCAGACTAATGGAACAGGGGAAGTTTGTTTACTTAATTGGGGGGTTCAAAATAGAACTTAAACATCGCGTTTGTTGTGCTTGTCATAATTTATGTTGAACGAAATGGTTCTAAGTGATGATGATAACACATTTCTGAATGAAGTAATCTATTATTGGCGGGGCTTGAGGTGGAGAGCCTAGAGACAGACAGGACAGATCAGCCCCTCACCGCCAGTGAGATATTTCAGAGCTCTGAACGTTCTCATGGGGTGAGGGATGATGGTCATCACATGCACTGTGATGTTGGATGGTTCATGCACAGTATGGCCACAGGGGGTATAACCTGTGTCCACTATTCGAGCAAACTACGAAGCTTTTCTTCAATCAAAATTATGCATGGGGTAAATAAATAATAAATAAATTGTATTTAGAGTCTACCCACTCAGTTATATAACTGATTTTCAGTGGGGGACAGTAAATCAAAGCGACCAAGCCAACCCTGTAGGCCCCGACGCAATCGACGAGTGAGCGATAACCAACCAAAGATCGATATTTTTAATAGGAAATGCAATCAGTGGTATGGACAGTGCGAACACCCGCGATCAACGCCAGAATCAACAAGGCCGATTCAGAACAACTCTGAATTTATTATGTGCTTCGTTGCTAGGACGGCTCCAAAGTCACCGTTTACAAACTCCTAAGACAAGAACTGATGGACTCAAGTCCAAATCAGAAGTAAAAAAACTTCTGACTTTCACGGGAATCGTACCCTAGACCTTCTGCATTAGAAGCAGATAGTCTAACCACAAGACCAACGAGCCAACGAGCTGTATAATATGCATGTTCTGACTGGTGCTGAGCCATGTCGAGTGGAGTTCCAGTCGTGTTGTAATTAATTTATTCTGTTTGTTTTGTTGGGAAACGTTATTCGCTCCTCGGTATATGATATTACCAACAAAACAATAGTTTGTAGTTAAAAGCAAAGCGAACTGAACGTAATTATGTATTTATTTTACGTCTATCCTATTCATTATAAAAACTGATTGATAAATAAAAAATAAAAAAAATAAATTATGTGTAGTCACCAATCAGATTATGTATCTGTGGTACAGTGCTCACAGTAGTCTGTGTCGTGCGTCTGGCTTTGACTTACTGTCGGTCTCGGTCGCTCAAGAGTGGAACTCATCAAATTATAATAAACTTCATAAACTTCAGCACCTGTACAGCGATGACAAGAACATACAGTTGGCAGTACTGTGAGGTCCATATCTAACTGGTGAAGCAGTCGAGTGCGTTGAAAGCCTCTATGATTAATGTATTGTTTCGATACCTTCAGGGTAGCAAACAGCTGGGGAACATTTGAAGGGTAGGAAAGCGGCGGGGGTTGGGGATAACAAGTCAGCTCCGACCACATCTATGAAACCCTTGCCAGGACCAATAAATAACAGTAGGGAATTAGAAAACCACATAAACTGTAGACTCTACTCTACCTTTACAACTAGATCGGGAATGTGCGAGGGCCATTCTGCTTTGCTTTGGTGTGGTTCTTGGTGGGTTCTTCGTACGCGTTATGTGATATTATATTGTACCATTTGGTTTGTTTTGTTGTTTCTTTCAGGTGGTGTGGTTATTAACGTCACCTACAGTTTTCATGTAACTACCCGGCACCTCCACCAACAACGAGATCCCAATGTTTAACACGACCGTATTTTTAGTTTAATGTCCCCCATAAACCCGGCACCTCCACCAAAAACGATATTCGAACAAAAACAATATAGCGGCCCTTACAGACCCGAATTAAATCCCTGTAAATTTGGTAATTTTTATTAAACAATTTGAGTTTGGCATTTTTTCTAAGATTTTTAGTATTTTTTCATATTTTTTATCATGATTTTTAAGAAATTTTGGGAAATTTTGGATTTTGAATTAAAGCTACATTTAAGTTAAAATTAAAATTTGTCATATTTTGGATTTTGTGTATCTAAAATACCTGCAACACTAGAGATATATCAAATTGCCGAAAGAAAAAAATATGTTTTTAGCTGGTTTTTTTGCAGGTGTCTATTTTCAATCTTCTCTAAAAAAGATACCATTCGTTCCATTGACATGGGGAAAAAATTATTTATTTTTTTTCCCCCCCCCCCCCCCAAAAAAAATAGGGGTAAATTGAAAAACCCTATTGTGTACCCGCATTTAAATTTCCTCGTTTGTGGACGTGGGGTCTGAGAGGGTTTAACATTTTTGTATTCTTCTTCAACAATCTGTTTATTAATTAGCTTCGCTACTTTTGGGTACTCCCTTAACCGCACCTTTAAAAAATAAAATGTATGATTGACCTTTTTTGTAAATAAAATATACCCGGTTGCATGAGCTTTATTTTGTAATTTCAGCTTTAAAAAAATTCTTACAATTCTCCTTACATTTGTACCTTACTTACCTTACTAATTCGTGTTTTTCTTTGTCTTGTTTACCTATGTGAATTTCATTTTAATGACATCTTCAGTGAACTTTCAATGATTTGTTGATTTCGCTTCGTTACATCATCCCTGAAACTTCTCGTATGAATGTGTAGGTGGTGTGGGTTGTTTTCCTATTCGGACGATCACAGTTTCTGTTTCAACTCTCTTGTCTTCTCAGAGAGAACAGAAGAGGGAGGGGGGGGGGGGGGGGGTTTGTCGCGGGGAAGAAGAGAATGAAAGTTCGTGGAATGTGTCAACATTGGGAACAATCCACACACACAATGATCGTTCGTTCACTCCGACTTTCAGGGGTGTCAACAACAAAGATTCATCCATTTCATCTCTGCTCCCACTTCAATTGAATGTTTCTTATTCTTCTATCATCATTTATTATTTTAATATATTTAATTTTTTTAAATTTGGATAAACGAAAATACAAATAAACACTGGAACAATTATTTCAGAATGACTGTGAGCTCACATACAGCTCTGGTTATTGATTACCACGTAAATAAATTACTGATTTGACAACAATGATATATAAATAAATAGATACTTTGGTTCATTGGCCCATGCGTTTCACAAGATAACACGGAGGTCAGGTCATCGGTTCGATGCTCGCCACTGGTAATCTTGACTGGAGGTTTCCCCGCCCGTTCCCTTTTCAAAAGTCAAATGCTGGAATTGAGTCATGTAAAATAATCCCTCCAAATCCTCATAACCACCCTTTATGGCAGAGGTACTGGAATGGTAACAACAAACGTCTAAGTTTACTTGCGTGGCTGGCTACTGACTATATCACATTCTAATTTGATGTATTGTTCAGACTTCAGAGTTTAGACAGGAATGTTCAGTCCAGTGCAAAGAAAATATACTGTTTAGCAACATGGAAACAATTTGGTCGATATCCTCCATGGGAGGTGACGCCCAATGTAGATTTATTTACTTCTTTTCACAGTAATGTACAACAAGTAATGATTTCGAAACCTATTTTACTGAATAAACACCTTTTCCAATCGAATCAAAAGGTAATTTACTTGTTAATTCCGCGTGTGTTTGCCACCCCTGCGCTATATGTGTTTGCCGAGGCCTCGTGTGAGGGGTCTGCTTCCGTGCTCAGGGTGGGCCCCACCCCACCCACAGTCTGTCTCACCTCTCCTAGGCCGGGCGACGCCCATCCCTTGTAAGATGTAATGGACCCAGCATCAAAGATCGCGTCGCATCACTACCTGTGTCATTCATCCTACGACCGCCTCTAGTAAATAAACAAGAGCCGGCCATTCTTTCTCACGCAGACAACAAAGAATGCCCTGGCAAAATAGTTTGGAAAAGCAAAAAAAAAAAATAGTTTATTGTTTTTCACCAACCGGGCCAAAATGTTCTAAAAACGTCTCGTTGCAAACCACAGAATAATATGCTGTTTTTGTTTTAACGTTATTATATTTTGAAATGCTGGGTGATGCGGGTTATGGGTGATTGCTACGAATAAACTTCATTTCATTGTTTACTTGTTCAGTAGTGGACAGGCGGCCAACGTATAGGGTTCTGGAAAGTTGATTAGTGGATGATAATAATTGATTCCAATAGGGTTGTCCAGGATATACACCAGTTTACTAGGTGTGACCATTTCAGGTGCCTAATTAGGTAATTAGGGACTAGGGTGTTTGGATAGATGGAATGTAATAGAATAACTCAATCCTAACATAATTTCTTTTTTTTAATCGATTACGATTGTCGTAAATGTTTGCCCGGACTGGAGCTCGAACCCAGATCCGAGGTGCTTAAAAACCACGAACTTATTCGTCTTTACTTATCCAGTGCACAATTTACATTCCAGAAAACTTGAGATGTAATGGAGAGTCTATGACTGTGTAAAACCTGATAAAACGATAGAAACGCTCGCTTTCCGCGTGAGGCATCAATGCGATGCGTTTGTGACCATTTATCTTTATTTGAACGATAATCTTATTCCCCGTGCTACATTTTGAAATATCTTCTTTGGAAAATATACTATTTTCAACCCTATTCCCCCCCACACTTGAATAAAACATGTTTTGACTGGTATATTTACTCTCGAGTGCACCCCAGACGACGCGATTTAGTTTGAACGTTTCAAGTATAACGCGACGAATCAATCAATCGCTTCTTACGTTGCTATTTAAACACCACAGCACACACAACGTAACCTGGGATAAAAAGTAAATAATATCAAAATAAAGATTTTGTATGCCGGTTGCCGGGGTTAGTTAGGTTTCGTCGCTACTTAAACATTAAACTGACATTCAAATCACACACAAATATACGGGCAGACTAAGTCAGATGAGAAAGTTTTCACAAGCCTTTAGAGCAAAGATCCCCTATGTTAATCACTTTTCTGCCCTCCAGTCGTCAGTGCGTGTGTCACGTCTCACGATAAAAACCGAATATGACCTCTGATTGACATACGTTTTTTGTTGGCATTGCCCTTAACAAAATGATACAGAATGTTCTTGGTGATCCTGAGGATCAGGGGAACGGGCTAGTGTCACCGAAACTTGAGGTCGAAATACCCGGCACCTCCACCAACAACGAGATTGAACGGTGTGGAAAGAAAAATAGAATTATTAATTTTTTATATTCTTCTATCGATTTGTTGATTAAATGGTTTAGATTCCTCTTTTGGGTCCTCCCATAACCTTGCTTGTGTAACTAGACTGCTTTGCGAACGCTTTTTCCAGTCGCGTTGATGGAGGAGTTTTTATCGTTGATTATTTTTCCCAATGATTACTGTTTCGTGTCGTCATTGTTGTCGTCATTATTAAGATCAGAGTGAACCATGTCTGCCTTCAACAATGCGAGGCGAGATTATATTGACCAATCGTTGCCCTGATAGTACGATTTTTACGAGAAATATTAAATTTCTTCGGTTGTACGCAAAAACTAGATTTCGAAGGTCCCCTGAAAATTTCATCAAGATCTCATAATATTGCCGTTTGCCCGGTATAGAGAGCGAACAAACACACAAAAATAAACAAACAAAAAACACTTGAGCTATTCTTCTGCTATTCTTCGTCCATTGAGGTGAGGGGGGGGGGTATACTAGTATCTATGGTGTTGACAAATACATTTTACGATTGCCCATAAACAGCCATTTGACAGATTTCTTGAAATAAATACATATTTTACTTTGACATAAAAATTCAAAGACGGACTTTGAACTTTGAACTCGCACCCGACAGGTTGACTTGAACTCGAATCTGAACCCAACCCTTAACGATTTTTCCGGGTTCGACTCCCTGATAATGACTAGATAAGAGTGACGATTAACTTAAGATTGCGATAAAACATGGCAAGGAAGGGTGCGGTGATACCGAGCTGCCCTGCATGTCTGCACGTGCTAAATGTGTCCTCCTGATAAACAAATGATGGTGAGGTGACAGTGCTAAATGGTGTCACCCCACGACCGCACAATTACTTGCGTGATGCGGCATGGTAAACAGTTCGTTGCTACCGTCTTCTCTGGATACGCTTGTTATTTATCTCTTCGGCGGTAGCTGAAAACAATACAAACACAAACCATAGTAATAATTACATATGATGAACGTTATGCTTACAATAAACAGTACAGCATTAATGTAACATGCTCGTGGTGAAAGAATAACGACACGATAGAGTACAGGCTTTTAGTGTGTAGATAGACGTAGGACTAGACTATAGGGCTGAAATGGCGTTCAAATTGATGACATATTATAGTAGTTGTAAACGTTTATTTCTTGATTAAGTTAATATAAACATCGTAGGTGAAGTAAAAAAATCCATCCCGTTGGCTGAGGCGCCTACTCGGAATGTGGGAGACCCGGGTTCGAATCCCGGTCGGGATGGATTTTTTAACTTCTGATTTGTATTAAGTGTAAATGTTTAACCCGTTCTAAAATTCACGTTTAAACTTTTACGTTTTCGTCGATCTTTTGCTTGATACGCCCTCGTAATTAATATGCAATGGTAGAGTAGGAAGGAACGTAGCACTATTGCTTATAAGTCATACTGTAGGCCTACACAGTCAATTGTCACTCCATTTTGAAATTCATTCATAATAATTTAACAGCGACTTCCCGGAAAGAACAGTGTGGTATATCAGCAAACTTTGTGAAGCGTGAATCCGAGTTTAAACGATTAATTAAACGTTCCATTACTAGATGCCATACAGATAGAGATCTTAACCCCCCGTTAGTAATACTAATAGGAAGGGAATAGCGATGACTATAACAATCTATTAGTAATTATGATTAAACAAAAATCTAAATAATAATCTCCTGCTACGATTTCCCTGTGATCGCCGTCTTCCTGGCTTTGATAGCGACGCAATGGGCACCGGCCGGCCCACAATGCACGGGTAATACTTGCTCTGTCATCTCCCCACAATCTATCCTCGTCCCTGTTATTACCGATGAATGAAACTGTTTTCACCACGATGCAATTAAATGCGTATTATAGAAACTGAAAACACTGTTTAATAATTATACTTTCCTTCCCGACGAAGATCTGGCGCCGTGATGTCATGCTACGCTGATAAAATATCCAATTGCAGTTACTCAAGAAATTACCCCAATCTATCTTATTGACGTTAAGAAGGGAAGGGAAACAGCTAAATGCAGTAATAAAGTTGTAGGATGGGGCTGGGGATGGTTTGACAGGAATACAATCACTTAGTTTCGAGATGAGATGTTTCGTTGCCAACCTTGCAGATCAAAACGACGCTAACGACGTCTTCCGCTTTGTACGAGTTGATTCGCATTCTATCCTATCTATCGAAGAGCAGATATCTTACTGGCATATCCGGTGATTGGTTGATTGATTGATGGATGCGTTTTCTCCCGTTTTTCTTTTTTGGAATGTTTCTGTAATGGTGCCAAGTGAGAACTCGGTTTTCAACGGATTCAAGCCTCATATCAGCGACAGACAGTGTGCATCTAAATTTAAACTAGGAAAACGCTTAAGTCCCGCCGCGTTGTTGGATGAGCGTAAATGGTGCATTGACCTGCCATGTGTTATGCGGATTTTCTGTTGTTTTGTGAAAAAATTATTACTAAGTCGAAGAATTTTTTTAAATTAAATTAAATTAAATAAAAAATTAACTTATTTTTTTAATTTTTTTTATTAATCGTAATTTTAAAAAAAGAAAAAAAACGTAAAATTGCGATTTTCATAAGAAATAATTATTTGATTGCGCTCAAATTTTACACGAATATATTAATTCATAAAATTAAGCTGCTGTAAAAAAATCATTACAATAGGATAAAGCATGTAGGTGTTATAAGTCAAAGAATTCTTTAAAAAAAGAAATAAAACGTAAAATTTCGATTTTTATGAGAAATAATTTTTCGATTGTGCTCAAATTTCACACGAATATCTTAATTCATAAAATTAAGGTTCTGTAAAAAAATCATGAAAATCGGATTAAGCATGTAGATGTTATAAGTCGAAGAAATTTTTTAAAAATCGAAAAAAATCGTAAAATTGCGATTTTCATGAGAAATAATTTTTCGATTGCGCTCAAAAACGTGGCAGTTCTTGGTTCAGAGATTTCGAAGACCTCCATAAAATTTTATCGCAATTGGAGGATTGGTTAATCCGGAATCGTGCTTACAGACACACAATAATACAGAAAAAAGAGGAAAAAAAAACATTCCGGATTTTTTTCTCCAGTGTAGTGAAATGGAATCTTCGCTTCGCTCGCTATACGCTCGCTACGCTCATCCAACAAAATATATTAGTTTTTGTTGGTATCTCATTCATTATGTTTATCATTAAAATGTTACTTATATCAAGTATAGTTAGACGGTGATGAGGATCCCGTTTAAAACTATTCCACTGCTAACCTTGCCGCTTGTGGAAAACATAAACAAGTGTAAACAAGTTCTTTGTTAGTAAAAATAAAAATAAAATAGAAGTAGAAACTTAATAAAAATCTGTAGTCAAGATTCATTCTTGTTGATGGAATTAGTTATTCAGTAATAATATATTGTATAAAATCTAGAATTTGCATAATCTTACCATTGAGTATAATGCTGTAATAGAACAATGACCGAGTATTGAACCCGGTAAGTGAGAAACTAACAAAGTTTTCCAGCTCCAACTATATCCTCGTTTATTTTCCTTGCTTTGCTTTTCTTCTCCCCCTCCCCTTCTCACGACCACATTCCCGTCTCTAATCGATGACGATTGACCTCTTTACTGCAGTAGTTCTCGTTCCCACCCCATCAGTGGGTGGAAGTGTAGTTGACACATGTTCAACTCTACACTAGATTAATTAACACGTATTTTAGTTTGTTCTACATCAACAGAAGTCCCGCTTGCCACTTCATTGTGTGAACAGTAAAGTTGATTAATTAATTATTTGTGTGAGAGCTATTATATTGAATTAGGCGTCTTTTAGAAGGGAGCCGTCCCACAGTGCCGCTTCCCGTAAGGCCATCAACCTTTTTTTTTCCCCCTATGCCATCCTTTCTTCCTGTCGATAAAGACCATGGTTACACTTGTTGGCCTAAGGGGAATTGATTTATTCCCCTTAGGCCAACACCCTGCATTTCATTATCGAAAATACAAAGAAGGTTTGTTGGCCTTGGGGTAATTGATTTATTCCCGTTAGGCCAACAGCGTATATGCATCGTTTACGGTAAGGACGGGCGTTTGGCTTGGGGTAATATAGATTTTTCCCGTTAGGCCAACACTATAATGCTGTTAGTAAGAATGGTGTTGTTGCGTGAGGAATTATTATTCCTTAGCAACAGCGTATATGCTCGTTTACGTAAGGACTGGGTTGTTGGCATATTGTACATTGATTTATTCCGTTAGGCAACACGATATGACCCGCTCTTACCGTAAAGATGCATACGCTGTTGGCCTAACGGAATAACAAATCTTTACCCAAGGCCAACAACCTCCCTCTTACGTTAACGATGCATTATCGCTGTTCTGGCCTAACGGAATAATCCAACTTCCCAAGGCCACATAACATCCCGCTCCTTACCGTGAAACGATGCATATACGCTGTTGCCTAACGGGAATAAATCATTCCTAATCCAACAAACCTCCTGTTTGTAAATGAATGTAGGGTGTTGGCCAAATGATAATCAATTACCCTTAGATCTAACCTTCCTGTAAATGGTCTTTATCGTACAGTACGAATCGTTGCACTCATGTGGTGGAACAAAAGTTGATGTCCTTACGTGGAAGCTGGCTATTTGGGAAGGACCCTTTAGAAGTGAGATATCAATGCCCTAACCTAAATAAACATGTTTACTATAAACTTTCTATACATACGCACGCAACAGGTAGGGGTACTCTTTTGTGATGTGCATCGAGCTCCGTGAAATTCACAGGTACAGGCGACGACCAACGGTCTCAATTGTTGTTATTTCAACAATAATGTGGATGAATGCATCAGTTTCGTACCAGAAAATACGCAAGCACTAGCAGATGTACATCTTACTACACGGTAAAAATTAGCAGGAGATAATAGGAGATTCTTCCACAAAATAGAACTTATCATAGCTCCAGCCTCATAAATAGTATCTGATCTTCTTTTTATTGTTTCATTAAATTTACCAAACGATTTATTTACTAATTTTATGCAATTTCAAAATTGTATTTCTTAACGAAACCAAGGTTATAATAAACAACTTAAAAACTTTATCTTCTATAATAGTATAATAGGATTTGATGACCGATTAATACTCTTCTTGCAGCTTTTGTACCTTCAGTGATATGGTAACCTGTGGTTGCAGCTTCGAGAACAGCCTATACCTTAGCAGGCTCATTCAAGCCTCAAGGCCCGGGTCCTTGACAGTTTATTGCATATTGGCAATGTTTGAACCTCCTGGTTTTTTGTATGTGTCATTCTGAAACGCTCGTTTATTCTTTGGCGGCAAAGCTAAGATCGTAAATATCCGTGAGAAGAAGATTCATGCCACAATGTAAAGCAGTGCATGAAAAGCAACCCTCTTAAAACGACAAGGTATAGTGGCTGTAAAGTGAGTCTTTATGGTACAAAGACGAGAGGAGAAATGCGGTGTATATCTTGGATATGATTCCGTTCCCATATTATTCTCAGTGGGCCTATTTTTGATGAGGTGAGGACTTGGATGAGCCACAAACTATAAAAGCGAATGAGAACACCTATACTTGCATACAAATGAAGGTACAGACCTGCTTCACGTTGTATGTTCCCTTGTGTATGTGCTAGACAGCTAGAATACCATAGGCTTCTCTAGCAAAACTGTACGGAAAGATGTAGGACACATACGGTCGTGTTTATTTCGCAGCGTCACGTATCAAATATCAAAATCAGATCTGTTATCCAGACCTGAACCTTGAAAGTACAACTAAATAAAATGTGTTGGTACATTAGACTTTTGGTCAAAAATGACTCCAAATAAAACAGTATCTCCGGAAATGTTCCAACAGTCATACTGTGACACTGTCATTATCGTCGCTGTTCTTCGAGGCACGCCAAGTTTGTGTACGTTGCACTTCTTCATTCTGGTGGATTCAATTTTGGTTGTTTGACAATGATAGAGTAGTCTAATCAAATCCAAAATTTCTTAAATGTCTTCTGCCACATCTTCAAGGGGGGTAAGTACCCTGATTGAACAAGGGATGGCGCCGACTGGCCTCAAACTCTGTCCACCCCTCTTCGATCAATCATTGTCTGGTTGTCCACTTGCAAGGAAGTCATCAGAGTGCACCCGTATAACGTCTTCCGGAGATGCGTGGGCTAACAGTTCAATGGGCTCTAGAATACCGATACATTGCATGGATACACAACACCAATCAATTACGTACACGTATTCAATGGCGGGATGCAGGCGTCAAATCACAGGGCAATCAAAACTAAAACCTGGGCTATACTAACGATTTAAACTGAAAGTTTCCCAATGTAAGTCATAAAAAATACCTGGCGCGTTGCTTCAAGCATATATTATGAGCATTGCAACATAGATGACGACATTTAGCGTTGCATTGGTAATGTAGAGGTTTGGGAATCTAAAGTCGTTTTTAATTATGTTAATTAAATTGGATTCATACACCCTAAAAACAAACTGTAATGTGCGCATTTATTCAAGAAAAAAGACGCAAGTATTCTCTTCCCTAAATCCCAAATACATTTTCTCGTAATATTTCTTAAATTTTTGTTTTGGCCGTAATGGGTGTGGAGTAGGTGTATTTAAAATTAAGTGGTTTAAGAATACAAAGATTGGGTTTAGTTTTTAAAATATTTTTCACAAACATAAATACAAAGGTACAGTCTTGAATAAATTTTTTGTTTATATGGTTATATCTACTAAAAAGGAATAAGAAGTAAATTTTGTTGCAATGAATTTAATGTATTTTCTCCAAATATGCAAAATTTTCTTAAATATTATCAAAACAACAAAATTTCCCTAACATGCCGAATACAGCTAGATATTCCCTCATAAGTTCACGGATGCGTAAAGAATTTTACACTGTTGCACGTAGCTACTTCAAAACATGCAAATGCCAAGAAATGAGGTTCGGACTCCCTATTTATGATAATACGAGACGAGTTTGAAAAGCAGTGTTTTGGTCGGGGGGACCGAAAGAGAAATATATATCGCTTTGGGCGTGAATAGAATAATATGTGAATGGGGGAATATATAATATTTTGTCCGCAAGAGTGATATCTATTCCGTCTGTCAAGTCACCAAACGCACCCCGGAGTACTGCCTGGCTATCCACACCCCATTGAAGTCCGATAGGGGAGCGCGGGAGTCATTGAGGTATAATCTGACGTCGGCGCATGACGCCCCTCGCGGCGCTTGCCCAAAACAGGGCGCATTCTTGCAATCCGCGCTGTCTGTCTGTCTGTACAGTACTGCGTGCAGTGCGTGTAAGACGGACGCATCGTGCGTGCACACCTGCTCACTCTAGCCACGAGACAGTCACAACATGGGCGAAACGTCAAAGGGTAACTAGCGTCGCGTTCATACGGTGTAGGCTACGTGCTTCGTCTAGGAATGTGACTTTAGAGTGTGGTTTACTTTTCTTTCGGTTGTGTTTGAGTGTTTGAGTGTGTTGGTCATTCTAGTGCGTGTTATAGTGACTAAAGTAAGCGAGGCCGGGCGTCGGGACGCCCTCTGTGGCTGAAGGTCGAGCGTCGCGACGCAGGTAGGGCGGGATCAATGTGACTCCGCACACGTGACCTGCGCTAATGTTTCGGTGATTGTTATTATAATCGGTTTCAATTCATGTTTACACGTATCGATTTAACAAATAGCGTATCGCTAACTAGAAGAAATCATGCTTAGGAGGAATAAGGTAAGCATATTATGTGATTGCATGTTACCGATTACATTACATGGATATTGACCAAATAACATACTTTTCAATATACACGAACATGTGGACACTTTAACTCATTTCCCGCCCTTTCTTTCAGCGCCCTGGCATTCGCTTGTGCTCAGTGCAAGCCTTGGTTAAATATATCGCATTATTAATTGATCAATATCATAAACTATCCTCACTCTACACAGTATAGCTATGAATAAAAACTTTCAACTTTAGCATTTCATGCCAAACATGATTGTCTAGTTTCGGTTAGCATTGTCTTTCCACCTTACCCAACTACACACAAAGTATAGGGATCAGCCACACGCATTTCCAATTGCACACTTTACTTTTTAGTTTTTAAACGCACTACTTGATAATTTGCAAGCGGGTATGCGTATTGCATCACACCTATGTAATGATTGATAAAATTTCAATTTACTTCAGTGTATAGTAACTCTACTGCAGACTTGGCTTATTAAGGAGAATTAGCTTTTACAACCCCACAAATAACTTCAAGTCGAGTCTGGTAGCATGCACTCTTTCTTCGTATATCTGGTTAAAAATTGTTCGCTCGTCGATGGCGTTGGTGCCAAAAAGGTTGGTAAGGGACAAATTCCGGAACTGAGAATTAATTATATGTGACTAAGAGTTGAATTAAATAAATATTTTATTTAACTTTTTAAATCTAGCTTTCAATGCTTTAATTTCATTTGAAGCCATCCCTTATATCAAACTACGTTCACACATTGATTATTAAAACGGTTTCACAAAGTTTCACCTTGTGATCCAACCCTTTCAAATGTACAACCTCCTTCAGTCAAAACTACAAACAGTGGTATTCGAACCCGATACCTCCCGAGCCAGAGTATCGCGCGCTACACTTGTTGGAGATGTTGATGACGACATAATGACGTACTTCTAAACGACTGTTAAAGATTTGTTCCGTCCATGACAACGTTTTTAATTTAAATGTGCCAAGTTGGATATAATTTCCCTTGAAACTTTACATCTCTTTCTCAGTTAACCATCTCCGAGCCAGAACAGTATTCGTTTGGTTCTACAATGGGCTCTTGAGATATCGCTTGCAAATCCAAGAGGACATTTTGATTTACTAAGTTATAAAGTTACGCAAGACAAGTTATGCCCTAGTTTCCGCAAAAACATCCCCTGTGCGCCGCCAAAATTTGGACTTTGCCAGATCTGGACTCGGAGGGAGTCGACCTTTATGTTATTTACTGGATTGCCCTTTGGTAGGTTCTCTTGGCGCCAAGTCAGGAAGTTTGTGATTCTTGGTGTCGTTCCAGGGAGGGGGGGGGGGGGGGGGGTTAATGCTAACTGTCCTTAGCTTAGTGTCAGCTTCTACTGCGATCTGAGAGTCTTCTGCCTCGAGCCTCGCCGTCGGTGATAAAACTGACTGAGATTTTGGCACGGTGACAGAGGTAGCTCATGCGTAACACATGAGACTAATTCTGGGAGTCGCGGATTTGAATCCTGCCACCGGCAATCCTGATTGAAAGTTTTATCCGACGGTTAATCGAGTGCTCTTAAACAACACTCGGATCCTACCCCATTCCCTTTACATGCAGTTAATCTAACACTAATCATCCTAACAGCAAGGTATATCCTAACTCTATCGTAACTTTTGTCTATATCCTAACACTCTTATAACCTATCTATTATCACCTAAAGAGTAACACCGCCATCGAGTAAAACTGATGTGGTGTTCTGTACACTCACTATACAGCGTCCAGCCATACGAAACATTTTTGTTTCGGTTTCCTTCTCACCTTCATACCTATAGCTGTAACAGCAAATAGGATATCATTTCGAAATTATTAAGAAATGTATACATTTCATTATAGTAATAATCTTAAACAATATGAATAAGGGAGGTTTTGTTTGGGAGACTCGTGAGGATATTTTGAAACGTAAAATATAATTTCTTGAATTACTTTTGGGATTCGAAATTATTAAATCGTTTTCTCGACTTTGAAATTGAAGACCTTATTTTCCTTGAACTTTGCTTTCAAGACCATCGTACATACATTTCGCCTTGCATATAGAATGCAAATTTAAGTTGTTATTTAACATAGAATGGCACCGACTATAGAATATAATAGCACATGAATGATTGTGTGATTCCATTGGCTTTCCACTTATCTCGCCGGTTGCGATAACATCTGGTGTAGCTTCTGGTCATCTATCCAAGAGCCCGCGACCATGTGATAACTTTCCTCCTGGACTTTGATTGATGAGCTCTGAGGGAAATACTCTATATTGAACAGTGAACACGAGTCGATTCAGCTGATTAGATGAGAGCGTTCTCGCCGAACACTCCTGTCTTATAGCCTGTTGTTGGATGTCAACAACTGCACATAGAGATTTCTCCACGCCTCATTAACCCCACCACTTTCATCGACCGTGCCATTCAACCGGATTATTATATTATGCGAGATGAGTCCATATAGAAAATCATGCACAAGATGCACTGTCTGAAAACCTTATAATTATTGTGAAATATCTGTTCAAATAAAGTAATGGGCATGGAATCTAAAAAGTTATAACAATACTTGAAACAAGGAGCCATGTGACTTTTGACAACATACTGTGATTGTTACAATTTTGATTGTAATTTTCTGTGTTTGCTGACAAAAATATAAAAACATAATTTTTATTGCGTGCAAAATACGAGATTAGAAAAAAAAACTAAATAATTTGAGTAATTTCCGCAACAATTTCAAGTTAATGCCCATTTGTATTGATGTTTAATATAATCTTATGTTTCCATTGAATTTTAAACATACTCTTATTGGTGCTCGGATTGTGAAACTATGGATCGGGCCTGAATTCCTAGGGGAGAAGAAGGAAAACATTGGATGGATGGAATAGGGAGCCTGGAGACATCCATTCAGGCACAGTTCAAAACCAATGGAGGGAATGTAATGTGATTGTATGTTTTTCGAATAATCGATTGAGCAGCCTCGCAATATACTGCGGCGCCAACACAGCATTGTTTGGGTGGTTTGGGTACACAACTGAAAACATAACAAAACAGAAAATATAATTCACTTTTACCTCATATTTAATGTTATTGATTCAAATTAAAATACATTCAAAATGCGTATGTATTTAGAATAATACTGATCACAACTCTTGTACTGCAAACTTCGATACAAGGAAAAAGCAATGTGATTTTGACAATTGATTGTGGTTTGATTGTAATTCTTGTAAATTGTAGAATAAATTTAATTTTAGTGTTGCATAAATTAAAAAAAAAATAATATTTGATAATTCGCGACTATTTCATTTTAATGCCCATTTGTATGAGTATATATCTTATGTTCCTATTGAATTTAAAATACTCGTTTTGTGTCGAATCCGCCAACGTGAATTGGATCGAGCCTGATTCTGGGGAATTAGGAAAAATTGATGATGGAATAAGGACTATATACCAGCAGGCAGTTCAATACAATGTGGATTGATATTTTTTGTGAATCATCGATTGAGCGGCCTCACAATATACGGCGGCGCAAACACAGCATTGTTTGGGTACACAACTGAAAACATTACAAAATTCCAAATGTGTTTCATCGTTTGTCTTTCACCAGCCTATAAGAAATATTTTATGTTATTGATTCAAAATTCAAATACATGCAAAAATGCCTATGTAATTTGGCCAGTATAAAATACTGATCACATGCCTCTTCCACTGCCATACGACTATGAGTACAAATTTTGTTGGTTTGGGGCTAAAGCCAGTTTAAAAATCACCCGAGTGTTATTTCTGCTTAAAGGTTCAGAAAATGTGTGGTTATATTTGAGAATAGTGCTTAATCTTGTTAAAACTTATTTTCAAAATATGCTTGTTTTGTATTATATTACAAAAAATATGAAAAAATATATATTTTCATACTTACGCTGACCTGTTTTAGTTTCAAATTAACAATAGATTTTTTTTTTATACCTGAAAATACAAAAGTTATTAAAAGTTTCAAATATTCTGGGGCGTTTAAAACATTAGAAAATATAATTGGCTATCAAAATTTACGACGATACTTGTGTTTTGCTATTGAACAGATCAAAGATCGTCGCAATTCCTTAAGCTGTACAATTCATCATCAGCATCGATTCATCGATAAACTCTTCTCTGTGTCAACTTGGTCTAAAGCCATCTTTATTCTGCTTTCTGCATGTGTCTTATGAAATTAACCAGCTGAAGTAACCGTTACTGTAAATGTAAGGCCTGGGAAAAAATAGCGC
Source organism: Sweltsa coloradensis (assembly GCA_024449915.1). Classification (NCBI taxonomy): domain Eukaryota; kingdom Metazoa; phylum Arthropoda; class Insecta; order Plecoptera; family Chloroperlidae; genus Sweltsa; species Sweltsa coloradensis. The sequence goes on along the minus strand of JAMZAV010000038.1, from coordinate 675,786 downwards.
GTATGCGTATGTGTTTGCCATGGTATAAACTAAACGCACAGACAGATCGTAAACTTCGCCAATTTACCTGATTTACAACACTTTCTTCACTGCCCGGTATACTTAGTGTCAAGCTCATTCGGTACTTAGTGTCAAGAGCTATTACGGTTTTACCAGTTCTTGTCTCATTGTATCATCTCAATCAGGTGGGTTTTTATGTGTTTTGTAAATTACTGATCCCACGAACCAAGTTAGCGCAAAGTACGTCATTTATGAAACATGTATATTTTACCCCCTGCTTTGGCCAACGCGTATCTATAAAGTAAAGCTATGAATGGAGAGGTACCCGTTTATTTATATTTTTACTGACGATATATAATATTTTGTAACGATTAAACGTATCTTCCTTAATATTAAGGTTCGAAAAAATTAAATTAGGTACGCTGAAAGTGTCATTTCTTGCGGCAAGAAGACAAATACAGTAATACATGTACATTTATATACATCTTTGTGTACGGGTCTACCTACAATTGGGAGGTAAAATTACCGGTACCTTAAAAAGTTTGTTCAAGCGTAAGATGATTCTTGGTGGAGGTGCCGGGTATTTGGAAATTCCGCCTTCGGGTGAGGCTAGCCCCGCACCCTGATCTTCAGGGTCACCAATCACATTATGATGTAAAATCTTTTTTTGAAATGCAACGTCAACAAAAAACCGGTACCCAATTAGAGATGGTGATTGTTTTCGTCAAGCGTGACACGGACTGACATACTGTAAAGTGATGCATATGTGAATCTGGGACCTTTGCTCCCTTATATTGAGTCCATTGAGTTTTCTGCAGATTCTAACTTTGAAACCATTGAGCGACAATAAAATTGTATGAATATACAAGGGCAAGGAAAATTAATTCCTTTCTACTGAAGAAATAATATTGGTAGGGTCTTTTTTTAGGATTAGACAAAATAAACATAACTTTTTCGTAGAAATGTCCTGTCCTGAAGGGTTGAGATCAGCTTTCTTTTGTGTTGTTCTCTTTCAAGTGACTACAACTTACTGGGTAACTAGGCTCTTTGGATAATTATAAAAAAATTACCCATGGTTGTTTGTAAGAATCACTGAATCAATACTAGAGTTTGCCTGTGTGCCAGTGTGAACAGATTTTAGTCAAGACTGTCGTTGTCTGGTATCAAACCACCGACTTTCCAAATCACAGTCCTATGTTTGAACGACTCGCTACCTCTGAGGTAAGAAACGAAGAAAACACACTTGCGAACTACGTCGTGGCCAACTGGGCGGAACCGCACGTGATGTGTGGAAGAAGGTGGGCGCCGATGTCATTCCAAACGGAAGCGGGATGTATTGAAACAGTCTCGCAATGGAGGCGTGATATTCGTGTAGAAAGAAGAGCAGAGTGATGAGATGGCGAAATATGCTCGACTCTGCTTTGAACGTGTGTGGGGTGGTGAGTGGAGATGGGTCAAGAGGTCAATGCAGGGGCTTGCAAGAGCTGATTGAGGGGTGAGTGGTGATCATCACCGGATGTGGAAGTTAAAGGTGAATGCCTGACGTTAATGACGACGGAGACTTGATCGAATCCCCACTCACAGATCGGCAGAAGAATCAATGGGATGTCGAGGGTGATTAGAAGCAAGCACCCTTGTTTCAGGACTATAGCTCGCTTTGTATCATCGAATTAAACCTTAATTTTAAATGATATCAAATTATTTATTAAGTTTAATTGAAACGAAAAAGTGCACAAGTAACAGAAAACAAAGACTCCCGCTAAAACACAAACGAAAACACAGCTCTTCGACGACTCATGTTGTAACCGCTTGTAGGCCCTACCCTGGATGGCCGTGAATAATTTATATTGTTTGCTCGCTGTTTCCATCTACCTCTGCAGGGCGGTCTTTTACAACATTTAGCGTGTTTCGTCCCCATTTGGAAGCGCACACGTTTGAACTTTTGCATATTTACTACTTCTGTGTGTGTAAATGAAAGTATGGCCGCTTATACGTTTTTGTAATCTTGCAGATCGTCAGATGTAAGTTACAAAATTAAAATATGATGAAATGAAATATTTCTAGCAATGCCAACGTAACATCACGAAATCTGTTTTTGAGTTTATCTCTTTATGTTAATTTTAGTGACAGTGTCTTCATTTTATTTCACTTACACACATTTTCAGATACAAATTTGTCTTGCGAACGGAAAACACTATCCCTAATGATGATCCACCATATATTAGTATGCGAATTGCATCTCTCTGATTAAAAATTATTATGCATATGATGTAAATTGTTGCTTAGTCTAATCTAGAATTGAACGAAAAGACAAACGTTATTCGTCAGAGGTCTCGCGTCTACGGCCGGGATTCCCTGGGTCACATCCCAGTGGATGAGTCACCTCGTTGACCTGGGTGCGTCACACGTGTTGGTGACTCATCGGTTGCGCAACGTCAACACACAGCATCGAACCCGCTCCTCACTGTGTCAGCAAGCGGCAGAGTGGGGGGCGTCGCGCAATCAATACCGTCCATGTGGGCGAGGCTCCGGCTTCTTGGACGGACCCACTTCTGAGCAACCTCTACCCCTTCTTAGCGGTAGAGGTAGCTCATCGTTAGGTCATTTATTTTGTAAATTTCTCGTGGGAAGTCTGCCCCAGGGTGCAATGCATGCCCGTCAGGTGTCTAACTAGGTAGAAGAGGGCTTATTGCCCTACAGTAGCCTTCCATACCCGTTCAGGGTATGGTTAACCACAATAAAAATAAATAAATAGCCTATATTAGAGTTTGGACAAATGTGAACGGAAATCCGAATGTTCAAATTCAATCCCTTGCATTCTCATTAACGAATGAGGAAAACCCTCGTGAAAAAACTTCAGTTAGGATTGCCGGTCTCGACGGGATTTAATCAGGGACCTTCCGAATCAGAACCTGCACCCACTTATTTGAGTTAAGTTTACTGTTGATATTGTTTTGTGGAAATAAAACAAATTTACGGGGTCTTATACATTGTAGTTACTCTTTTATTTGTGAGGTCGTCGGTTCATTCACGACTACCGGCCACATGACGTAAGTGTTGTTTTTCTCATGGTTTTCTCAGAGGTAGAAGAAGGTTGTTTCGTGTAGTATACAAATCCCTGAATATTCATTCCCATCCCAACGACCCAACGACCCAACTACCCCAATGAATTACCTAGGCTAGTTAGTAACGTGAAGAGAGTCCCATTGCCGGCACCGGGTAAGATTATTGATGTGTACTGTCTGGGGGCATGTCTGGTATAAGCGTCGCGACGCCCTAACTAATCTTTACCGTTTAGAGAAGAACACTTTTCGTATAGTCCTCATTTCATACTGACAGAGACTGATGTGGCGTCGATATGATTACAATTATTGTTGCCGAAGCGTCGCGACGCTGTGAATTTAATAGACAACGACTCACTCAAGTACTTGAAAGATTATTACATCTCTCCTCCTCTATACACAGCTGCTGCATAATAAACATCATCTTGTTCTTCCCTCTGCAATGATTCGATTGAAGCGTCGCGACGCCCTTCTCAGATGAATTATTAAAAGTATCCACTCCCCAATGCTGACGAAGATTATTGAGCTCGCTGCATAATTTCCGCCTCGCCGCCACCCTGCGATTTGAACGATGCCTGCTGTTGAGTCCCAACAATTCTACTGGGAGAGGAAGAGTACCATGCTTGAGATTACAATCTTCCAGCGTAAGCCTGCTGTAAGTTCAAGGATGAAGTTATTTATTATAGTGCATATTACAATAGAGGACAAATACTCCACAAGTGCAAATCATAGCATAGACTATGGATAGTAAACATATACTTATGGACATTAAAATATACAATATACACAATATAACACATGTAACTCTTGAAACATATTTGAAACCATCAATTTAAATGTGAAACCATCAAAATTATTAACAAAGAAAATTAATAAGAGATATTCTTGAAAGAAAAGAAAAGAAAAAATTAGATGAAAGAAGAGACTAATGGAAATAAAGCTAGTGAGTAAATTGTAATGTTATCCTAAGCTTGAGTGATCACAGATTTAACTATTTTTTCAGATTTAAATAGAGCAATGTTTAATAATATGTGTCCCGATCGGGAATCGAATTAAATCTTTCGCCATTACGTAGCGATGCTTTACACAAGTCCTAACTCGTGATTAGTTGTACTCAAATGATTGCAGTTTACTATGTATATATAATCAAACATAGCATTTGACAACAAATGTACCCATCGGCCCGATAGCTTCTCCATCTTCTTCCTTTTTTTCCATCGCTGCGTAAAGTCGGAAGCTCCGGGTTCGATCCCCGGTCTGGACACATCTTGCTTGTCCTCTTCCACGCACGCGTCAAGACTACATACTTCATCTCTCATCCGCGTACAGTTATAACAGATGTGTTCGTATTCCTCTTTTTTGTTGTTGACATTGCGTGGACAATAAACTGTTGACACCTTTACGAGTCGACAGTTGGCAAATAAATAATAATACCTTGAAGTTACGAGTTGAAACGTTCCGATGTTGTCTTTACACCGGGTCACGTGATGGTGAAACCCCGATAGAGCTGTCACGCATGTCACGCACACAAGCAAGACTCTTATTCGGGAAGTCATCGGATTGATGTGGACGTATTAATTATGCCAACGATATATAGAACAGTATCCTTGTATTTATACAAGGTTTTCCTCAGTCAAAAGGCTTTTACTACATTCACTCCCAAATATATTATTTCACCCTCTTTAGCCAGTTAGTCGTTTGAACTGGGGTGAATTGGCAATTGGCAGATGCAGCTATGGTAAAAACATAATATTTACATTGATTAAAACTAATTTTTTAGTTCTTTTCACCGTGAATTCTCAGGTTTAAAGCAAATAAAAACAAATATGCAAATTACATTCACCACAGTCCACAAGTTATTACCTCTGAATGATCAAAACCACGTCTTTTAGTAATTTACAAGATCTATGTCCTAAAATTTCCGAAATAGCAAAAAGGATAAATTTTAAAGTAATTCTTTAATGATTTTTACCGCCAATTCACCGCTTTCAGGCACAACAAGAACCAAAATTGCATCTATGTTCATTATTTATCACCTCTGGCAACGGGCTAGTTGCCTCCAAAACTCAAAATTTGCAATGAAAATGTTATTGAAAATGACTTGATGCTTCATTGCGAACCCCATAGGAAAAATGAGTCCTCACATGTCAGAGCTGATTATCAGTTGTAACTACGAATCTATTTTATATTTGAATAGGAGGTTTTGTCTCGAGTCTGTAGTCTTTATTTGAAACTCGGTATCGGCATCATGACTCTTTGACTTCTTTGTTTCACTAACCCATCTGCCCCCCATGATCGCACCCCCCCCCCCTCCCCGCCCCCCTAGAGTCAGAGACACTCGTTCACCGCACGTAATTGAATGAACTAACCTCCCAAACAACAGTCACACTGACCCACACACATACACACACAAGCCGGCCGGGCATTAAATTGTAAATATGATTGCCTATAAATTTTCCGCCAACACCGCACTACAATAGCGAACACAATAGATGTCCAAATTATCTTTTTTTACGACCATCGTTTTAACATATTTTATTTTACGAGACTATAAATAAGGTTTAACACGTTTAAAAATCAAAGGAGAAAAAGGCGACTCGTAAAAATCATTTAAACTCAGAATAAATATTTGCTGGTGTATCTGATGGTGACGGACGCTGTGGTCGCGCTTGGGGGCCTCTTTACTTCTGAGCTCTTTGGTCTAAGTGCGCGCATAAATATTGTTCTATGACGAGGCGCGAGACGCACACGTATGTGCATATGATTTATAGTGCGGGGCGCACCGCCACAATGCAACCCCCATGACGGAGGGGGGTGGCGGTATAGAGTTCTACAAGGGCCCGCCGTGAAGAGGCTAGAAACCATCTCGAATCATTTAGGAGGCGAAGCTTGAAATTTGACGGGGAACATGGGTATTATAGCGCGCATATGAGGGCCCACCTGTCGGGCGTGATGACGTACTGTGGGGTCACTAAACTCGTTCGAGGTATCTTGACAAGTTGGCAGGAAGTCGTTGGGTTTAAACACGGGAAGATGTGGATTTCGTTGGTAAAATGTGGACACACTTTTAGTCGGTGTATTTTTAGAGAATCATGTGAATTAGGTTCGTTCGCCTCATCTTGGCCAGTTTACATCGAAAAAGCATGGTTGTTCTGCGTTTTGTTGTACGTCACACCAATTTGACATGAAGGAAACAAAATGTTGTGTTAAATAAAGACTTGAATATAAGTGTACGTTTCAAAATTTGGAGATCATAAAAATATAGCTTTATAATCAAATTTAGATTGTTTTTGGATGAGCGTAGCGAGTGAAGCGAAGACTTCAATTTCACTGACCCCCAAAAAATTTAGCTCGGGTGTTTTTTTTTTTTTTTTTTTTGTTTTTGTTTTGTTTGTTTTTCCGTCTGTTTGTTTGCTCTCTACCGGGCAAACGGCATATGCGATCTTGATGAAAATTTGACAGGACCTTCGAAATCTCTGAACTTAGACTTGCCACGTTTTTGGGTACAATCGAAGAAATATTTCTCATGAATATCGTACTTTTACGATTTTTTCGATTTTATTCGCGATATTTTCGTGACATTTGGGCCAATTCTGACCAAACGGGTTAGGCTACAACGTTCATATTATACATGGACATTAAGGTTATGGTGATGTAGTACATTTTGAAAGAAAAAGTTAAAAAAAGTTAGCCAGAATCTATAGATAAAGCTTTTAATATAATTTTTTTGATTTTTGTACGATATTTTCGTGCCGTTTGGGCCAATTCTGAACAAACGGGTGGGGCCACAACGTTCATATTATACATGGACATTAAGGTTATGGTGATGTAGTACCTTTTGAAAGAAAAAGTTGAAAAAGTTAGCCAGAATCCATAGAAATAAAGCTTTTAATATAAGTTTTTACGGTAAAAAATACCAATTGACAAGAAACAATAGAAACTTGACAACAATCACCTACAATGCGTAGGCAACAAAACAAAGCACTTGAAAAAGTAAAGATATCCCACGCAAACTAAAAACTTTAAATAGCTCATCCATCAACGCGGCGGGACTTTAGCGTTTTCCTAGTTAAAAAGAAGTGTACACAAACATGTCCATGCTAAGAAGAAGAAAGTAAGAAATGTGATGTATGTCTGCTTTGGACAATTATTATACGACTGCTAACGAGTGTACACTTTTAAAATGTTGGAGGTTTAAAGAAAAAGGTACGTGTCTCTCAGTTTAGAAAATGTACAACACCACGATAACACATTTTATATGTCAATTAGGATATAGTTTTGTGGGATTTTGGTTGCTAGGAAACAAAAATATATTGTATATTTAATCTCCGAAATTTTATAATAAGTAAATTAGTAAAATATAAAGATATTTAAAATACTTCTTGTGCCTAGATTTGCCACTGAGGAAAAATGTGTCTTCGTCTTGAAGTTGGTCATCTTGCAGTTTGCAATCACTGGTCTTTCATATAGGCTTTACAATTACAACATTATTGCAGTAATTCCTGGCACGTGTTTATCTGATCACCTTTGTATGCAGTCTGAGGGTATAACAGCCAAGATCTTGTCTGTAACGAGGAGGGATTGGACTGAACTATTACTGAAGAAAGGAGTGTAGAAAGTGTGAATAGAAAATATAATATGTTTGTTTACAAAATAACATTCACATTGTCGAGATGGGTAACTTCCTCCTTACTTATGATGTAAGTGGAATTCCAATCAAATTTATCTTACGTTCTCTTCACTTGAAGTGTACACAGCTAAGAATACATTTATTCTAACGTTTTTCTAGCTTGGATGGTAATAGTGGATGAAAACGTAGAAAGTAGGTTTAATTATCACCATAGATTCGTTTTCCTTGGACTTCTCCAAAATTTCTCTTCAACTTGTAGCCACAAGATCTACTCCATGATTGATTTGCTGTCAACGGTTACTGTTATGGGGTGTTCCAGGATCTTATTACACGATGTTGATAATTATTCGTCGGCTGCATTTAGACGAGGTTTCTGGAAGTGGGACACGGAATCCTCCCTCCGGTGAAGTCTGTGGTGGATTGGGTTAAACTTAAACCCAAGCATGCATTATTCATTGTCTTCGTTTCTCTTATTGTGTACGCTACGCTTTATAACATTTACAAACTAAATGTTTTCCAGACAGTTTGTTTACGTCTGCTCCATTATCGTCTGTGGTTGTTTCCATGCTTTTATGTAAAACATATTACTCTGTTTGTTGAGTTCTAATAACAAACTACGTTCTACCATCACAGGCCGACGTTATAAGGCTAAACGTTATAGTTTTGTTTTGTATTGTGATGAGTGATGACACTTCGTGAAAGAAAGAAACTTAACTTAATTTTAAATGTAAGTAATAAGACGTCTAATCGACCTTAATCTGATGAAGTTTCGTGACCACGGTGGATGCATGTGCTTTGCCCCGAGCTGTACCGTCAAGTAATCCAACGCATAATTAAACCTGACGAAGGTGTATTTAAAACTCAATCCCGAATTCAACCACCTACGTCGAAATCTTCGCTGTTGAATGAAACGTGTGAGAATAAGAATCCCACAATCATTCTAATGTATTCATATACGAGGAGTGGAATTTTACTGCACTCTGAGGCTAAGGTTTTATGTAGATTACTCCTAACGAAGCTTACAAACAATTTGTTGTGTGGAAGGAATTTATAATAGCCGCTGTCAGAGATCTTGACGAGAATTTACATATTATATTAGGGTGCATTACGGTCGATTATAAATTTAGACATTTCTCTTGAGGCGATAAGCACTGCATAAAGGGCGGGTGGACTTTAAGACGGCAAATTTGAATAATTTTTTAGACTTGGACCCTACAGAAGCACTGACACAATCATGATATGTAAATCTTCATTCTATGCTTCCAATTTATTAGATTTGTGCCTTGCCTCCTATCTTATTAATAAATTAATTTATATATTGACCAATGTAGCCTAATGCTGATTACACACAAAGTGTTAAACAATAACCACATGAGAGAAAGGTTTCAATAAATTCTCTCAAAAAGGGGTATATTTAAAAAAAATCGTGGTGACTCCGATTCAAAATGTCATCAGGTCGATAATTACTGGCAATCCCGACCCAAGTTTTTCCAGGTGTTTCCTCAGCCAAATTTATTTATATAAGAGTCTAGTACAGCCCAAGTACCATTTTACATAGACAATCCTAATATATAAATAAAGTAAAAATTAAAATTACATCAATATACCTACAAATTAACAAATAATTATATGGTGATGAACAATAAACAAATATATAAAAGTTATAAGTGCAACAAAACTTAAGAGAATGTTTATGTAAAAATATTGACAGGAATGTGTTTATATAAGAATAGAGGGTTAGATAAAAATAAATGAGTAATCATGAGATCGAGTCTTACCAAATTTCCATTGAAAATTCCCTTTCGCCTATCTTTACATCATCGGCCTTTAGTTGAGTCGTATAGGGCTAATTATTCATCCCTGTACAAACTCCTGCGAAATCTTTTAAAATTGTGTATCGAACCATGAATATTTCTTGTGTTATTTGTATTTTCCTCTGTACAATTGCGTAACACCAACCGTGATCTCTATCACCAACCCAGCCCACTGATCGTATTATCTTGATGTTAGCTACTATCTGCCTTACAAAGATATTATCTTCAGCGTAAAACCAGTATTGGTATCCACCAGCTAAACTCGTGTTCACTATTATTAGTCACGGCTGACTAGTACTCGCTGATTATTAGTAACTACTAAAGAAAGATCTTTAAACATCAACGGTTTCCTGTCTTTTGATCGTATCCATGTAATTGATCAAAGAAAAAACTTCTTAGGGAAATTCGTTTGTATGTTTGTCGTGCGTTTTCGCTTTGTATCGAACAAACGGCTATAGTCTTTCTGAATTTCTGAATATAGTAAAATAATAACAATTTCACGGAGTGTTTCCCGTCTAACCAAATCGAGGAAAAACGGCTATAGTCTTATTTCGATGGAATTTTAAGGGAACTTGTAAAATTTCTTAAATGTAAGACTTGTTTTAGCTAGTTTTGAGTGCAAATAAATAAACCCTATATTATCACACGCATTTGGTCCCTAATGGATGTTTAATCAATAGAACTAGTCGTTGGTTTTCGAACCCTAGTATTAAATTACTGAATTTAGCACTAGACAAGGAACTTGTGTCAGCGACGCAATGGTATCACTAAAATTTGGTTGAGCGTATGGTAAAGATTTCAATTTGACTACCTATAAGCTCAATTGTTCGTTTGCACACTATCGGACTACTCCAAAATTAAAGCAATTTCCAGGCGTATATATTCCTGCCAAGTTTTGAGTGCAACCAAAGAATGATTTCTCTTGAAAATCGCTAATCCGTTAATGCCGCCATAAAGAGCGTTTGCGAAGATGTAAAAATGGTGATTGAAACAGTAAATTAAAATGAGCGTACCCTTTCACCCCACCCCCTCAAGTTATGAACTGATTATGAATTCGAGGGAGGCGAGTGACCCACACACATCGTGGGGGGTTGGGGGGGATGGGGAGTGAGGGGGTGAATTGAATTTCACCCGTGGACGTTGAGCCGTGTAATGAACTTACAAATTGTTAATAATATCACCCCGTCCACGCGGCCGGACGGCGAGACGCCATATTGAAAACTGACAGCGGGTGGAAACTACCGTTAAGTCGGAAACAACTATACTCATTATTTACATTGTACCGAACATGTTTCTTCACTATCTTGAGTAGCCTGTTATCCACCGTGTATCTTCGCTCGAGCGCTAAGCGCGAGATTCTCATTCGGGAGGTCCCGGGTTCAAATCCCATCGTGACCGGAAATCCTGACATGATTTTTTCCTGAGGTTTTCCTGAGTCGTTAATAAGAATGCAATTCATTGAGTCTATTTAAACAGCCCTCGGACATCCCTTCACAATTGTCCTATCCGCAACATACCTATGGTTTAAACACCTGTAAAGTGGGGCATACAGGTTCCCCTCGATAAAAAATAAAACAATTGTTGATCGTTGTTGAATGAGTTCAACTAGGCTCTAGCCGGCTGCGGCAGCTTTGGGGTAACTTTGGCCCTTGCGACAATTTTTTTAAATTCTGTTCTCCCTGACTCATGAGTCGTGTTTCAAGGTGGCCGTGATGATAGCTCCACCTATCTATCTAGATTCTAGAAGGCCGTGTGACAGCCGGGCGATAACTATCTCTCACCCCGTCAACAAGTATTTTTATCACACCTCGCACTGCGTTATTACGGTTGTTGGTATTTTCAAATGCCACTAATAAAACTTAAAGGTTTCAACTTTCAACCATTTGTTACCGATTGTGTGAGAGAGGGGAGCGAAGAAACCTGAAATACATTCAGTATAAAAACACTGCATCTGAGGGGTAAAGTCACACATTCATACCTCAATGCTCATACACTTTCTCCTGTTAGTAATAAGCCCATTCCATTTAGAACTACCCTTTAACCAACATAATATATGGAAATCAATTACACTTACGGGAGTGTTTCCCGCGTCTAATGAAATGAGAAATAATTCTATCTTGTAAAATGTAAACTCGAACTTTGCGAGAGGCAAATAATTTCATATTTTGCCGCTTCACTATTCTATTTTATTTGTATTTTTTTATTTATTAATATTTACATTTATTTGTATAACATTTTAACATTTAACCATGGAGTAACATTAACCAAAGCATTTTCACAGCACGTCGTCAGCGCTATCGTTTTCCACGCGCCACCGCCTTTCTGTTCTCGTCATCTCTTTGGTTCCCGCGCAACAATAGCAGGCTGTGAGATGTGTCTCGCGCAGGTCCAGTGCTGCCATTCTGCGAAGTATTTGCACAAGACTACCCCTCTTCTTTCAGACCCACCCGTCACACACACGTATTTACATTAGCCCAGTGCAACACCGCCATTCGAGTGAACATAATCTGGTTAACTAGAAAACCAGTGGGGAGCTTGTCTACCTATACCTGTAGATGACATGTTACTGTCAATCACGTGTAATACGTCAATCATACACCTTTCAAGCATAAACAATCACTGAGCGATTACGACGTTGTTCCCGATTACGACGTTTCGAAACAGGGCTTGTCTCGCGTCAACTTTGATGACAATTACGTATTAAAATCACTTACGATCATGCATCATAGCACGGAACGTATGTTTTCTACTTTATATCGATATTCGCTTAGCTCAGCCTGGGATGACATGTAAATCAGCACGACGTATGTCTCTATTTCGAATCGAGGATTGTATTCGTATGCTGAAACTCGCTGTGTCAACTCGTTCTTTCATCCATTATCTATTATAGAATCAATATCTCCTCATCATAATATTCAATTAATATAGATGTTTCACCCTTTAAGAAACTCGAAATCTAAGTGTAGCGTATAGTGCTATAGTAGAATAATTGAATTTGAATTAACCCAGTACTACACATACCGCACTGTTTACATGGAGGTATGCTAACCATAGAGGTTGCAATCTTAGACCACTGACCCATAACGTACATCTGGCATACCGCTATGATTATATTATTTTTTGTGAACAGTGTGTGAGACGGAAAAGGCTAACATCGGTATCTTGTGTGATGCGATGATAGGTCACATTCATTTTCACCTCACCGTCAGTATCATGCAAAACTGATTGTATGTCTTCATAGAAACTATCGTCTCGGTTGACTGGCCAGGCCGCTAGCCTGGGTGTAGAAACCAATCGCTAACAACCAATCTCACGCTCTTTCTTTCGATTGTTTACACTGACCTTTAAACAATCTTTAATCGGGGAAATAAACTTGTTTTCTTATGTGAGTTATTGGTTGATATAAGAGAATTTAATTAAGGTTTCTGTTTTCCACAGATAAATCCGGTAGAGAAGTCCGTACCTGCAGTGGAGACGAAGTGGGACTCGGACGCACCCCCGCTGAAGTCAACCGAGGCAGCGACAGCTCCCTGTTCACGACCTCCTGAGGAAGAGGGGACGGGGTTCACACAAGACAAGTCAGTCCGCAAGTCCAGTAAGACACAGCGCGTCAAGTCGTACTTGAAGAAGTGCAAAGATGCGGCCCTGGGCGCCACTTCTTCGGAGGCCGCCGCGAGCGCTTCCTCAGTCGAGCCGGAGAAAAGAACGAGCAACAGCAAGGAGGTGTCTTCAAACACCTGCTGGTACGTCGCCGAGAGTTTCGAAACGTCTGGGGTCGGTAACCAGATACCGGTGGTCGAAGTGAAACCGTCTGACGAAGAGACGTGCGTGGACGAGGCTGAGGAAGCGGAGGAGGCTCTGGCGGTGACCTTCGAGACGTGCAAGGTGTCGGCCAATCAGAACGAGGGATTCCCCCGGTGCGACGCGGAGGAGCTTCCGGTCGGCGACACGTCACACCCCGGCGAGCCGATCAAGGAGGTTAGTGACAACCTGATTGTAATTATCATGTCTCGTGTGTTGTGTGACTTGGTTGTAAACGACCTCTTAGAGATGGCTGCTGATTTAATTGCGGCATATAATCTCATTTGCTTCGCGCTAAACTCGATCCACCACACGCTTGGTTACTAGTTCCTCCACAGAGGGCTACAATAACGTCTCTGGCAATGAAACAAGCTAACAGTGGTGTATGTATTCCTAGCAGGGTTGTAACTGAATGGCAGTGCTTATGGTATAGATTACACTGAGTGTCTGCATTTTCCATGGCAAAATACAAATTGAGATGCCATCCGAAATCTGAATAAAGATTAGTAAATCAATAACTTAATGAAAACGTTGTAATTGTATTAATTTTTATAGTTACAACTGATTCCGGCACCTTTTACAGACCATTTAGTACATAAACACCACATTTTCTATAGTTTGTTGGATTGAAGTCCACTCAAAGGTCTTTGGAGTTTTCTCAGCGAACGTATAGGAGTAAAAAAATTGAAAATACCAATACAAAGTTTTCCTAAAAGTAAATTTTTAATATCGCATCAAGCCGATAGCAACTCCTCCTTGTCTCTTCCGGCTTGAAGGGTCGGTTCCCGTTCCCCCTCCCTACGCCCGACCAGCAAACTTACCCCGTGACCTACGCTCCTTGTATTGATCCTTATCTTAAAATGCTACAAGTAAAAATCTGCGGTTTAAGAAAGCACAATTTAATTTCCGCACTCTCACTCTACAATTACCTTCCATCTTTCATCATTAACGACAGCCATAATGATAAAATACCACATGATTACTAACTAACTGGGGCTCAAACTCATCGTAAATAAGATTGACTCTACGTAGAGATGACCAAGTCCTACCGTAACACGTCTTACCACTTTTATTATACAATCCTGATTACTTCATTTCGTGACAGAATTATTATTCTCGTTTATGAGGTCATACAGGCGGTCTTGTTTCCAAGTGTGTAATAACAGAGTTATTGATTGATCTTCACATCGGATCAGATCGTTCAGGACGAGACTAGAATCATTTAATTACCACCTCACGGAGGCTTGAAGTATTTCAGACATGATCTTGAGTGTATTATACATCATCTTCGGTTGATGGGATGATACAGGATACACCGCGGAGATAGCACCTGCACATTTGTACATTTGTGTGTGTGTAAGTAACTACATGGATGGGTTCGTTAAGAGGAAGGATTACCGTCAATATTGAAACCATGCGAAATTATCTGATTTTTAGAAGTAATATTTCACCAAACGTTACGCAAAATCGAAAAAGTGAGTTAACATCACCTAAACATCAATATTTCGATTTTATGTGGCATTTTGTAAAATATACTATAAATATAAATGGTTTTGTGTGGTTTTTAATGTTTATTTTTATTTTATTTATTTATTTTACGTCTATCCTACAGTTAAAAAACTGATTTACAAAGGATGACAACGAAATAAATTTAATTACATACATGCAGACACTACAATGAACTACAGTTAAGTAAATATTTGAAATAGTAACATTACAACAAAAATGTATTAAAACACAACAATTTTGGCAACAAATTGGCAAAAAGGATATTAAATGCAATTAATTAATGAATCAAAAATATAATAATAATATTTTCGGTAGTCCTTCCTCTTAAATACTGTCTTAGTGTTGGGTTCATGGAGAGTTGATTAATGACCGCGAATTCGATTCTCCCAATAGTGAAATGCATACTAGTTTTTGTTGATACCGCGGTTACCGGTATTGTGATGTGGGGTCATCTATGAACGAATCCGTGAGATTCGAAATCATGTTTCGCTCTTGGTCAATATGCCACGAGGGAACATGAGTGTTCATCCCACTTGTGTGGAGAAATAATTAAAGAATGAAGTAATAACCACTCTTGCAACAATGAATTAAGCCACCCAATAGCGTCTCTGAAACAGTTACAAAACACTAATCAACCACCTCTTATAGGGGGGTTAGGGTTCAGAAATATAGTCGGCAAGGAATGCACAATGAATGTGTTTTAAAAGACTTAGTCTCAGCATTTGTATTTTGACGTAGGAGAGCCTTGGAAAAACATTCATTCGGGGTTCCCGGTGCCCTGTATCGAACCAATGATCTTTCACACTAGATCTCCATATAAAATGCCTTTACAATCATGTATTATAAAAATTGAAACTATATAACAAATAGTAACGTTACAAATACAAATCATTGGACTTTTCACTATTATTTACGTAATATATTTGTATTTCAAAAGTGATATTTCGACTTTTTTACAGGTCTTTATCAAACTACTTACTTACTTACTTACTTACTTACTTACTTACTTACTTTATACTTGTGTACAATAAATAAAATACGGGAGTACCTAAAACAGGGAGAGAAGCTACTTAATCAACACGTTGTGAAGAAACACAAACAAATACAATTATTCAATTGCATGTTTGGTGGAGGTGCCGGGTACGGAACATTTTAAATGGTAAACCCCGCCCCCTTGCCCTCAATGGTTACCAAAAACGTTCAGCATCGTTCTTGTTGAGGGATAATGTCACAAAAATTCAATTGTCAGTTGGAGAACGTGTTCTGTTTATATCGTGAGACGTGACACACTCACAGCCAGATGGACGGACGGACGGACAGAGAAATAATGCTTTTAAGGGAACTATGCTCCCTAATTAAGTGTATACTTGGCTGCAGTTTGTAAGAAGAGGTTTGTGCTATGTAAACTTTGTTATAAGCGTTCTAGCGGAATTTAACCAATAGCAATATCGGCGGTCGTCTGTAATCGATATGACACTTCAAGGCTTGATGGGGTCAAAAGTCATGCGGCGGTCCATCACCTTCACACACGTCTCCCTCCCACAGATTCTCCGCGCCTCGTTACATATCCACGATACGATCACTCCGATGTCACACCTGACTCTGACTGACATGTCGTACGATGTCGCCCCCTTAGCTTCTTAGAATGTGTTCGTTCCATTCCACTGTTGAGAGTTGGTGTGTGCATGCTAGTATTTCATTGATGCATTCAAGTGTTTTTCTTCATATCACAAATCACAATGGTAAGATCAGTGGTAGAAGTGGGGGGGGGGGGGGGGTAGAGATTTTATATCCCCAAATTAATGTAATGGTTTAGCTATACCCTAAAAAAAAAAATTTTCAACTAGTTTTGCTGTAAAACCGTGCGAAATTGCATCAAATCCATGAGAAAACGTGGGTACAACCCATTTACTCTTTCTTATTGCGAGTACCCTGTTCTTATGCTGCGCTTGTCGAACATTTCCGTACAACTTAAAACCAATATTATGTAATTGATTGATAGAGTAAATATCTCTGTCACCGTTGAGAAATAATAATTCGTCATCGGGGAAAAGAATTAGTCTGTAATTTTAACCATCCCTTCAAAGAAGAAATTCAAATTCACCCACCACTGTCCGGTAAGATAGCCCAACTGTATGTCCCGACATTGCCGACTAGGTTAGTACAGTTCGGTCGTGGGTGAAGGCGAAAGTGCATGCATGTTTGTCGTGCACATAGACTGGAAGGGACACCGAGTAAAAGTCGGGTTACTCCACCTATTAAACACGCAAACACTCCTAAAACATGGGGCATGATCGAATACCGCAAGGATAACAAGCCATTAAGTAACATTCCTGAAACGCTCGTGGGCCAATAAAAGGATCATACAACAACTGCGATATCTTTACAAGGGTTATATGACTACGTAATTGAAAGACAATGCTTTCAGCTAACACGACTGGTGGTATGGCGAGAATAGAAAATAATCGTATTTCTCTAGTGCAATTCCAATCATAACCTCTCAGCGTTGTTGATGGGAATTTAACCAACAGCTAATTTTTACAACATATAATGTATAAACATTTTCTTTACCAAGCATATTCGTGAAAGCTATGTGTATATCCTAGTTGTATCACACCAAGAAAGGGTTCTTGAGTCGGAGATGGAATTGTTATTCGAGCGACTACTAATTGTTAGTTTAAAAATTAGGGCACCATCAACTACGGATGTTGAAATGTATTTTTTGTGTGCATTATTTGGCAGGTTGGTCAAATGCGAACTGAAAATACAGATTTATGTCTATAGGTAGTAAAATAACTTTCCCTAATCTTTTCTCGGAAGGTTAAGTTTTTCATCCCAGTGAGTATCACGGGTTATGATTTTGGAGTTATTGAATTTCAATTAAAATATGTCTTCAGTCATGGAAACAAACAAAAAACTCAACCCTACTTAAGATAAGTTCTTTTTAATAGATACCCAAAAACACAAACATAAATATGTATTCGTTAAAAAAGAGAAATGTTATTATATTTTCTCAGAACATAGGTTGGTATACTTCGTCAAACCACAAAAAAGGGTGCATGGGAGCTGCAGCTTTTATCCCACAAATTAAGCTCTCATGTACAAAATATCATACAGCTATTAGTACCGTGTTCTACTGGGACTACATCACAAATAATAGTTTCATACTGCACATGACATAACTAATCGAGCAGTATACACTTACTAGCTCAACTGAATTATATGGCCTATGGTTATGATATTAATATATTTACATTCATTATTCAACATTGGTCAATTGAACATTTAATAACATATATTGCCGATTGCAAGGGCTAATGTACTGAAGTAGAGTTCTAGTCCCATATAGGACAGTTGGTTTGCATCTCTCACAGAGTGTGCATCAAGGAGTATCGCGAGGTGTGGCTACGTCTGTGCCCTCGGGTCGAAATAAGGTGGAGATCGTTATTTTTAATTTGTTGTCCCACCCACTTACCGGTCCCACTAGAGTTGTAAAGAAATCTGGTTGTAATTCCAATCAAATTGGGTTAAGCATTTACGTATCTGGAGACTCTCCTAAGTCACAGAGCCTGAGGGAAATAGTTTCAAGTTACTGTTTGCGCTCGACCAGTATATTATCAGGTGGGTATGAGACGTATTAGCTTCACACCTTCCGAGGATAGTCCTGTCTCAAGTGCGAGAAGAATTTAGGAAAAAAATTAATAATGTTCGGTACACAATAAGTATAACACAATGTGAGGAATTGGAAAGTTATTTTACAATATTATATCAGTCAAAATTGAGTTACTACAAAATGAAATCATTTTGTACGCTTACAAAAACGATACAATATATTCACATTCCACTACCTATAATGAGTTTGAAGGTCGCTTACTAGTATTATCCACAAATACATAAAAGCTATACATTTGGGGAAAGACTGTCAACAAAAGCATTGAAATCTCTGATTATTCTAGAATCTAGAAGACGATGGTAGCCCATCTATATACAACAATCTTTCTAACAAAAACCACTCGACCTTCAATAAAATATTATGTTCGGTTTTCTAAAATTTAAATTGTGGTCAAGTTGGTGAGGCTATCGATATACTTGTTCAATTTTCTTCCACATTGTGAACGCGGTTTAACTCTGAGACATAATATGCTGACTGTAAATTTAAGAATTTTTTTGATAGGCTACACAAGAATCATTTATGCACTCGCGTAGCTCAGTAATCGTAATTCCCCCTCAATTCCCCGCAGAAAGTCGCATCAAATGTGGAATTACTGAGTTCAGCGAATTAGCTTTAAGTCTTGGCTACGTTGGAAAATGTTAACGACTTTTTATTGTCAGTGTTAAAGCTCTACGCGTGTAAAACAACTTGTTCGCTAACACTAAACCTCCGCCATTACATTTACAACCTGAATTAACTGTGTTCTGCGGGAAGCATTCCTCCGCTCCTCTCTCTATACTCTTTGCATCCCAGCCATTCTCACAGGGAGGTTAGTAACATATTACATTTACAACCTGAATTAACTGTGTTCTGCGGGAAGCATTCCTCCGCTCCTCTCTCTATACTCTTTGCATCCCAGCTATTCTCACAGGGAGGTTAGTAACATATTACATTTACAACCTGAATTAACTGTGTTCTGCGGAAGCATTCCTCCGCTCCTCTCTCTATACTATTTGCATCCCAGCCATTCTCACAGGGAGGTTAGTAACATGCGGCACTCCAATTCTTGAGGTCACAGGGTTGATTTTCACCAGACAATCCTGGCTGTTTTTCCAAGTAAAATAACGATAAGGTTCCTACAAACAGGCCTCAGATTTTCATTCGAAATATCCAACCACTTTATAACAAGCTGAATAGGATAATGTTCTCTCGAAAAGTAGCCTTCTCCATTCATATTGGATAGGGGACATTCACAATAAATTACAATTAAACTAGCATTTTGTTGGAACATCCGTTTTTAGGATAAATGTTAGTCTAACTCATCAGGTAATACTGTAATAACACAATGTGAAGGGTTTGTTTGAGACGAATACTCTGAACAAGCTGTTCAATGCCCATTGAGATTCCTGCTTGATGGCTGGCATTCACTTGGTATTCACATCCATAGTTCACTTCGCTATGCGTATGTGGTTGATTGCTTGATTATAACAAGTTCTCCAAGTGCGAGCTGTGGTGACGGAATGCCAACAGTAGAATCACACGCACGCCTTTAGTATAGTGTAGTTCCACAAGTCCAAGGAGAAACTAGATGGAGAGAATAACGTTTAAAACGTCATTCGTCGACAGGAAAGTTTGGTGATTATTAACTGCAGAAAAATAAGTTTGTACTTCTTTTAAAGTTGGGATCCGTAGTAATTTTTTAAACTTTAATTTAATTTCAAAATAAACACCGTATGCGCGTAAACGGCATCCAACATTATAGTAACATTTTAGTCAAAATTAGTTTAGATGTTGCTCTTTACGTAGACACTATTGACAGTCATTATTCAAATTTGCATTAAACAAATTCAAAATAATAATAAAATAAAAGATACTTTGTTATTCTGTCCACTGCTTCAACAATTGCGTTTCCAAATCTCAAACAAACTTCTTGTTGCCGAATGTAGAACTCACTTGCAAGAGAGTTGTCACACCTTGTGCGTTTGACAGGCGTCTCGGGGGTTGGGGGGGGGGGGGGCGGCTGACAATGTTACAGTTCTCACCCACTTGTTGAGCCTATGGGGTTTAAAAAATCTACTTTCATGAAATATCTGAATCAAAGTCAGTACGAATTCAAAAATGTATTTATTACGTATATCTATCGAACTTTATTTCATTTTAAAGGCGATAGAGTTCAGAAAAGGCATTGTCCTTTGTGAAAATATTTCTGATGTGTTTGCTGTGCTATATTGGTAAAAATACTCAACTTATATCGGCAAAAACTGTAAAAAAAAGTCGTATAGAGCATACGATAAAAAACATACATTTCAGAATATAATAAGTTTTACCAACAATGCAAAAGAAGCAACCTTCAAAATAATATACTGTTGCATGGTATTTTTAATAAAAGTCCCAATATTGAGAGTATTCATCGACCAAAAATTAAAGGCTACAAAGAAAAATGTAGACAGCAGCTACTCGACTTTGCTATACCGTTAACTGACGTTCTTACTATGTAACAAGGTACTGTTTTATGCTAACTTTAGAAAATGTAATTTTGATAATATTATCTTATTCGTACGACATTTATGTGCTTACGACTCGACGAGGGTACTTTTATACCCACTAATAAATATCCATTACACGGGCAAGATGGGGCTAAAGTGAACGAGAAGAGTCCTCTTAACACACCCTACACCCGATGTGTTCACTGAGGGCGTTAATGATTGGATCAATTCTAATAACAAGTCATGGGTCAAAGTTCACCATGGTATAGTTTCCTAATAATTGTTTCGCAAAATAGCCCGCAGCACGTTTCTGAATTTCGTACGCGCGACTCCATTAGTCATTCTGTTTCACAAAATATAAAGTACATCATGTTTAATATACTCGCCAGTAGCAATTAGATCAATACGGGACGGGTGTGCACAAATTGTAAAACTGGGTCAGAAAGAGGAATTTGGAGAACTTATGTTATTTTGTTTGACTAATACGTTTTAACTCAATTGAAAGTGAAAAATTAAAATTAACAAGGATAACTCTAGTTGAATGATTGACATTTTCAAAAGAAAATACGATTATATTTAATTTCCTTGCGAGAACACAACGTTTTGGTTCCTAATCCTAACCTAATGATCCTTATTTAATTTATCTTCGTAATTTTAGTGGAAAACAAAGATTACCTCTTGTTTGGGAATTATTATTATATGCTAGGTATCCAGGTGTGGAGAAATACGGTCAGTTAGCTCTGCCTAGTATGTAGCGACGTCGTAATTATTACTACGATGTCGAGTTAGTCGTTTAACAACAAATAATCTAATAATCGTGAATGGCATAATACCACCCAGAAGTTTGTAGCGTTAGACCCTGTGGCAATCACTCTGCAGCATGGCGAAATTATCTAGAGCATTCATAGTGGGTTCTGGTTTTGACGTTGGATCAATGTGGTATGATAGGAAACGAGCGTTAGCTCAAATTGTGTGTTGTGATTTGAGAATCAAATAATGTGATTAAACATTGGTGTAACTTTGGAGGAGTTTTCTCATTTCCTGGCGCAGTTGACGTTGTCGTAGAGTTTAGTCGTCGACGAGATTATGGAGGAAGATTGGTCAACCAAAATGTTTTACATTTATTAAAATTAATTTGTAAAACGGATAGATAACAAAACAAAACATTTGCACAGAGACTTCAACCCAAAAATATACTCTAACTTTAAGAGCTAACCATAAGCTGTACTAACTGTTATTTTACAAATTCAATTTTCTAATATAAACGATAAAATAATTTGTTTTAAATGTGTACTTTAATTCTTTGAAAGTAATAATCATGTAATATAAACAAATTTTTACTTTCTCTTCAAAATAGTGAACTGAGTCTTATGCAATGCATGTCCAAGTGAATAGAGACCCATTGAACCATTGTGCCGCACGAACACAAGCAAAGAGTATCCAGTGTCTAGAGTCAGACGGTCTAGGTTCGAGTCCCAGTCCTGGCACTAGCGCTTCACCCCACACTTTCACACTCTGCTCAAACACTTTCAGCTTAGAACTGTGATCATGTCCAATGTGTTAATAGTCTGTTCGAGACAATAGTTCGAGGTATCGAATCGAAGCAAGCTGTGATCGTGAGTCTCGGCGAGACCGTGAGTAAGAAAAACAATCGTGGTGAAGGAAAGATTAAGATTTGTACTAATAATTCATAATACGTTACATATTAGCTCGTGGCTTATCAGATCTCTTATGGGGACAATAAACTCATACACATACTATGGTCTGACGCAATAATCAACTAGATTTAACTCGGATATTGTGCGTTTCACAACTTTTATCACATGTTAGTTTTACTACTTACGTAGAAATCGAACACGTTGTTACGATGTTGAAAAATTAAAAAAAAAAACATTGAAAATAAATACATTTTATGAGACAAATGAAAATATAAATTACTTTTGTGGTTCTAATGTTTTATTTAAGTGTTGGTTACCAATCAAAAATGAGTTTACGAAATTGTTATTGATTTATCAAAAAGATGACTGTTTATACTCTGAGACATTAAAATGTTTACAATTTTCCAACTTTGTGAAGAGAACTTAGCAACAAAATTTGTTTAGTCTATCTTATATTAAATGGACACAAACGCTACCACAAGTTTCAGACCTATTGTGCTGCTATGCGAGCAAGTAGCTATATTTGCTTACAGAAGTCAACTTCCAAACTAATACTTTGTTATTCTATCAGCGCTGGTGGCTGGGCGTGTACAAAACAGTAAAATATAAAGGCAGTTTCCTAATTGCTATTTTAATCATGACGACACAAAACATAGCATTTAGATCATAATTAAAAATTCATTCCAACGCAATTTGTTTTTTAACAATTCACGTAACATTTCAAATCGTTTTTTTTTTGTTTCTTCTTATTTTCCGACTCTCCGTCGTCGTTGTCGATTCCTTTGATTGAAGTTTTCTTTTCTTTTCATTCTGTTTGACGTAAGTCTTGACATTTGTTTAGTCAATGCCTGAAACGTAGCTCCTAACAATGGAGCTCGGATGTGACGCAAATGTCAGCCCGTGTTTGTTTGTTCTGCTCTGCCTTGCTCTGGGACTCCCGGGGCAGCCATTCAACACACGATCTCCAACCTGGTGCAGAGAAAGAAGACAAGCCTCACGTTTAATCACATTATTTATCAAGGGGGTGGAGATGCTTATCAATTAATCACCGGTGAAAGTACTTGATAATATTATTCACAAATCATAAACAAGAACACACATGGAACAAGTGCACGAGGGAATATATTATACTCTCCTGTGCGCATGGCAGACTTCCTCAATCACGTCGTGATGCACCCAATCTAAGACCATTGTAATTATTCACTACGATTAAGATTTGTATTTCCCTCGTCGTGAGGGCGTGGCTATATTCTATGTTTGGCGTTGCGATTGCGTTCCATTACGAAATTCAGGTTTGTTAGTTGTTAATTGTTACAAATTGCCACCGAGGCAAGCAAAGAAGTAATTAATAAGTCTGCCATGTTGTGGCTCAACAGATGGTTATTAATTTACTTCTAATAATACGAGCACGTTCACGATTCTCAGTTAGGGAGTAGAGTGTAGACTAGTTGCTTGGTGAGGGGTAACGGGATGGGGTATATGACACGTGGCGCACTCCTGGCGACGAGCTCTCTGGGTCACGAACCTTACCTGGATTCATAAGCACGATTCGATTATAGGAGGAATTCCCGATTTCAAAATTTTATTAAAATATGGTTGTCTATTATTTACTACAATTCAGAAATTAAAAAAGTCCGCCCCAACCGGGATTCGAGCCGCGGGTCTTCCGCATTCCAGGCAGGCGTCTTTTTTTCTTCCTGAATTGTAATAAATAATAACAATTACACCTACGGGAGGGTTTCGCGACTAACCAAATCGAGAAATGGTTGTCAATGTTGTTTGAGTTCATTTATCCAGGTTCCAATATTTCGTTTGGTCTGGTTATACACACCTTCAATTACACTGACTGTATTCAACACATGGTTGCAATTTGGCGGATAAACTATGTGGAAGAGCGAGAGTCCAAAGCGATCAGTTTTTCGCGCACTATAAACATCCAGCCTCGCAAACAAATATTTTTGTTATTTTGTGTGTTACCATTATAGTGCATCAGAAAAATAAAACGATGTTCGTGTATTGAATTTAAAACATACGCACTCGGCCACAATCGCACAGCTGTCTTGGTAGATATATTTTAAAAACAGTTTTGGAGTTAATTATAATGTATAAATAAATAAATCGAAATGTAATTTGACCTTGAAGTAGTATTTTTAAAATTAGACGCAATATTTTGGTTGCACTTTTGAAGCCACTGCGCCCCCATGTGCACACATGTGGAAAATTCAAGCTGCGGCCCCGCGATTCAATGCATTTCAATCTCATTATCGTTGTGTGATGTGTTGTTCTTCTCAATGGCCTGCTCGCACGTGTAACTGCAGCAATGTACGTGTTTGATTGTTTCTAGTAAATCATATTATTATCTACAAATCCAAACTGGTTCTACACTCAATCACAACTCGGTACTGCAATAAGCTCAGTGGCGCGCGTGCGCAGAAAACTCGTGCTATTCATTCGTATCTTGTGCTAGAACTTCCAGGGATTCGAACCTTGATAGACGAACACTTTTTACGTTCGGGCTTTATTGGATACACGAAATACAATTCAATAATATTATATACTAACAAAGTGTATCTATAATTTCAATTCTTTGATTCTTCATTGTTAATAAAACGTGAATAATGTATGTGTTCAATCTACTTTTTGTACATTTATACGAATTTAGTAATTGTGTATTGTTAGTGCACATTTTAAATGTGAAATATATGAACCAAAATTAACTTTGAAGTCCCAATTTAATGAATTTTATAAATAGTCTTGTACCTCGATTCCGAGAATTACGCAAAACAACAATTATTGTGTCTATATTTACATATTATTTCAGACGTATTGTGAATGGTTAAAGATACTATTCGAGTTCAGTTTGCCAATATTTGAACATGGTTAATTGAAATTCTCTTCCTCTTAAGTTGGCTTTAATGGTTTAATTTCAATAAACGCTTTCTTGTCAACACTGAGCCTACGGTGAAATGTGGGCGCGTCGAATTCGCGTGTTTACGACAAACTTCATTTGCAAATGGTGACAAAACCCATATTAAATCACAAACTCATTAGACAAAGTGGCGATTAGCTGTTGACATAACTCTAAACGCGCCATTCCCATTATATTACATTCGTGTCTACGCGCGGAGATGTCCTACTACACATTGGTGATTTATTACGTAGGAGTGTCGGTGGAATCTTTTTACTTGCGACTTGCGAGCATTCTGTAAGTAATGTTGTCGAAGATAATATCTGTCAAATAAACTATAAATCACTTGTAGTAATGCATAAAACTCCTCGACAAACGGCCCGCGTATCCGTTTCCCGTTAACCTACAAGACTTACAAACAATGCCGCCGTCTACACTTGCGTGTAGCATGTTCCTAACAAACCCAGTGGTGTTCCCAGTCAGGCGTAGGGCAGGGCATGTGGGGCTGTACGTGAGAGTCATCACACTCTAAGCTGGTACACGAAGCTGAGAAGAGCTTCTTCCGTCGTCAACCGTGTCAATGGCACTTTTAATTGCACAAAATTGTATTCAGAGAGCAGACAGGTATTCAGACATTTATGAAGGTATTCCGTATTTGCCATATTCACATTAAACGTAGCGGAACACTCATTTACGTGGATCATAATGATATACTGGTTAAAGGGGCTGTTGACCCAAAAAAATATTTTTTACCACATAATCTAGAGCATATTACTACACTAAAATGACCGTTTGAAAAATTATATCTTGTAACTATGATCTTATATGAATTTTTCATTTTTTTTTTGATCCAGAAAATCGAAATTTGCGTGGTAAATTTCTTAAATGGCTTTAATATTTTTTACCACATAGATAGAGAATTACAATAAAATTGGCTTTTGGTAAATTTCTTAAATTGGCTTTAACCTGCATCTTTTTTGTACCACGTAGATAAGAGAATCATACCAATCAAAAATGGCCCTTTGTAACTTCGTGTCTTGAAACTGGGCACAAATATACTCTCAAACACACAAAAATATGCATTCCAAAATCACACACCCTTTCTTTCTTGGCTTATAGAGAATTTACAGAGAAGGCTGTAGAGTACGTCAATAATGGCCAATATTTATTTGGATCAAAATCCTCCAAGGTCACGGGGCATAAAGATCGTCCCCATGTTATTTCTTGTGGGAGATTTTTTCCGATGGGACCTAGCTCGAAAAATACCAAGTTTGACAATTTTTTGGGGGTCAATGGTGGACCCATTAATTTTTCTGTTAATTTTTAAATTCATAACTATAGCTAGCCTGAATGAAATATATTTTTTGAGTTTAGCGGTCAAATACCCCTTTAATTAGCTCATCGATGACGTCGGCGCTGATACGGATAGTTCGGTTGAAGCTACTTTAATATTATACTTCCACACTGTAAATCAGTTCGGTGACTGAGTGGGTGGACTCTAAATGTAAATGTATTTAAAAATGTAATTTATTAATTTATTTATTAGTAATTACGGGGAAAAATGACAATATACTATGTGATTCATGCTAATTAGTGTTCTAAGAACGTCTAAACATTAAAATAATTGCTTTATGTGCATACAATACAATAAAATATAAGGTTTCTATGCTCTAAATGTTTTGTAGTTATGTCAAGGCCGTTGTCAATAAATTACATTTTTAATGAAAAGTAAAAATTCAATTAGAAGCTGGAAAGTTTCCTTATTGCAAGTCCATAAAGTTAATCAGAATGAATCTTATCTTCATCGTGGTTATGCAGACTATTCTGCAATCGCCACCTTTCTTGAAGGAAACGTCCGGCGCCCAGAGACAACTAGCGACACTTAAATCGAAATTACCCTTTCTAATTCCTTATGTTTGTTTTGAAAAGTACTAACTTATTTATTAGTAATTATTTTTCCAAGTGTCTGAGATAAGTATCTAAGTCAATGTTTTACGGTTTCCATTTTGTTGTGTGTCAACAAATCTGTACTAATAATGTAAGGTGCCACAATGTCCGTAATTACGCGCTGCTTACAATGCGTGTTTGCACAACAATGTCCACCAAGCACTTGAATGAAAGAGTAAGTGACCGGTCAAGGTAAGGGAAAGAGAGGTGAATAGTGTTTTAATGTAGTCATCAAGCTGCTCTTGAATTCCCTACTCGAGTGGCCATTGAAAGTCCGAGAAGGTACTCGAGGACTATGGGTAGAGTGACGTTCAAGGCCACGATGTCCGGGTGGGGGGCTTCCATATCTGGGCAACACTTCAAAATACTTCTCTGCTTCGGGAGGAAATAATTGTGGGTATTTGTTTTCTAAATGAAAGTTACAATTGAATTCTATGGTGTGCTTAAGGTCGGAAGGATAAATTCGGTCTTTGAGTATTAAATTACTAGACCTTCGAAACTGGACATTTAAAATAAATCATACTCTAGGAGTGCATTTGATTAATGAAGTGTACACACAGACGAACAGAGAAAGAAAGTGATGGGTGGGGGACATTGCGCCATCAGGAAATGTAAATATTATAAATTATACATTTAAATGTCAATTAGTCATTGACGTAGAGAATAATGCTAGTTATTTCCCTATGTTATATTATAGTACACGTGCTTATACAGACCGCTAGAATGCTATTTTGATTTCCATACCAACACTCATTGGCAACGCTTTCTGTTTCTTTGTGAAGTTGCAAATAGGTCTTCGACGCATGATTGCGAAATGTGTTAAGTATTGTGCAAGTCTGAAACTGATTTAAACACGTATTTCTTATACTGTTTAAAAATGTGACAAACATAAAAATATCAAAGAATCTACACGAAAAATAGGCCTTCATTAAAATATACCTTGCGATCCCCCCTAGACAGTCGCTTCCTCCATCAGTCATGTCTACCTGGATCTGATCGACAAACACCCCAGTTAGTTAATTGGAAACGACCCCCTGACGAGGACGTTTAAATTGGGCCAGTCCTTTGAAGTTGAACTGACCAACGAACCGTTATTGATGAATCAACTTGCAAAACCAGATGTCGAATACTTGAAATGCCGAGATTCACCTTGAACGCGAAGAAACTTCTACCTCCCGGAGATTTTAATTGGCAATCCTCGCAATGACTCCAGCTCTAAGCACCCGTGTTTACGAACCAGTGACCGCGAGGGTCACATCAAACAAACCGCCGGGAAAATGTCCAGTTTTCGAGCCAACTGATGCAAGTTATGCACATTTCTGCGAGTGTAAGTACCGTTGGGGTGGTACGAACCGCATTTCGTTGTAGTTTAGGACTTAATAAAACCAATACTGTTAGATCATAAGGATTAGAAAACTGCACGGTTACTTGCAAGTATGTTGTGTAAGGTTCACATGTTCCAACACATGATCTGTGTTAATTATACTACAAACGGTTAACTCTGATTTCTGAAATACCTTATTGGGTTATCTGGCTATGACCTTCCTATTTAAGTAGAACTTACTCACAATTAGTGCTGTATAGACCATACATTATGCATGAAAACAGTGCCATGATAGATAATTCATTACAATTTCTGCAACAAGTAAATGTTTATTTACTTAATCTTTATCTTACATAATTCAACAATAGTATATTCTTTAACCAAAACTTACTTCTAGGTGACAGACTTAAAATCTTTAGTTTCTCCTTTCTAGATTCCATTTTCCTTTTCTTTTACCCATTTATGATTTTCATACATGTTCAAAACCTTACCTACGACAAACCTACAAATTTAACCGAGAATTTTGTATCTTTAAATGTAATTTCCTTGGGAACGGAGAATGAGACGTAGTTAATTAATGAAATAATAGCGTTCAAGTTTGGGTTGACATCTGATTCTCTTGTATCGTTTACCACAACTGGAGACATTAGCATGCAAGCTCCGTGCGACCGACAATATGCGCAATCAAGCTGTGTAGGGGTAGTGGGGGCTACATTATACAGCGAGGGGGTTGTCTATATAGCTACCACACGACTCGAGAGGGGCACAGAAGAGTTGCATGCAGGCGCCGGTAGGGTGGAATTACGTCGCTTTGTCTAAGTTTGTCTTACCGACTGAATAGAGGTGAAATAGCTTCAAACTTTAACAGGGGTGTGAAATAGTATTAATTAATCACGTTTAAAAAAAATCTGGTGGCAATTTGAGTTTGGGTTTGGAGGGATTGAAGAGGCGTGGTTTTGAACCCCGCAGCATTCAGTAATGTTCGAAACTAACATATTTTATACCCGTCGTATCTGATAATTAACATAATTGCATCAAGAGAGATCTACATCAACAAACAATAACATGCTATTGACTATAGTTAACTGTTGACTTTATGTAGCTGGAATGGGTTCTAGACATGATTCTATCATTGAATAATATCTGTATGTTATTGATATATTGTTATATACACAGAGATGATTGGCATTGGCAAGTTAATTCATATGACTGGGTGAAATCAAATAATACATCTCCACAGTCTCATATTACAATAACCATGTTACAAACTTAGGTAAATATATAATTGAATTACATTACGTTTTAGTGACTTTAGCAAATTGAAATTCACAAATAGTGCCCTAAGTCATAGTGATGGCATTTGAATTTGTCATGTGTAATTCATTCGTCGTGCTCCATATTATAATATTATGGTGTAACTTTGTAATACAGCGCGGGTTCGTTGGTACCAAACGACTTGTTAATGCTACTTAATTAGTGGTTTGTCGAAGATAAATAGATGATTTATTTTATATCAACAAAGAATTAAAGCCTACACATGAGTGTTTACACATTTTTGTCTGACCCTTTCCACAAGATTTTTGTTGGTGTTTTAGGAAAATCTTACTTTTAGCCACTAAAATAATCATGCAAATAATTCTAAGATAAATACAATAATATTAGAACACATAAAACACTCTTGGTGGAGGTGCCGGGTCCTCGTATCCCCCTTCCGACCCCGAGGATTACCAAAACAAGTAATGAAAGTAGTGCATAGATAGAGGTTCTCTTCCTATAGTTTTGTATCTCAGTTTTGGCTTTTAATTGAACATTTCGAGCTCTGCGGTTGATGATTCTTAATGGAAAGTTCAATACCAACGCTTTCTACTAATACTTATAGATCGCTTCATACTCTCCCATATAATTTCCGCCCAAATCAAGTTTCAACTCTACATAATGTTGTTTACTGATTGAGTAATTGTCCGAGTCCACCCTTGACTTCCTGGCTGCGCATAACAGTATCAAACTAATGAGGTTTACGCACCCTTGAGCTCATCCCACTCCCTCGGGATGAACCGTAAGTGAACCGGAAGTCCTGTGTCCTGACGTCACGTCGCCACTTACCCGTATGTAGCTAGGATTACACTTATCATATTATGTTACGTGAGGTAGCACAATGAAAGGACATGATTTACTATAATAGTTCGATGTGGGCGGATTTGCATGCTGCGAGGAGTGATTAGCCGTGAGCTAAGAAGTACCATTGTTATGCGCTGAAGGATTCTTGTTTTTGTAAGAATAAAATGTCAGATCATCTGTCCTTGGGTGTAACCAGTGATGACTCGTGCTTAGTATTGTTGTGTAACATTAATATATCGTTAAGCTTATTAACCTGACAAAAGACACGTGTGCAAACAAGATTCTCCTTGTTTACAATCTGAAAAGCAAATATTGTTTGTTTGGAACGATGACATTTTCATCAAGCCAGAATGGAATAAAATGTCCCATAGTTGCACCAAAGATTGTAAAGGCTGTTCTTCATAATCTTTGGTTGATTGCAGAGATTGTCGTAAAAGTAGAGATTTATTTGTGAAATGTAAACTCCAGATATATTATTCCGTATTCGGGAGGGAGGTTGCTATGATTTTATATCAGCCACCTGTATTCACGGTTTCCTCAATCATAATACGAATGATTGGATTTTTGCCCTATCAACACACTTTTGGCATTTCTTCTCAAATATGTACATACCGAAATTACTTAGTTAAAACGGTCATCGGGCAAATTAATTTATATCTATCCTGTAACGTGCAATTCATATACCAATCAATATTTTGAAAATTAAATCACAAAGAGCGCACTTTGTATTTCAAACATATATTCCATTTAGTAAAATTCAACGTTTTCAAGAGAATACGGACTTGTTTCTTAACCCACTTGATGCTTAATTCACGTTTATCAATTTAAGCTTTTCAATGGGAAATCAAACCCAGGGTACAATTTCATTCTCTGTTCAGGTGTCTGACTATGCATTGTGGAGGTGGTCAGTTGTGAAGACTGAAGAGGAATGCCAAAAATTGTTTCGAACGTCAATCACCCTATTTTATAACCTTGAAGAATTGTTCAGTCATGATTGCCAGTTACAAGATTCGAACCAGTGGCCCCCCGATTCAGAGTTTTGCGCTTTACGCTTGAGCTACATCTGTCTGTGTTTATTTCACTTTCAAGCATGTCCCGTGCTTGCCTCATGCGCATCGCTTGGTTCTTCACATCTCGTCACGTGCCCACCGCTCTAGGTGCCGTCTCAAACATTGTTCTTATACTTGACCCTTTTTCTAGAAACCATTCTGACCCTTTTACAACTGGTTTTAAACATTCGGTACAAACATTTGTATGCAATGCAGCGCCCACTAATTAAACAACTTTGAAATATGGTGTTATCTTTAAAAATAAACGACTTTGTTTTCTCCTTATCTCGCGGCAGAATTGCATTTCCCCCTGAGCGCCGAGTAGTGAGAGTAGGTGCATGAGTAATGCTGGCCCCGTGCATGCGCCTGTAAATCGGCCTCTTAGTTTCAAATGGCGTGAAGTAGCTATTAGGCTAATGGCCATTATATCAGGTATCACTGTTGAAATGAGGAGAGGTTGCTGAGGTTAGCTCGTACTTTACATATTATTCTAATCAGTTGAGATACTTGGGGTAATTATCTAGTGGATCAGGGAAGCGAGAGTCGGTGTGTTCTTATATTAGAGTGAACGCTTATTATCATCTGCTTGCTGGGGGCGCGTCGTAAGTCAAACGAACTGAATCTTGGTGCATAGGATAGAATCCAAGCTGACTATTGTTCTGTACATTTTAAATCCGTGTATAGCGGATGTATATATTAGCGAATTATTTAACAATTCATTTAAATGCTTTGATAGTTGTGTGGCTCGTGACTGAATAGTTTTATTTCATACACCTACTGTCCAACATGTCAATTTATTGTTCTGTTTTTTGGTATTTTAATTTTTATTCAAAAAACTTTTTTGTTAATAATTTGCTACTAATACACAGCCATATTTCTAATTTTTTGGGAAATGTTTTTGACTTGTCTGTTGTGGTTTTTTAATTGATAATTTGTTTGATAAAGACTTCTGTCAAGAAGTCACATTTAAAATTTTTTTTTATCACATTTTAAATAAAAATATATTATGTAAATTACAGTGAAAAGTCCAATTGTATTTTTATCGTAGTTATGTGTTTTATTTGTTCCAACGACACTTTGAATTGTCATCCACTCATCATATAATAATTACACTTTGACATAAAATAAAAAAACCAATTGTTTGAACTCTGTATGTGGTTGTGACCTGATGTCAAGTACTCGATTTCATAATATTTATGTAGTGAGTTATTTAAAACTGGCTACCCGCAGCGTTTTAGAAAGCATTGTATTTTATCCAACAAAGCAAAAGCTTTTTAGTCAAATCGCATTGGTCTCTTCGCATTATATCGCTGCGGTGAATCATCCCTTGAATCAGATAACAATATGTCGAAATACTGTACTAAGTGAAGCTAATGTGCACATCGAGTTCGATCATAAGCCGGGGGTATAACGCTAACAGGGAGGATGTTAGTTAGTTCTACTTGAACATATACACATGCACTGAAAGCCAGACGTCGATGCGCACACACATTCGCCAGGGGCGGGCAAAGCTATGCATTGATCGGTTATATCAGCATAGAATCAAAACAATATGTTAGTTGCGTAGAGGTACGTGAATTTAGAGTTTTAGGTGTTTGATTTCAAATCGTCGAAATATATTTTTGAAAATGCAGCAAAATGTTAACTTAACTAAAAATAAGTTTTTTCTATGCCTTTTGAGAACAAGTCAAGTTTTGTTTTCTTACCCAATGTATTCATTATAACGATTGAACATTATTTTCCATAATAGTGTTAAAATTTAAATGAATCACATTAATGATTTTGGTGGAAAGAAAAAAATAGATTCTAAATGAATACTAAAAGTGCAAAATTCGGCTAAAGAAAATGGTAAAAATTTTCATGCAAAATGCTATTTATATATACATACCTGTACTCACGGGCGGGACTCTGATTCTGGAGGTTTTGGGTTCGATTTCGATACCAGTCTCTGACAATCCTGACTGAAAGTTGTGCACAGGTTTTACTCAGTCGAGATTGCAAAGTATTAATCCCTCTTTAAAAATCCTTAGGCATTCCCTTCCCTTTACATTTCACAACTACCCCTAACTTCAAAATAACTACTTACACTCCCGAAGAGAATTGTTTAAAAAACGTCTTCGTCTAGAAATGTATCAACTTTGTCTGGCATACAAAATAACTATGACAAGATAAATGAGAGGTAACAGGTGTATTTAAATTAATGTAATTTTGTATATTTAAAATTGCTTTTCATGAACGAGACATAATTTTTTCAGTTAGTCATCAGAGCGCGATGTAAAAGCTTTTTGCGTTATTACTCAACTCTTCTCATTCGTTCTGTTTGCATAGAGAATCCAATATATTTGTCATTTGCTCGCCAGTACATTACAACTAACGAGTATAGATCCTAGACTATAGTTCTGTCTACACATGAAGACTTTCTCTCTACCCTACCTTTGTTAGTTATTGGGCCTGACAAAATGTAAACACGCGTTTTCTTCCAATGACAGATACATAAAATATGGTCTCCGTGTTTGGTCCAGGACATTGCATATGAATGGAACTTGTGGTCCTATCTATTCTCCTACTGTTGACAACCAAATAGATCTTATCGAACAAGGAATGTCACTTTCGGCCACGTTTGATCGCTTAATATAAAATAGTTATCAAACTTTCATATTTCTTTTGTTTACCGACGAATTAAAACGACACTCATAAAGTAAACTGACATTTTCTTGCATGTCCCGGATGTAGCCTATGAAAGAAACACATGCAGCCATGCTGCTCAGTCTAGGATAGCCCATCGCCACATAGAAACCTGGTCCTCTACAGACACAATGTATCGATACCGTTATAAAAAATAACAAACTACTCGTAATTAATTTAAACTGCTTTTGAATGTTATGGTCGATTAGAATAATGAATCGTTGATTAGATAAATCTATGGCGAGCCCCCTAAAACAATTACCGTCGCATTATTCATGATTGCCGTGGCACATGGTGGGGTGATTGAAGTGGATGTACCGTTCTGTTTTATCCTGGCCGATCAGATCACACGGATACACTGTTAGGCGCCGCGGGTCCCTCCCTGATGAAGGAGCTAGCCTCCTCATCTACATAATACTAACCCTCTCTGCATGGACAAACATTTCATGTGAACCAGACGGGAACCTGTGTTCGGTAACTGTACACAAGCTATATGGAAATCAATCCAGAAATTACAATATCAATCTCAGCCGGGTATCGAACTTTGGTCACCTGATTGCCGGTCGGATACTTTACCTTTACCCCCAATTCCCTAAACTAGGAAAACGCTTAAGTCCCGCCGCGTTGTTGGATGAGCGTAATTGGTGCATTGAGCTGCCATGTGTTATGCGGATTTTCTGTTGTTCTGTGAAAAAATCATTACTAAGTTGAAGATTTTTTAATAATTATTTAAGTTAAATAAAAAATAAACTTTAATTTTTAATTTTTTTAATTAATCGTAATTTAAAAAAAAGAAAAAATCGTAAAATTGTGATTTTCATAACACATAATTATTCGATTGCGCTAAATTTCACAAGAATATATTAATTCATAAAATAAAGGTTCTGTGAAAAAATCATTACAATCGGATAAAGCATGTAGGTGTTATTAGTCGAAGAATTTTTTTAAAAATCGAAAAAAAATCGTAAAATTGCGATTTTTACAAGAAATAATTTTTCGATTGCGCTCAAAAACGTGGCAGTTCTAAGTTCAGAGATTTCGAAGGCCTCCATAAAATTTCATCGCAATTGGAGTATTGGTTTAGCCAGAATACACACACAAAACACACACACACACAAAAATACAAAAAAGGAAAAAAAAAACATTCCGGATTTTTTTCTCCAGTGTAGTAGAATGGAATCTTCGCTTCGCTCGCTACGCTCATCCAATCAATATCAAATGCACTCTTTTCGCGCTGTTCTGTAGACTTTCGAAATTGCATTGTGTCCAAATGAAAAATAATTGATGTCTTGTAGTTTATGACACTTGCAATTACTTTTGAGTGTATTTATTATTATTATTATTATTATTATTATTATTATTATTATTATTATTATTATTATTATTATTATTATTATTATTATTATTATTATATTTACCGATAAGCTTATTCAAAATTTAAAAAAACATATTTCTTTATCCGCGAATGATTAATTTCAAGATTGATCTTTGGTTGGTCACTATACGATCATCGATGGCATCGGCGTTGACAGGGTTGATTTGAAGTCCCCGACAAAAATCAGTTCTGTTACCGAGTGGGTATAGACCTACATTCGAATATGTATGTATTTTTATTGAAAAGTAGAGTGGTACTCTTGAAAGTAGGGGGATAGGGTGGAATGAGTGGCCACCCCTGGCGAGGGGTAGGGGTGCCTCTCAATAAGGTAATCAGGTGGAACCGAGTATTGTTGCTTACAGATCCACCCAATTAGAGTGAATTATCCCTGACACGTGTCCACAGGGTGCACAGTTGTACGATCAGATACGTGCTCCAGAGTACACCGGCTAGAAACCATGCAGTCTTGTAGAGATGTAGGGATAGCTTGCCAGAATTTCAATTCACTCAGACGTAACTAGACATTGGAGGATAGATTGTAGGGAGATATTTGATGGGCAATCTATAAATTAATTATTAATTATAATTTTTTAAATGTTAATTTTTATTATTTCATAGGGAAATTTTAACTCTAACTCTATCAAGCATTGCATCTTGATTGAAAAAAAAAGATACCATCCTTTTAGTTTGGATTTCGTGTGGAGTGTATCGAGCAAGAAAACTCTCGAATTATAAACTTGAGTTTCAGACGTATTGCTCCTTAGTAAACAAACAGTTTGAGCACCTTTGAATTCTCGACTACGCCAACTCTCAACAAGAGTTGCAAGCTACATTATACCTCTAATTGCCGCCCAGTCACTCGAGTCTTGACATACTACTCGTTATTAACAATGGTCTCTAATATATGCTAACACTAATGGGAAGACCAAGGGGAAGAGGTCGGCAATTATATATTTTATTATCACAACAAATCCTATTGTTCGCCGTTGTCCTCCATTGTAATTTGTAAATAAATTCACAGCTGAATGTTAAAGCAATAAATCAAATAAATAACCTTTGCACCTTTGCAGATTTAATCGAACCTAGAACCTTAGGCTCGATGTAGGTCTATACAAGTACCCTTGAGTAATGGTGGCCACGGGAAGAACCGCTTCGTCCGGTCATGAGTTAGGTACTAGAAGAAATTAAGAGAGATTGCAAGCAATTTATCATATCTCAGCTCAAAGCGCATTGCGAGAAACAAACCAACAACACATTCTTAATTTGTTGCATATTCACATGATAAGATCAGCAACGCCACAGGTTTTTGCACGTACTGTACTTGAATTCAGGACGATTCCACGCGGGAAGACCCTGCCTCGGTGCTATCAATGCGAACGAGGGTCAAGTCAGATGGCTAAGCCAAAACACGCCCACGGACAATGCTAAAAGCTTGATGTGAGAACCGGAACACATTAGACATCGGAAGTGGATCATGCGAGAGCCTGGGGGGATCCAACGAACCAATGAATAATAATAATAGAGTGTGATTCATATCTATTCGGACACTTGAACAACAGGTTATATATTATATGCGGCAGTGATCTTTGTGAAGGAAGGATCAGTCGCTAGATAACAAGGGAATTATGTTCGGTTATTAGACATTCTGTTAACATTATTTCAAGGAGATGGCGATGAAATCATTATTCTAATCCTACTCTACATTGCTGTATCACTTTTCTATGTATCTAGGGTAGATTAAGTTTTCTCTTAAACCGTTTAGTCAAGATTCCTTTCTTGAAAGTAAAATAGAAGTGATACTTGGTGACATTTTGAAAATTTTTGTGTGTGCGTATACGTATAGTGCAACAAAATTTGTCAAAGTTATTTCTCATCCAGTACCGAAAGAGAACTTTTCAAACGTGCATTTCCTTTCCACATTCATCACCATTATTGTGTTTTATTGACAAGAAGGGTGCAGGCGCGTCGATGTGCTGGATTAAGGGTTTAAGGGCGTAGAGAATAGGGAATCTAGCCATATGTCCGAGAATACAGCCTTGCCAAGTTTAGCCACGTGAGATGCGTACATAGGGGCGACTTGGATGCTCGTGACTCCAGTCACAATATTATAGTGGAATATACACACGACATGGCCGACAATCCCCATATTCTGTCCTTGTAAAAGTGAACACAAAGTACTGTACTATACATTGCTGTCGGGTACTTCGTACTTGATGGCTTCCTTAGGGGACGCCGCTGCTCCAGTGACCAGGCACGGTAGCCTGATAAAATGCTTGGTAGGAATGCTAAAGGGTTCTAGAGTGCTTCACCTTTTCGGGATAGCTTTGATTCAGTTGTCGTGAAAATATAATACTTTTTAGGGGTGAACTTCAGTCGTATGAAATTTTGCACGTTTAAACGTTTGGTGTCTACCCACAGTGCCGCTTCCCGTAAGGCCATCAACCTTTATTTCCACCTATGCCATCATTTCTACCTGTCGATAAAGACCATGTTACAGGAAGCGTTGATGGCCTAAGGGGAATTGATTTATTCCCCTTTGGCCAACACCCTGCATTTCATTATTGGAAAATACAGAGAAGGTTTGTTGGCGTTGGGTAATAGATTTATTCCCCTTAGACCAACAGCGTATATGCATCGTTTACGGTAAGAAGTGGGGCGTTGTTGGGGTTGGGGTAATAGATTATTCACCTTAGGCCAACAGCGTATATGTATCATTTATGTAAGAAGTGTGGTAAGTTGATGTTACCGTTAGACGATGCATATACGCTGTTGGCCTAAGGGAATAATCAATTACCCCAACGCAACAACGCCCCGCTCCTTACCGTAAACGATGCATATACGCTGTTGGCCTAACGGGAATAAATCAATTACCCTAAGGCCAACAAACCTTCTTTGTATTTTCCATAACTAGGAAAACGCTTAAGTCCCGCCGCGTTGTTGGATGAGCGTAATTGGTGCATTGAGCTGCATTGAGTTACGCGGATTTTCTGTTGTTCTGTGAAAAAATCATTACTTATTCGAAGATTTTTTTAAAATTAAATTAAATTAAATTAAAAATTAACTTATATTGTTTAATAAATCTTAATTTTTACGTAATTTTAAAAAAGAAAAAAATCGTAAAATTGCAATTTTCATAAGAAATAATTATTCAATTGCGCTCAAATTTTACACGAGTATATTAATTCATGAAATTAAGGTTCTATAAAAAAATCATTACAATAGGATAAAGCATGTAGGTGTTATATGTCAAAGAATTGTTTTAAAAAAGAAAAAAACCCGTAAAATTTCGATTTTCATGAGAAATAATGTTTCGATTAAGCTCAAATTTCACACGAATATCTTAATTCATAAATCTAATTCATCTAATAAAAAATAATTACAATCGGATAAAGCATGTAAGTGTTATAAGTCGAAGAATTTTTTTAAAAATCGAAAAAAATCGTAAAATTGCGTTTTTTATAAGAAAAATTTTCTCGATTGCGCTCAAAAACGTGGCAGTTCTAAGTTCAGAGATTTCGAAGGCCTCCATAAAATTTCATCGCAATCGGAGTATCGGTTTAGCCGGAATCGTGTTAACAAACACACAAAAATACAAAAAAAAAAGAAAAAAAAAAAAAAAAAACATTCCGGATTTTTTTCTCCAGTGTAGTGAAATGGAATCTTCGCTTCGCTCGCTACGCTCATCCAATGAAATGCAGGGTGTTGGCCAAAGGGGAATAAATCAATTCCCCTTAGGCCAACAACGCTTCTTGTAACATGGTCTTTATCGACAGGTAGTAATGATGGCATAGGGGGAAAAACAAGGTTGATGGCCTTACGGGAAGCGGCACTGTGGGACGGCTCCTAGCGTTTGGAGTTGAAACAGATCAGCAACTTTGCTTCCACTGAATAAGTGATCGTGACCGTATTATCGTGTTTCCATAATATATTTTGTACCCGATTGTTTAAATATATCTTAGGATCATAGTATCATCTTTAACGTACAACAATGAATTGTATCGGCAATCATTTAAATGCCTAGGCAACTTTATTCGTCTATACCTCATACGAACCCGATGTGCTGATTACAGAAGACCTCATTGTTAACTTGTTATTCACGTCCAAGTCGTCGTCACTGTGAGCCTTGATGCGTAAACTGTGAACCTGAAAACAATATTATTATTTTTTTATTTTTTTAAATACTGTATTAATTTATTAATTTAACGTATATCATATTCAGGTAACAAAACCGAATTACATAGTAACGTTTCTCGGTTTCTCGCAGAGTTGGCGAGAGGTCATTGTAGAGCACATATTGCCCTCTTTAGCCTAAAAAGATAGGCTGAACAAGTAGACAATGCAAACTAAAACATAACGCAATTTCATAATTCGAAAACTAGAAAACAAATAAAACACTCTGCCGTAGATTGAAAATAAAGGTTAGAATGCAGTATGGACATATGGAACTCGTATGATGGATGGAGGATGTGGAGTGAGCGGGATAAGTGGATGGTTGTATTGGTTTTCTGGGCGGAGCTCTGTGGGATGGAAAGCAAATCAATAACTTCTTCGCGGTTTGTAACGTTTTATCCAGTATCGTAGTCGATTTTTATATCTTTCCATCCGTAGTATAGAGTTAAGTCGTTTTCCGTCCAAGGATGTAGTCTTCGAGTTCTTCGCATGCTAAACAACGCGCCGCTTGGTTTGAACGTAGGAACGAGCTCGGCCATGTGAGTAAAGCTGGTCCTCTGTCTATATTTGTATTCACCACGTGATGTGTGTTCCGGAAAAGATTGTGGTTTGTATAACCATGAAGTGGAGGAGAGCAGACAATAAATGTGCAAGGGTGAATAAAGTGGCGTGTGTGTTAATCTCGTTCGGGGTAATAAATCCCCGTCGTACGGTGTAGTTTAGTGTAGAGAGAGAGGCTGCCTTGCAATATGGAGGGTAGGTGGTTGAGTGACTGGCTATAAAACTAGGCTTTACTATCCCTGGACGTGGCACGTGGAGACGACGTGGAGCCTATCCTGGGTCCTGCTGACACGTGTAGCCAGAAGGACTTGCCATTCATGGGCCTATCGCAGGATAAGAGCTTAAGATATGACACACATATATTAGAATAGCAGTAGTGCACTCACGTATGAACACATTTAATTTAGTGAGTTCATGATAATTGATGCGATATTTCCATTTTTGTATGATATTTTATTTATGACCTGCCCAATGTTATTTAATTATCATTATAACATACAATCAAATCACATTACATTAGTATTACATTAAATTAGGTCATACGCCATTACTTTGCATTTTAATTTTATATTACATAGAGATAATATACTTTCATTTGTTACATTTTGAACATGCTTGGTAGACGAAGTGTCACCAATAGGTGCCTCACTTTTTTAAAATTTAAAGTTAAAAGGTCATAAAAATAAAAAATAATTGTATAACAAGTAATAACTTTGTTTTCAGTAATTATTAC
Organism: Sweltsa coloradensis; assembly: GCA_024449915.1. Lineage (NCBI taxonomy): Eukaryota > Metazoa > Arthropoda > Insecta > Plecoptera > Chloroperlidae > Sweltsa > Sweltsa coloradensis. The sequence goes on along the minus strand of JAMZAV010000038.1, from coordinate 634,304 downwards.
AGAACTTAAACTACAAAGAATAATTTGCCCCACAATGTCGTTCCTCTTTGCCCGGTTGTCTCTTCTCAACACTTCTAGAAAAGGTGTTTCGTTTCCCGGTATGTTTTCTTTTCACTGGATAAACACAATTTCCTTCCTCGCAACATTATTTCCTGACGAATTTTAACTTCGCTTTTTTGTTGCAAGTTGTCTATTGTGTATGATTTATTTTTCGCTCCCCTCTTTGTGCTCCCTCAGATTAATGTTTCAGTGCAAACTACTGAACACCAAAGTTCTTAGCCATAACCATAAGACTTAATGATTCATGTTTTATTTAGTGCATGGTCAAAAGTAGGTATAATTTCCAAGTTTTTCTAAGTAGTAAATAATATCCGTGAGCATCAGCTGTAACGTGAGCCTAACAAGTGTTCAAGTGTTTATCAACCGCAACAATCCCGCAGACTTGCTGGGAGAAAATGAAAAAAAGATTTTGCAGTTTTTGGACCGGCACCTCCACCAAAGACGACTAAATATTTATCTCTGTGATATCTTACCGGTCTTTGTCGCTAGTCTTGGTTGATAAACTTGCGTCATATCACCCTTTTTCATTAATTTGTATGGAAAAAAAATATATATACCTTTTTCGGTCTTACTCTTACATCGTTATACTTGACCCGGCACCTCCACCAAACGAGATAAAATGTTTTTCAGCGTCAATTTGTTGCAATTGGACGCAATTATTTTCACTCTTCATCAATTTTCAATCGAGTTTTGTGAACATTTATAAATTCCGCATCATTATGACAAATTTATCATTCTTAATACCCGGCACCTCCACCAAACGATGACAAATTCTTTCTCGGCTCCTTTTGTTTGAATTATACGCTAGTACTTGACTAGTAGACACCTTGAATTGCACTTTGACAATAAAAATTTACGCTATTTTAATCCTAATTACCTTGTAGTAACTTGTAATGTAATGCTGTATGAGTATACTTTAACACAGCGCATTTGTTGACGCGATATTTTGTTTGATTTCACTCCCAAATACTTTCAACAGAGTTTTATCTTATTGAATTTATAAATTCAGTATTTATAGATTTCTCGTAGCACTGTACCCGGCACCTCCACCAAAAATTATAATGTTTTGTCGTATTGCAAACATTTTACTCTTCGACACTTTAAATAGCATTTTGTATTATATCCTCATGTGTACGTTATTTTAATCTTAGTCAGGCACGTATATATAGGAACGCTCTTGCAAATGGGGGGTGGGGGGGTGATGAGTTGAGATGAGCTTATTATTTGCTTCTGTACAACTATAACCAAAATAAAGCACACAAAGTTATACTGACTACAGCTAGTTTTTCAGTTGTATGTCTTATCTTGTCTGCATGTAATAACCCCTAACACTTCCCACTTGTTGATTTAGCCACTGTTGTGCATCCCCTAAGTAATGTTTGTGTGTTTGCAGGGTAAATGCGTGTCGGACGTGGCTAGCCTGGTAGAGCGGTACCTGGGCCACCTCTACCTCAACTACGACAGGTCGCGCACTGTCCTGGTGCGTCAAGCCCGCGACCTGCTCGTCTGCACCTTCCACGGTAACCTAGCAGCCTTCGAGAGGGAGTTCCTGGCACCCGCTGCTGAGCTACTCATCACCATAGCCACGGCAGCGGGGAAAGATGTAAGTCCAATCACTCTCGTATTGTAAATGTCAACAATTGGCCCCGAGCAAGAAGTATTATAGTACCCTTGGAGAAAAGAAACTTCTTCATTCGATGAACGGCATCCATTGTGGGACTATTGTTATTCTGTCAAAATAATATTCCGCTAATTCCGGTTTATCTGATTTCAACGATTCTAAGTATAATGTTCTCGGACGTATCCACTTAAAAAAAAACAAAAAAACAGCGTTTGTTATATTATTTTTATTTTAAAGTTACTATCGGAACAATAATTATAAATTATCTTGGAATATTCGTACCGCAGGTGGATATTGAACCCGGTTCCATAGGTTTGGTCGTAAAATGTCCGCTAGGCTCGTACTAGAACCCCCCACAGGGTTTGGATTTAATATTTTCGGTACAAATAATGCATGTACTAGAAAAAATAATTCGAATTATTATAAATGTTTCTATTTTGGTTATTTTATTTATTGGTTTTAGTGCATGTCTAACGAACTTCTGAGGAAGTTGTGCGCTGTGGGCGGTGGGGGTGAGGGGGGCACAGGTGAATAGCACGTAAGAAGCTCGTTAACCAGATTCAATCATCTGTCCGTTATGAACAAGAAAGATTACCCGCGTTAAATAGCGAGATATAAAAAACATTATTCAAATGATTGCTAAGTGTTTTAGAAATGTGTAAATTGCATGTTTTCATACTATCATTAAACGGGTTTCACGAAATTAATTCTTAAAGTCGGCGTCGTGAATGGATTTCGTTCATGTCCGAGGTCTGATACACGATGTGACTGGCAAGGTGCAAGCGAGGCATGTGTTGACATTATACACGGTGCTGTGCTATCACGATCAAGTCACCTGCCGTACGTAGTAACACGTCTTCATGTAGGTGTGGCGGGGTGTTTAGCACCTACTAGTTGAGAGGCTTGTTTCAAGGCGAGGTCTGATACACGATGTGATTGGCAAGGTGCCAAGCGGCATGTGTTGAACATTATACACGGTGCAGTGCTATCTCGATTCAAGTCACCTGCCGTACGTAGTAACACGTCTTCATGTAGGTGTTTGTGCGGGGTGTTTAGCACCTACTAGTTGAGAGGCTTGTTTCAAGGTTCGAGGTCTATACACGATTGATTGGCAAGGAAGCGAGGCATGTGTTGACATTATACACGGTGCTGTGCTATCACGATCAGTCACCTGCCGTACGTAGTAACACGTCTTCATGTAGGTGTGGCGGGGGTTTAGCACTACTAGTTAAGGCTTGTTTCATTCGAGGTCTATACACGTGTGATGGCAAGGTCAACGAGGATGGTTGACATTATACACGGTGCTGTCTATCACGACAAGTCACCTGCGTACGTAGTAACACGTCTTCATGTAGTGTGCGGTGTTTAGCACCTACTAGTTGAGAGGCTTGTTTCAAGGCGAGGTCTGATACACGATGTGATTGGCAAGGTGCAAGCGAGGCATGTGTTGACATTATACACGGTGCTGTGTTATCACGATCAAGTCACCTGCCGTACGTAGTAACACGTCTTCATGTAGGTGTGGCGGGGTATTTAGCACCTACTAGTTGAGAGGCTTGTTTCAAGGCGAGGTCTAGATGAAAACACCTTTATTCAAAGTTCTTGTGTGTGGTGGGAATCGAACCCCCACTGTAGTTTTAGATGCTCTACCACAGTCAGTACCTACACTTAGGTACCTACACCTACACCAGTCACGATAGTATTTTTGTATATGACGGTATCGAACCCGAGACCTCCCGAACCAGAGTTTCAAGCGTTACGTATGAGCTATACTCTGTCGGTAATGTAATCTTGTGGTGATAGGCCTATATACTGGTTTGTTGCTTGACTTTTGTGAGAACGGTGGAATTATATCGATCAGATTTTTTTTTAGGAAGATTTTTTTGTACAAATAAAAACAAATTGTTGAAAAACAATTATAAATTTAATAAATCGATATTGCAAACATGGGTTTCGATTTTCGAATACATTCTTTTGAATATAATAGTTTGTCCTCAAAATTGTATATGAAAGAAAGCGTGCATCAAAATGTACCGTGCAGACGCGAGAATCTGCACGCGACAGTGTGTGACTTCTAGACGTGTTTCATATGAGGCAAATCCTGGTGAAGGAAATAGAATCCAAACAAAGAGTTTCTTTCCAAGAAACCGTCCAATTAGTCTGGCGCGTTGTCATGGTAGTTTAGTTTCGTTTGCTCTGGCTCTGGGCTTCTCAGTTTCGGTTCATTTCAACTGAAATCTCCGCCGTGACTGAGACCCTCATTCTTGTTGAACCGCGCATGCGCTAAACCTTCGCCTCGTGCTGTCGTTTCAAGGTGGGAGGGAATACTGCCGGCTTTTCGTTTCTCAAGCGCTCTCTACTATTTATTCTAGATCAGTAAAAAATGATATTAGGATAAGTATGAGTTTGAAGTATATGCATTTTGATTAACATTCTATTATTACTTTTTTTGTGGTAAACTTATTTTTTGCTAAATGCAACCGAAATTACACATTTTTGTATTGGAAGTACAAAGAAAAGTTTCGCTCGCTTTAGGTGGTAAAAATGCATGTTTTAAGTGATAATAAAGTAGGGCTTTACAAAATATCGATATCGATTAGTGTGAATATTTTCGATATCAATATTTGGCTTCATATTGAAATTTAGACAACAAATACAAAATTTCGAAATTTTGGTGGAGGTGCCGGGTCATAAAACGCGATTGTGAGATCGTAAAAATCATTCGTTCACGAGTAAGTTGAAAATGCTTCATATCACAACATCGACATTTACACAAAAAAATGCAAAATTTCGTATGGTGGAGGTGCCGGGTAGTCGAAATAAATTAATCCTTGCTGCTACAAGTGGAGGTGCCGGGTCATACAACGTGATTGTGAGATCGTAAACATAATTAAATGCATTTATGGTGATACCTTTACAAACCTATTTGGCCACAAATCAAAAAATAGTCCCACTCTTTTTTAATTTTTTTGTTTACAACCCTATTAAAGCAGTTTTGTACTACTCAAATGGATTCAACACAAAATTTTAAATAATTTTCGATCGTATTCGGCTCCAAAATGAATGTGTTGTGTGAGGTTTAACCAGTTATTCTAAGTCCATGGTTTAACCAACACTGCTGCCTCGGATTTGTTAGGTTCTATAACTCAATGGTTGTACACAACACGAAAGCTGATGTATAATAAGCTTTCGTGGCCATTGCTTGGTACTGTTTCTTCTGGAAAGCTGCATAGCATATTGGATAAAAATTAATAAATTCGTTTTTTCGCTACCATGTAAACAGAGCTGTCAACAATTGTCAATATTTAGCGAATTATCTACGAATTTATATTTCTACTCTCATCAGACGCAATGAGATAGTTTTATGGAACTATTCAGACAAACGTAAAATTTTAATTATTACTCGTAACAACCTGCTTCGAACGTGATCTTGAATGCCTAGCAAGTTGTTATGGCATCAGCTGGTATTGCACCGTCAGTCAATTCGTCAAGTGCATATCGCGATACCGGTTGTTCAACCGACGAGTGTCATCTGACAAATCCCGACAAGAGACGAGACTAGCCGAAGTGAAACGACAGACAGCCTCGAGTTGACAACGGAGATTGATTTTACCGAGCGAAACCATGGATACGCGCCCCCCTTAGTTTCATAGTTATGTTGGATTGATTTAATTACCGGGCACAAAGCTTCCATTAGCCTGGACCTCGACGTTTACTGCGCTGTCAAGGGGCAGCCTGGCCGGCCGTGTGGGACTTGATAAACATAACGTATGCGGTGTATTATTAAACAACATCAATGTACTCATTTATCGATTTAATAAGTCGGAAATTCTTCCCATAGTGGTGTAATTGATTTCCATATAATTTATTCATTGTCGTTTTACCTGAAAATTGCAATGACCGGTGTATAATATATTGAGTACACTTCGTTCATCCCATACTCTACTCAATAATGCAAATAATTTACAATAAATAGATAATACAATTTGCAATAATTTTCTGATGCAATGTTTGATGACAGGATGGGCCATATTAGTTATATTGACTTGCTCTTGATATAATTATATTTAATATGCAATATGTAGGACTTCATCCTAGCATTCACTTTATAACTGTCTGGATTGCCGGTGATTGGAATCAAACCCACAAATTGTCACATACTACGTGCTACAAGCTCTACAAGTAAGCTAATTAATCGGAGCATTCATCAATTTTCAGCCGTGTTATAGTTTATTGACATATAAAATACAAAGTTTAGATATAATAAATAAATAAATAAATTGTATTTAGAGTCTACCCACTCAGTTATATAACTGATTTTCTGTGGGGGACTTTAAACCAAAGCGACCAAGATATTTTTAATAGGAAATATAGCAATCAGATGGTATGGACAGTGCGAACACCCGCAAAATTGTTTTCTATTAAATTTAGGAACATCTAGTCATCTGACTTGTTAACTTCAAAACGTATGATACAAATTCATCACACCCTTCTTTGGTAATACCTCCCTCTAAACGAAGATTAATCGACACTAGTCCCACCCCCATCATTACAATGCCACAAGTCACACTCGATCCAGTCAGACTGACAGACTGACAGTGACAGTGACAGTCCGCAGATGACTCGTCCACCTTCTCAAAGCCGAGATCTCTATGCTCGGAACCGCTTTACTTGGAGAGAGGCTCATAATATGATATAGCAATTTCTAAACGTTTTGCCCGACCAATCTAACTCTTCACGTGGATTGATTTCGATTCTGCGATAATAACTGACAGCAATGTAACGTTTCATTGTTAACTTTCTTCCTCTCTTCATTGTCCGGCTAGCTGTCAAAGAAGTTCGCTACGATATCAATCACAGGCGCGGGTATATTCGCGTGCTGGGCCCAGCGAACTTCGCACGCCCACACGTGAGGCTTTCTCCGCGCATTTATGCTCATGGGACATAATAAAGAATATGTTTAATAAACTTTATCAGATCTCCGTGTCATGATGTTTAAAACATGTACATGATACAGCGCCTATAAACGATTCGAATCTGCTCGCTTCACACAAGGAATCAATTGTGCGGTCCGTATTCGGACAAATATCTTGGGGCTAGCGATGATGTGAGGATAAATCAAACAGCAAGCGCTCTGTCTCTATAACCAACAACGCTAAATGGTTCAAGTAAAACAGAATGAAACGAGAACCTTACTCAATTAAGATAGATTATTTTATTTAACCCTTTATCCTTCTGCAAATAACAACCATATTGTTAAAAAAAAAAGCAAATATTGTGTTACTCAAGAAAACCCTAAAGTATATGAAGTAAAGACAAAACCGGAATCATAAGTTCTGCAAACGTGTATTGTGATTTTGCAACATAACTTTATTCAATTTTTGTAAAGATTTGTACAGATTGTTACTCATACTCTGCAATACCGATCCATAGGCAATACACGAGGGGATTTGAACGAAAGTAAAACAAATCTTATTTATAAAATCATTTCTGACTTGAGGTGGAAATTGTAATGTCACAAACTTCATGAAACCCACTGTCTTAGATTATGATGATGATTCTTGTTGCTTAACGTCCCATAGTAATGCAATAAGGCTATCCGAGACTAGATTGTTAATAGATGACTATGAAGGACGATTACTAAAAAAAAATGCCTTAAGCGGGATTCGAATGCAAGTCTTCGTACAGCCATACGCTTCGGACCTGCACCCTAATCGTGTGCTACCGCGGACGACAGTTTTAGTATGCACAAGACATTTCTTTAAATATTTTAGTCCCGTAAATAAAGCTGGTATCGATTGGTTCTGTGGTTATTTATAGTTAATAAAAAACAGCACGATTTGCTTGGAATATTATCTGGCGCAAAGAATCAGCAACGCTCTGCCAAGGCCGCCATTATAAACACGCGAATTCTTTATGTCGGGCTGAGAATTTATAAGGGAAGGTCACGTTCATATTATTATTCACATTGTAAGTCTCGCCCTATCACAGATTTAAGTAAGCTTCTGCTTGCATGACCTTATTATAGCCTGTTATAGGGATAGTAAGTTAGCTGTCCGGAATGAACTATAGGGCTTTTTGTAGAACTCATTCGCGGCACTAATTTTTTTTAAATAAGATAATCACCCTGAATTAATCTTCAGTCAAGATTGCGGTCGACAGGAATTTACCCAACTTACCCAACTTACCATTTATGCAATATGCATGTATATATTTATTTGCCGTCTATCTTATTCAATTATAAAATATGATTTACAAATGTGTATCGCGTTTCTTGAAACGTGGTTAATCCGGCTCAGGAAATATTGCGTGAATGTTTTTTCGAGGTTCATTTCATACTTTATACCACACATTTTAAAAATTAGTCGTGGGAAACCTGCCCAGGGTGCAATGCATGCCCTTCTTCAGGTGTCTAACCTGGAATGTGGGAGACTGGGATTCAAACCCCGCTCGGGATAGATTAATTTGTAAGTTATGGATTGTATTAAAAATAAAAATGGTGTATTGGATTTAGGAAAATTGTGAAGGGATGTCGCAGGGCTGTCTGAGAGGAGTCGATCCCTTGCATGCGGTCAAAACCTTCAGTCAGGATTGCCGGTCTCGACAGTATTAGCCAACACTGTCGGTCTTTTTGACTAATACTTCTAGTTGAGTTGAATAAAATAAATAATACCGAAATAATGTGAATAATAGCCAAGTCCGGCGTGAAAGATATGATCATAAAATTCTTGAGTTGTATTGGTTGTTTTGTGCGCTTATATCACTCGACAGACCAGTTGACCAGAACGGACCACCTGAATGGCTCTGACTGAGTGCAGGTGTGTTTGTAGGTATGTCAGATGTACTCATAACACGTTCAAGAATAATAGTATTCATGTGTGGTGGAAAAGTATAGTCCGGCTTGGCTGATTTATAACTGTCATGCTTCAGTGCGTGCGAGCAATATAGCTTCGTACGGAATGGGACGATTTTTTAAAATGTCTAGTAAAATGCTGAACAATAATACCATATAACTTCAATTGACAAATATGGGAATTGCTTGTGTAGCACATGGCACATGTACATACATGGCTGTATGTAAGTTAAGAGTCTTTTATGTTTTAAAAAACTGCTCTATTTGTCTGGTAGAAAGGTATTGTTCGAGGAAGTTTTTTATCAGATTTTTTTCTTTTATAAGATTTTATAACTGCGAAAGTAGTAAACGTGGCACCATATATAACTGTAGTCAGAACCCAGAAAAAGAAATATCAAATAAAGATTGTTGAATACCGAATATATCCAAGATAATGTTACCTTACTGTTGGATGAGCCCGAGCAAACCAGGCTTTGACGCAGATTGCAGAGGTAAAGTCTGGATCACTTGGAAGCTCTATCTTTTGTCCTAAGAATGTGTTATTGCGCGATCATAGCATATTTTCCGAATAGTACTTTCAGTTTTCAATAACGGGCAGAAAATAAGCCACCAAACGGGTAATTTGTAGTAATTTCCCAAGCTTGAGCTTGTACGTGTAGGAGACAATTATTTAAAATCTTGAAATTCGCTCTGATCGCGCATTGGGCTCATATAAACAACATTCCCAAAAATCTAACATTTTTTGTCAAAATTGGAGGACTAAAAGTGGTTCTGTGAAATTAGCTGGATTTGCCGACCAAGTGAATTTTGAATTGGCATTAAACATTGTCAACAAACTTGTTCCAAACTCAAATAAACAAAACAAATAATCACAAACTGGGTACGTTATAACAAAACACACACAAAACTAAAATCTCGGTTTAAAATTGCAATATTTCGTGGTCTCCGTCTCTCCGACTCCTCTTATAAGCAAAGTCCGTGCCCGACGAAATATATCAATTTTGAAGAAAGCAACCAAGGGCTTGGTTCAGTGCATGTGTGCGTTTTATTATAAAGATAAGTAACTCTTTCCTTAAACCGAAGCTCATATCTTGTTACTGGGATGGGTACACAATAAATACGGCTGTATTTGTTTAATGTGCTACGACGGATTAATTTTTTTCAATTCATATTTTAATACGCTCACTAAGATTCGTCCCAAGTACCGCAATTACCATGTGAATGTGTCGACAGTTTCGTGTTCCCGCCGCCTGGATCGCTAGTGTCGGAAAGGGCGTCGCTTCGCTCAGTGGGGCCTGAATGACGAAGGTTTGTTCCATTTGAAGCTCGCCGACGTTAATCAAAATTCAAAAAACAACAACCACCATAAAAAACGAATAGGGTTGGAACGAATGCTCGTGTAGTGGTATCAATGACTGTTTACGATGATTGTAAACGTCAGGGCAAGAAACTTAACGGTCGGTCTATCAAGCAGGTTTATATTTCTCAAAGGGTGGTCTTCCTGGAGTAGAGACCGCCCGTATTACCTCGTTTTACGAATTCCATTTTATAGTTCATTTATTTTATTTTTTCGCTTCTTGTCTTTCGAGGGCATTTCGAGGTTTTATTGTGGGTAAGAGCGAGATGAGGTGTCCCCCCCCCCCCTCCCCTCGCGGGTCAAAGGATTGGGAAAGTTTTGCGTTAGAAAGTATATAAAGAAAGCTCTTTTATTAAACTGGAAAATATATACTTCACTAATTTAAAACTTTTTTAAACTAGCGACATTTATAAGTTATCCTTATATTTTGTTCGTTCCTTTGCAGATGTTTGAAGGAAAATTACAGACACCGAATGTTCAACATCAAAAACGACATTCATTCCCAAACAGACCAATTTTTGCCTCCACCTCACAATAACTCACAATATGGCAGCGACGCCATTCAACTTAGACTTCGGTTAAAGTTAATTAATTCTCGAATGAAAATGAAAATCGAAAAACACCGGGGCTTTGAAAACGTACCCGGGGGGTAAATTGGGGCGAGACGAGAGGGGAAGGAATATTGTATCCGCTGCATCCGTTGGTAGCCGTTGATCCTGGATGACTGGATCCTACATTGATTGCAAGGGTTTCAGTTATAATATAGCAGAGAATTGACAAGCTCGGGTACTGGTAGCAAAGATTATGTATTATATAATTATTCTAGCTTTCGGGGGGCATCACCACCTCTTGGTCACCAAAACCATTCTGTGTTATCTTTGTTGAGGGGCAATGTCAAAAAACAAACAGTATTTCAATCGAAGGTTATGTTCGGTTTTTCTTGAGACGTGTGGATAAAAGGACAGAATAGTGATGCATAAACGAGAGCTTCGCTTCCTAATAATGTAGTCTAATTTTTATATCAAGGGACACGGGTTCAACCCATCAAGGCAACTGCACATTCACAACACTTGCACTGACAGGGGCTTCAACAAATCTACCTCCATCATTCCCTGTGTTGTGACTAAATAACTTATTTTTTATCTAGATAAAGATAAAGATAATTCTCCAAAAGTTATCTGGATAAGATAGAAGATTAAGTGTAGAAAATTATTAGATAAAAGATAAAAATAATTATCTAGATACATTTGTTTAGATAAAAGATAATAATTATTGATTGACATTGACGTTTTTTAAAATATTTTTTCCCCCCAAGAACAGTTTTCTTTTCAATCGTAATATTTGTCTGACTTGATAAGTAAGTCATTACTCGGGTACGCACATTATAGTAGAAGTATTTTTCATTTAAAAAGGTAATTTTTTATTTTTTTGTCTGCATTATTGTTATTATTTTATCTGTAAAATGTTATCTGAAAGCTTAGATAAGATAAACTTTATTTTATCTAGATAATTGAAAAATATAACAACAAAAACTTATCGAGATAAGATAATAGATAACGAAATTTATCTAGATAGATTATTTAGATAATAAAAACGCTGAATCCCCCACTTATAGCATCAGGTTCGAACCTCTCCTAGTTTCGAACCTGACTCGATCATAAATCATGTTATGTTCCTGACCACGAGCCACGAGAGCACATAGGCTTCAGTTCCGCACAATTACTGCATCTTGCTAGGGTATTATCGCACGCTGTGTAACTTAGATAATATGACAGCTTTACCTCCTCAAAGCATCGTCCTCCTCTAACAGAGAAGGGAACGCCTATCACTAGTGGGGCTACGATGATTGCTGTCGATGCTAATCGAGTAGATGAGTTGGTGATTTTAAAGATGGGGAAACTTCTAGTATCGACATACATGACAGTCAGGATTCGAACGTGGATGAACCATGTCAATTACCACTAGACCAATTAACCTCTTTATACCTGTTTTTGAATTAGCAATGTACGGAAACTAAACACCATGAATTTATATCAAATCAGTGACTTTTTATATTTTTGGTGGAGTTTTTAAAAATAATTTTGGGTTATTTTGGATTTTAATAAAATTTAAAATTATTCAATATTTAGAACAAATCAATTTTTTTTTTAAATTACCAATATTTTGCATCATTTTTACCTCGAATAAAAACAACGGTCTAAATTCATGAAATTTCCGGATGAACCAAAATATTCTTGTGTTTAACCCTTTGATGTGCATTTTGAAACTGCTCTAATAAATTATCTACCGCAAAAATACACATTGATTAAGATGTGTGTATTCAATTGTCAAAAAAGAGGCTACTGAGATTTTTTTTCAAATTTACACAATAAAATCTTAAAATTTCATGTACATTACAATTGTTAACACGGGTTACATCGACCACGGACTACCACGCCTTCTTCTCGCTTCAATCCAAACCAGTCTCTCTTTGATACCTTTAAACAATCAGAACATGGTAGAAATTAATAGGAACTACCGTACACCAGGGACCCGCCTATGATTGGTATAGGTGCGTGGGCGAGTGATTGCGTGGGTTTGTTTATTAATAGTCTCGAGGGTAACGCACTGCTACAGTTTCGAGGTTCTTGAACCTAGTTAGCGCTTCAAGGTGATTACAAAAAAACAGAAACAAAACTCTAATAAAAAAGAAGTAACAGTAACTCCGACACTTAAACAAAGCTATACAGCTTATTTCCTGGGTAATGAATTCGACTTTTGACCTGGTCGGGGGCGCGGGAGGGGGAGGGGGGGGGGTCATTTCCCTCACGACTCGTCGGTTACATTGGAACTCAATTTATTGGGGGGTTCGTTGTAAAAATACCTGCTTCAACTGCAGCGCTATGTGACCATAAAGCGATCATTGGTTGTATTATATATATGTACATTATATAAAATTACCGTACTTTTACGTCACGGATCCAAAATGCGGTCACAAGTGTTTTATGAACGTTATTTAGTTGAAATTCAAGGTACCGTTTTTTTTTGTTGTTTTGTCGTCGTTTTGTTGCTCTTATAAATTTAGTAGTAAAAAAACAGTAATTTATATAGATTCCTGAATGAAGCAACAATAACCGAGGAATGTATTTGATTTTTATATTATTTAAGTTTTTCGATTAGGCTTGGCTGGAACTCAATTTATGTGCAGTTACACCTAGTCGCACAATTATATTTTTAATTATTATAGTATTGTATTTTAATCATAATTGTGTGGGTTACTCATGAAATAAACGAGAAATAGCAATAACAGTATTATATAAACACTATTTCAAAAGAAACTTTAGTAGAACAGGTAAATGATATTTAACAAATTAATTGAACTTAACACTGTTCTTAGGTAGGTAGACAATGTCTGCCTGTCGAAGAAAAGTGAAACTTTTCGAAATATTGCAATAAATTAAAAACTTATTTTCCCACCTAAGAACAGTGTTAAGTTCAATTAATTTGTTAAAGATATAAACACTGTTCTAAAAAACGCAATTTCACTACAATTAATATAAAATAAAATACATATCGCAACTTAATTTGAAAGCTTTCAGTGAGGATAGCTTCTGGATAGTCTTGCTGTAGCACTGAGCCTTATCGACCGGTCGGTACCGGATAAAGATATGTCCAATGTCCGTCCCCCTCTGTGAGTACGTGGTCAGAGTAGGTCCAAGCCAATACTGTTAGTGGCCCTGCAGTTCTCTGGGGGATGTTCCCGGGGCTAGTTTATGGTAGGCCTATAGGGCGAGCCTCTCCGGACTTTCCTGAAGAATATCTTGGTGGAACCTGCAGCTGGCACAGGTAGGCTTCACAGGTGAAGTGTTCCTGAATGAACACTTTTCCTCTGGGGGGGAAGGGGCATTTGATTTATTAAAGTGCACGGTTGAACAGACTTTCAAAAAATTAAGGACGAACGAAACCCGTTCTTTCTTATTACTTCTTTATTGACAACGGAATCAAGATCCCACAAGGTGCCATACAATATTAGCATTGTGTTCCTGTAATGAAATTGCTAATAATGAATAAATGTACGCACCTTGGCACTTTAAAATGACATTGAATCTTGATGATTTTGAACTTGTTTACAGAATCCAAATCATGAAAATCGAAATACTTAAAAATTATATCTCAAACCATTCATGTGTGTTTTCAAAAAAATATAACAAGAATAAGCCTACATCTCTGATTGTGGTGGGTATTGATGTTTGTGAAGTTAAGGGGCAGGGGGGGGCATAACCCTCCCCAAGGTACGTCTTTGATCAACAATGGTGAAACGTCAGGCCACTACAACAGAAGTAGGCTGCGTGCCTTTGTGGAGTATGTGTAAATCTGATCATATTTCAATTCCCACTCCCTCTTACTCTCAATCAAAGTTATCTATCAAAATCATTACTTTGAGTACACACTTAGAATGTTATTACTAAGAGAGCAATTCAAAACCCAATTCCAAATATCCATTCGATATAATGAAATATGAAGGGATTCTTTCCCTTTACGATCATTTTGAGTTTGCTATGACGTGTTGGTTGTTGGGAGGGGATGGAGACGAGGGGGTGGAAAGTGAGGGGTTTAGGGAGAGGAGAGGAGAGTGTAAGAGGATTCGGATGAGAGAGGGTGGGATTTCTACGTCGCATTCTGGTACTCTCAGCTCTGCCCTATCTCGAGGCTATAATTGCATTGTAAAGTGTTGCTTTCACCGAGATCATTACGTAAACCTAGGTTAGGTGGGAGTATCTAGGGAGAGAAATCAGCGTTTCCTAAGAAATCACTAACAAACTTACACCACAAGGGGTAGACCTTATGAAAATCAGAGTACCAAAACTGGTTGGAATACGTTAAACTCTTTCTAGAGGGAAACCTTATACATGGACAATTATTGCATGCTCCTCTAGTCTAACTAAGTATTTTGAAGTTAGGGTTGTTATAAAGGGAATTCCCAAGGGTGTAAAGAAGAAAAAATCTTTGCATTCGCATTAAAAAACAAATACACATTTTCAGTCCGGATTGCCAGTGACATGAATCTTCCGGCGACCTACCGAAATAGAATCTTTTTCTTGTCGGTCTCTTGATGTGTACTCTTGTAGTGTACTTTACAAACATATTTTGAGAAGCTACATAATAAACAAGTTTTTTTCCATTGAGGGGTATAAAAGGATTCATGGGGTTCTTATTCCTATGACAGCTGCACAGTGAAAAACTTATTTCCATAAGAAGCTGGACCTCGGCTTTCTTAATTGTAACTTGTGAGCTTGACTAAGCCCTCTGCACCAAATAAATTAACATCTTGGTCCGCTTCAAGTGCAAGCGTAAGATATTGCGTACAATGAATTTAATTACGAATTATTATTACTAGGAAAACGCTTAAGTCCCGCCGCGTTGTTGGATGAGCGTAATTGGTGCATAGAGCTGCCATGTGTTATGCGGATTTTCTGTTGTTCTGTGAAAAAATCATTACTAAGTTGAAGATTTTTTTAAAAATTAAATTAAATTAAATGAAAAATTAACTTAAATTTTAAATTTTTTAATTAATTGTAATTTAAAAAAAAGGAAAAAATCGTAATATTGAAATTTTCATAAGAAATAATTATTCGATTGCGCACAAATTTTACACAAATATATGAATTTATAAAATTAAGGTTCTGTGAAAAAATCATTACAATCGGTTAAAGCATGTAGGTGTTATAAGTCGAAGAAAGTTTTTAATCAATCGAAAAAAAAATCGTAAACTTGCGTTTTTTATGAGAAAAAAATTTCCTCCGATTGCGCTCAAAAAATCGTGTGCAGTTCTAAGTTCAGAGATTTCGAAAGAGGCCTTCCATGAAATATTCATCCGTACATCTTGGAGTATCGGTTTAGCCGTGAATCGTGTTAACAGACACACAAAATACAGAAAGAAAGAAAGAAAGAAAAAAAACATTCCGGATCTTTTTTTCTCCAGTGTAGTGAAATGGAATCTTCGCTTCGCTCTCGCTACGCTCATCAATTACCCTTTTATTCACTTCCTTTCTCTCCGTGGGTCTTCACGGTTTTTGTTGGTTCGCTATGTGGATGTCTATATAAACACGTAAGAAAAAGAGAAGATTATGCTTCATCCATTTTGTTTAAATGTAATGAAATATGAACTTCAAAGAATTTTTATGAAGCAGTTAACAACAGGATTTGTATTCAATGTCCATACTCATGATTTCTAATTCTAACCCATCTTAGTTGTATTATCACGTGTGTAAAGGCTTGTAAACGCAGCACGAACGAATGCCCTATAGCTCGACACAAATGAAGACTACCACATGGAAAGTTAGTTTAATGTTTCTGTTTATGGTCGTCAGTTGGTTACGGGCGGTAGTCGAGTGCCCAAATGGTTTGATTAGGCTGTCAGATTGATCCCATTTAGCGCACGGATGCATGTCAATGAAGATGATGTACTCCGGCTGGCTCCGGGCGTAGACGATAAAGAGATAAGGTGTTTGGGATCCGTGCTCTTTGCTTTCGGTTCTAAGCCAATGGGGGGAGCGGGAATCGTCAAGTAGGCCTCTAAGAGGTTTATTCTATCGTATGAGCGCAGTTTGGAAGTTTGACGGCGTTTCAGGGGAACGTTTTGAATAATTTATTTACGCACAGGTCTTACCTTGAAATTTCTTTGGATGGAACACAGAGAGAATCAAGATAAAGGGGGTCATATCCAAGGGTAGCATCGTAGAGTATAGATATATAACCCTGTGGACTAAACACGGCAAAAAATGAATACGATTTTTTTTATGGAATACATATTATGTACCGACACATTACCGATTAATATGTACCAAAAATATTAGTGATGTGGATTTACCGTAAATTTAAAACTCGGATAAACTGTAAAATCGAAAAATGTTGATTTTGGACATATTAGCAAAGACGTAAATAGTGGAGGATGGTGTATTTCAATTGAAAGAGCATATATTCAACTTTATATTCGTGTTCCATACAATGTACAAACTGAACAATAATGTATTAATTTAATTCTCTTTGTGTGGTTATATAAATAAATAAAATACAAAATATTAATTAGATTTGAATGAATGATTTAGCCTACTCAGCTATTGAAATAGACTGAAGTAAGTCTAGCTACAGAAAAGCTCATTTCAGATAATATATTGATTGAATTTTTTTAAAAGTGTTTATTGACCTTTTTCCACTGTCTGTATTCGTGTTGTGTAGGTTCTTACAGTTTTTTTTTTATTTTACCATTTTACCGACTTGCTCGGTAAATTTACCGTAAATTCTTTGACCGTAAATTCTAGACTCACCGGTAGCACACCGAATCAATACGAGCTAGACCGGCAATCCCTGCCTAAACAGTTTCGTAAGTTTTCCTTAGTCAAAAAGTGAATCCTGGGATTTTCTTT
Source organism: Sweltsa coloradensis (assembly GCA_024449915.1). Classification (NCBI taxonomy): domain Eukaryota; kingdom Metazoa; phylum Arthropoda; class Insecta; order Plecoptera; family Chloroperlidae; genus Sweltsa; species Sweltsa coloradensis. Next base: position 617,007 of record JAMZAV010000038.1, on the reverse strand, counting down.
TGAAAATCATTACCAAGGATCTCCCCTCCCCCTTCCGCACCATCACGTAAAAACAGTCAAGTTTTCTGTACTTATGTAAGCATTTCAAAACAAATAATGTATTATTTTTTTGTCCTTGGGTGCTCTTATATTACAAAACGCATTGCTATTTTGGGGGCTCATGGAATGGAGGTGAACTTATTTAAACATTTACAAATATAGCCCCTTTCCGAACATAACTTCCAGAGTTTCTTGCAGCCGGTTTTTTCATGGTTATAGGTCGGCTTTAGAGTTGACTTACGGCTCGGTATCCATGTGTGGTTAACACCTTGCTCATGTGTGTAGGTTATTCAGAGTATTTATGTTACATGTTATAACTGGCAGTGTCACACCTAACTTAGATCATTGTAGTCCACATTGGACGCATGGGCCAGGTTTCAGATAATATATTATGCACACTACCTTGCTTGACGGCTTTCTTTCTTGCGGGCTCCAGCCCATGGGTCTAGCCTATATGCAGATGTAATCGCGACCTTAGAGGTGGCCCAGGGCCACTTCATCAATTTCCTTTAGTAGTATCAAGTTTAGCGTAAAGCCAAGTGTCACTATAAACGTCATTGTACTGACAGTGTTGTTATGTATATTAAGTTACTTGAGTGGGCATATTATTTTGGAAGTGATACGCAATGTTTATTTTATATATTTATTTTTATTTATTTTTTAACGTCCATCATATCCATTAAAAAAATTATTTACAAAGGAGGTCAACTAAATAAATCTAATAATTACATAGATGCAGACACAACAATGAACTACAGTTAAGTAAGTAAATAATATTTGAAATACCAATATTACAACAATGTATTAAAACAATGATTTTGGTAACAAATTCAAAAAGTATATTAAATACAATTAATTAATGAACCAAATATTTCGCGGCAAAACTGGACCTACCAATTCACTGTAACAATATTCAAGGTGCACGGGGAAAAATAAATATAACCAACCATTAATTAATGTTATTAATGTAAATGCGAATGGCATAATATTTTGCATTAACAACGCGTGGTTATTTTCTCGTAGGGATGCCCGCTGTAGGGTACACATCGGCTCTACCCCTACCCGGTGTGACCCTCTTCAGGTAAATTGTTTTTGAGTTATTGAAGGGAATGTCCCAGGGCTGTTTAAACGATTCAATCACTATAGCATTCACGTTTATGCCTAAAGAAAATTCTAGAAAAACTTTGCAGTCAGGGTAGCGGAATTCGAACTCGGTACCTCCCGAATCAAGTTTCTCTCGTTACGCTTGTGCTCACTGACAGTTATACTTAAATATCCTACCCTTGGTGATAGAGAGGCTACTGGTTCAAGTCTCTTCCATGAGACAAAAACAGAAACAGCTTGTACCTGTTTACTTCCAACTCAACCGGAAGAGGGATATTTCAAAGGAAATCAGGCTGAGTTTTCCCAATCATTGTATACATACATTACATACGGCTACAGCAAATATTATTTTGAAAGATGTTTGGTATTAGTATACAGTAATTAGCATGCACTGTTCAGGATAAACACAAATTGTTATCACTGAGCCAAGAAGCAATCAGTGATTGTGAAATCGTATTGGGTAAATAATAGTTTAGAATTTCCTAAGTCGTTCCAATATCTCTCAATTTCATTGATCGCGAAATACTCCCGTAGGTGTAATTGATTTTTTGGAAATCAATCCAGAAATTATAAAATCCATCTCAGCGGGGTATCAAACCCCGGTCTCCCAATTACCGGATGGGTGTTAAAAAAATCTGGATTGATTTCCAAAAAGTTAAAATCAATGAAGTGTTGGATTACTTGCAGGCACGTCTCAAAATGTGTGTTAGTGTTTGTGAACACCTTGTCACATAAATTGGTTTAACTTTTGTTTTTTTATGGCAGTCGTGATATGCATGGTGTTAAGTAGAGAATATTGAAACTTCCCCTATTATATAATTATACGTCCTGTATTAGAATGGCCCTGTGGCAGAGGCGGGTTCCACGGTGGGGTGGGTGCTGCATGCAAGGAGGGCGTCATACTTTAGTGTGACAACCTCTGCAGCCGCGTCTCATCGTGAACTTGCACAACGAATACGATAATACGACACTCAAAGCATTTGTGCTAGAATAATTTTGTAACTAATATCATAAAGATTCACTACAAGAATTAATTAATATATCCTAGTCGAGATCTCTGATGAACTGTAGGTTGGCCATACAAAACATAAAAAATTCAACCAAAGCTATAAACAAATACACCTAATACTGTCTGATCATGATCTGATGTATACAATAACGTTACCTACATAGGCCCAAAATTATGAATTGATGTGGGATTTTATTATGAGAGTATGGAAAGAAAACACAGTGGAGGATTTGAGGATATGTGTAAAAAGTGCATGACAAGGTGGGCTGTAGAAAATACAACACAACCACATAACATAACATACTGCTGCAATCTTAGCAGACTGATATTCAAACAATATTTGATATTTCTCTAGAGCAGAGGCCTACTCGAATCTGCTTAGATATTTAGTGAGTGTTTTAGATTGATCGTTAGTTATTCAACTCAGTCTACACTTCACTACAGGACGTACAGGTATATAGGCAGTTTAATTAGCTCAGACCTGAAGCGATCGCTTCGAAGATTGATTATACAGTCGGGGATCAATTTTGCGCCATGTTTCGTTGGCAGCAGCTTATATAGAGTGTAGACAGATATCATATTTCCTTTCACCATTGATAATCAGTAATGTGACTAGGGAGGGAAAGGAAGAGGAGAGAAGAAAAGATTCTAAATACAAATTTATCTATTGATGTATATTTTAATGATATAATTAGGTGTTGGAGTGAGAGTTGAGATTTTGTTATTCGTTTCATTCCAATTTAAGATCAATAATTATTAATTGACGATTAGGTAATCTTTTTCCCTTTAACTCAATGGGATATCCGAGTTTCCTCTGATTTATTCTATGGTAATTCCTTGGAATGACACGAACCAACCCTTTTAGTACAAATCTCCTAGAGTTGAGAGCCGATCCATCTAGAGTTATTCAGATCAAAGAAAACCATTTACTTTATCATTCTAAAGTGCTCGATTTCAATTATCTTCCTTCTTTCATTCGTGGGAAATAACGAACACATGAAAGGAATAAGACGCGATGTTTTATTTTCCCAATAAAACCAAGTCCTCTCAGCTCTAGTGGGAGTGGAAGTAACTAACTAGGCTAGGGCATATCTCTTGAAGGTGTTGACCGAGTCAGGATTGTCAACGCTGCTCTAAAAGAACGCCCGATCTGCATTCCCAACGGTTTTATCTTTATAAGAACGCTTATATTACAATTATATTTCTCGCAATCTAAAAACATCGTCATTAATTTCATATGCGTAGATAAAACCTTCAAACGAAGGCGCCAGGGCTATCAAAACTCTTATCAGTTTTATGTGTAGTTTGCATTCTTTTCTGTAAGTGATATGCATGGGACAAACTGAAAATACCGGTGTCGAATAACCAAAAGCAGTGTGGGAGGGATTAGAACTATAGAATGGCAAATGCTGATTTGTGCTCTCAGCTAAAAGTAATTACGTGATTGCGATTAGCTCACAGTGAACACCTTATAAGGTAGCATTCAGGCAGTCACAGTGGGGTGTTATTATACGTGAAACTGAGTCATGATGAAGGTCTCTTGTCGTCGATGTAAGTCACTGCTAGGAACCTCGAATAGAATTAAGTTATTGCTATAGGAACCTGGAATATAACTGTAGTGATAGCTACATGAACCTGAAATATATCTGTAATACTGGATAGGATTAAGAATCTGGAAAAGAAATATTGGTGATTGTGATAATTATATAACAAACTAAAAAACAAAACTCAATAGTGGATGAATTAAGATTTAGCGGTTTTCATTCGAATTGGCGACGAGCAAAAATAATGTCTTAGACTCTACTGGATTCTACTTATAGTGAATTACATTTGGTAACAAAGATAGCCACATGTTGTGCCCATGCGCTAAGACGCAATTATTTGTATACATGAGATGTTATTACAGTGATGATCGAGACAAAGTTTAAAAGTGTTGGTGGTAAAATAATTGGGACAGTAAAATTAATATAACTAACGAATAAAATTCAGTTTCAGTTCACAAATACCAAAAACAGAAAATTCTTCACGAGTTCATTTATTTATTATGAATAAGTATATTATAATTTATTAATTATATTCAAATTTTACAAAAATCAAAATAATATTTTAATAAATACAAAAAATCAAATAGAATGCAGGAGTTATATTATTCACAGTTGTTATTTCTTTTGCATTGAAAAACGTAGAAGGTTATCAGATCAGAGTGGCCCATCCGTCATTTAGATCCTCCACGTGTAAGTTATTCAAATTACATTTGCTCCCATATACGCCAACTAGTTGACACACATCTTTCTCTTCGCCCTTCCCTGTTTGTTTGACTCACTTATCAAAAGTAAGTCAATCATAAACAATATCAAACCGAAACACACGCACTCGCCTCGGTTCAATAATTTATCTGAGAGGAAACGCCATTCATTTCAACAGGACGAGGTCAAAGTTCGAGACTATATTTATAGTCGAAACTAGCGCCGCGAAAAACGTTGTCATCTTAGTTAGCGTTCGGTGATTCTTGTCATTGTTTCTCTCAAGACAGAATTATGTGCGTACTTTCGTGGTCGTCCGCTCCTTTAGATATTAACATGTCAGTGTTGATTGGCCAGCAAGTTGCAACACACCTGAACGCTGTCACTTTAAGTTAACAATTAAATTAACTCGCGTTGTTGTTAATTTACAGTTTTTAGGTCATGGTGTTTCTATGTTTCCTTACTTTGCCTCTGAGACTAACGTGAAATGAAATGTCACAATTTATCACACGGTGATTGCTGTTATTCTCAATGGCGTATTCATTTAATGGGCGGTGTTCTTGGGGTGGTCCGTGGTCGTGCCTAGCGCAGCTTAGCATCCAGACGGGTTTATTGCACAAGTAAATAAACAATTTATTTCAATGGCAGACTGTTTGTCTCCCCCCCCCCCCCCCCCCCCCGCGCCAATGTAGGCCTGGAGAGGAGATATCATATCATGCAAGGTACGGGTGGGTACCACCGCCGACCCCAACACACTGCACGCGACGCAACTTCTACAATACCACACTCGGTAATTTGCATGCAAATTATTAAACTTGGATTGAAATATGCTCGAGGAATTGTTTTTTTTATGGTAGGGAATAAAGACAAGTAACTATTCCGTATAAGGTGAGGTGAATAATGGATAGTTTAAAGATTCCCAGATGACCTTTGTTATATTTACAACATTATAGGTGTTATTAAATCTTGAGTAATTAGTTGCGTGATGCAAAACCTGGCCCATTCTGTACTAAATCATCGCAAATGTTTGATAAGATTAAAAAGTAATTCTTGTAACATGACATTTGCATGTTTATACCGAGCACGGTCAAATTAGTTAAGAAAATAAATGCCTTATAAGGGGAGCATCGCTTGTATACGTAAAGCTAATTATTCAAACTTCTGACAGGATATGTCTGAGTAACTTATCTTCATCGTTTATCCCTAAGAATAATATATTTTGTCAAAACAACACGTTTTTGTAATTTATATTAAAAGCATGAATTTTTTAAATTAATATTTTTTAAATGTGACTATAATTAACTTTCCAGTATGATTTGAAAATAAAATACATAATTATTGTTTGAATATGTTACATGTTTCTGCAATGTGGTTCAGAAATCAGAAGCTACTTTCCCTCCTTCTTGGCTTGGTATATCGATATCATCGACACCTTCACAAATCACAAACCGTGCTAAATCTTCAGTTGACGCTTAGGGAATAGCTAGATTTCCTTCTGGCTACTTGACTGTTACTTTTATCAAATAATCTCCCCTATTAAATAATTCTCCTTCCAGCCTAATAGGGGAGAGAGGCAATCTATTTGATACCGATGAGAAGGAAGGCTCTTTCCTTGATGACAATGGGAGATTCCTAAGGGGCAAAGCACGAGCACGGGAGTAACTAAAACAGGGAACTTCAAAGGAGAATACTCAAAATAATTCGCCGTGCGTTGATTTTTTGGTGGAGGTGCCGGGTAATTCTTCCACGTAAAAGGTTCGTCTCTTGTTCCCGCAATCGAAATGGCGGAGGCTACGGTAATATTTTAAAACTTTCTGGAGTGCTAATTACTCCCCCCTCCCCCCTTACCCCAGAGTAACCCAAACATTCTGTATCATTCGTGTTGAAGCACAACCTGATACACGCACGCACAGACAGACATATGGTTTGATTTTCGCTCTACCAGATGTTTGTGTGTGTGTGTGTGCGCGCCAAAAATCCCATACAATACATGAAGACATATAATTCCTTTGTCTTCTCCAACCTTAACTACATTACTAGTATTATTTGTTTATAGTCAAGAAAAGTTAATGTTGTAATTTAATTTTAAGAGTTAAAATTCAAAAATATTTTAATTTGTGTTGAAAATTATCTCTACATGGTATCTTGCACAAACAAATTATCATGCAAATTCTAGCTCGTTTATGCTCAAGTTTCCAAAAGTTTTCAGACTACTTTTGAGAAGTTTTATCTAACATGGCCAATCCAATTACTTCTTTCTGTCTCTTTGCAAACTAAACCAGCTAGGCTTTTAATTCTAGATGTGGCTGTATATCCTTACATCGCCGACTTTCGTCGCCTATTAATCTTGGGATTGTCTTGAATCTATCGAGTAGGTCAGGCTCATCCCAACATCACTCAGTATTCACACAGCGTTGTTCGACTTGGGTGAAACAGTGCAGACTTTTGAGAGTTCTAGTTCTAGCGCGTATCTAAAACTGCGAAGACGAATGAACGTTCTCAAATGATAGGTGTGTACACATTAATTACTTTCTTAGAAAGTTGATACAATATTGCCTTCTAAGGGAGCAGAAGAGATTTGCATTTTTTGGAGAGAACTGAGTACTTTCTGAAACCAGGAAGCATTGTGTTTATATACAATTTAGCATAGTTGTTAGAAAAGAGGGAGCGAAGCTACTTAATCAACACACCGTCGAAGATCTACAAGAATAAAATAATCCGCCGTGTGTCGATCTTTTTGGTGGAGGCGCCGGGTTGTTATGGCAAAACTTGTTTCTCGCCTGTTCTTGCATTCAATACAGGCGCACGAATTTTATAACGTTTGGGGGGGGGGGGGAGGTGGGGGTTGGCACACCCCTTCCCAATTATCAGGGTCACCAAAACATTCTGTACCATCCTTAGGCCTATTTAAGACCGTTGTTCGAGCTTGGCCCAACTTATTTTTCATTGCGTGTAGTATCGCAAGGGGCAAAGCGGGGAGGTGAGAGTTGCTCTCCCTCACTGCAAGAAGACACCCTCCCCTCACGCCGCTCACGCCATGGCCGACTTGTCCGAAAAATTTGAAATTTTGGGAGGTTGTTAACAAGGGTTTGCGGATACCGCTGTCAAGACACTTTTCAATATTTCAAATATTTGTCTCCTACACAGGCTTGGGAAATGACACCCACTTATGTCACTGGGGGCATACTTACGGTAAGATATTTTTAAAAGTAAGCGATATTTAAAAAATGTGTCTTGACAGCGGTAACAACGCATTCAAACTTGACATACTGGTAAAAACCGCAAACCGATAGGACAAACGATAGAGCTTGAATGTGATTTTGAATAAACCCATGCGTTCTGCAGCAATACCTGATTGGATTGAGCTCATCCAACGGTCTTAAGACCATATTAGTTTTAAAGTTAGTAGAGTTCATTATAATATTTAAAACACTTTTAGTGGTCTTAAGACCGTTGGACCGTTGGATGGAATATCGGACACATGTGATGTTAGTTCGTGGTCAACACGGGATTGAACTAATACTCGTATTTCATTCTATAACATCAAGTCTACAACCAGACACAACATGTATTGTTGCTTACACATTTAAAAAAATCTGCAGACTTTGGTGTTCTGGGTACCATCACTGGAAACATAAAACGTAAATTCTTCTCGGTAGGGACATTGTTTTGCTCCGACACTTAAATACCAGTACACACCTACTTGATAATGTTCTTTCTGCAAACAACCAAACCCACAAAACGATCATTATTTCCCAACACCTTTCCTAGAACTAGCAGGTGACTCTTATGTTGGGTATTTAGGCCAGCTTTGCACCGATCATGCTCGGAGGAAGACTGCTTGCGCGCACATAGTTTGCTGGATTCTGGTAATATTATCGCATGTCTCGGTCTCTGTGAGGTGCAGCAGCCTAGGGGTCCAACTTCCTCCTTCCTTCACACAAACAATAGCATGTTCTTCTCTGCCGGATGCGGGTGTCCAGTGTTTGTTCACACTTTGTATTTGTTTTGAAATTTGTAAGTACTTGTTAATATTGAATACAGGTTTTGCTTTAGTTAAAAAAAGTATACAAAACTCCATATTATTAATTAGACAGCTCATGTAGGTTTTCAAATGAAATTTAGGTTTCTGGATAATCGCAGCCAGAATTTTGCAATCTGATAGTTTACACGGTTTACGTAAGTTATTCAAAGTACTGGACAGTGGCTTTAATTTGTTAGATTAAGAATAATACCACGTATAGTTTTTTTATTTGAGATTTTTCTCGAAAGCGGGAATTTGCGATTTTTATCGTACTTTTGACAACACAATCATGCTGATTTGCTTTCTTTTTTTAAACATAACTTTTTGATAGAGTATGAGCGAATATTTAGGTGTTATGAGTTGAACTGTGATTGGTTTAGCATGCACGTTCGCTTATCGATATATAAAAAAAAACACTCGTTTTTCAATTTCGTAACAACTTTTTACGCCGTATTATGATCCGATCTGCTCTTAAACTCACGACAACTCGTATGATCGCCTATCTGCGCATGTCTTCATGAAACAAGAGCCCGAAAGCGAGAGAGCGAATCGGAAACTTGAGCCACTCGAAACTGATTTCACATGATTGGCTCAACGAGCTGTGAAACCCTGTTTGTCTCGTTCAGTTCGTGCCCTCGGGTTACCTAGCGGCGCCACTAATAACCATCTGCAACGAGCGACTCTTTTAAAAACACAAACACTTTTACAGTGGGACACAGGAAGTGTAGTGTACCCACGTGAATTATTGTTCACCTTATAGGGGGAAAATTGTGTACATATATGTGCATCGGCTCGAGCCTCCAGCACACGAGTTCGTAGTTACCATTCACTGTAATTATCTTGGCCTGGTCGGACTCGGGCAGATATAAGTACTTGACTCGACTCGACTTGAAGCTGGTGATGGAGCGTCTAATAAATAGTGATCGGGCATTGTAAGGAGCGCGAAAGGAGGGCAACAGTTTGCTCCCTCAGCTGAAATGTGCGACCAAGTCACACATCTGTGTTCATAATGATAGAATACACAGAGGTAAGGAAGTACCCAAAGAGGGAGCGAAGCATTTCGTTTATAACGTTTGTTATTCTTGGTGGAGGTGCCGGGTTTATAAAGATTTCCTCTTTCGATGATGCTCCCTCTTCTGAAATGTGCGAGACAAGTCACACATGGTGCTGTTGTTCTGTGTTCATAATGATAGAATAAACAGGGGTAAGGAAGTACCCATATAGGGAGAGACACTTTTCGTTAAAATATACGTTTGTTATTCTTGGTGGAGGTGCCGGGTTTATAAAGATTTCCTCTTTCGATGATGCTCCCTCTTCTGAAATGTGCGAGACAAGTCACACATGGTGCTGTTGTTCATGCAATGATAGAATAAACAGGGGTAAGGAAGTACCCATATAGGGAGAGACACTTTTCGTTAAAATATACGTTTGTTATTCTTGGTGGAGGTGCCGGGTTTATAAAGATTTCCTCTTTCGATGATGCTCCCTCAGCTGAAATGTGCGAGAGAAGTCACACATGGTGCTGTTGTTCTGTGTTCATGCAATGATAGAATAAACAGGGGTTAGGAAGTACCCATATAGGGAGAGACACTTTTCGTTATTATATACGTTTGTTATTCTTGGTGGAGGTGCCGGGTTTATAAAGATTTCCTCTTTCGATGATGCTCCCTCAGCTGAAATGTGCGAGAGAAGTCACACATGGTGCTGTTGTTCATGCAATGATAGAATAAACAGGGGTAAGCAAGTACCCATATAGGGAGCGAAGCTTTTCGTGATTTTACAACGTTTATTATTGTTGGTGGAGGTGCCGGGTTTAGAAAGATTTCCTCTTTCGATGATGCTAGCTCCGTTACCCACAAATATTTATGTATCATCCTTGTTGAAGGGCAGTGTCAACAAAAAAGTGCATGTCAATCGAAGGTCATGTTACATAACATTTACATTTATTTATTAGCTTACAGGTATACAAATTTTTGTATGGTGGCAAGGTCCAATATTAACATTTAAAAATACTAAAATATACAGTTTCATAATATTACAAATTTTACAAATTTTCCAAAGAACTTTTAAAATGTATTGGCCCATCTTTCTGTACAGTGCTTTCAGGTAACAAATTCCGTGTTCGACTCATGTAAAGACGCACGAACGAACAGAAAATAGTACGCATGTATCAGCTTTGCTTCCTTATTGGTGCCATGGGTAAGATGCATCGTGCATAAAAAATAAGTGAACAGAGTAATATAGCCGTATGTTTTGGTATTCCATTCCAGCATAGTAGGGGGAGGATAGTTAGAACAATGGGGTTGGTAATTTATAACCAAAACAGCTGATTAAGGGGAGTAGAACCTCATAAATTATACATTTCCTATTGACACGTAGGAAACGAATGAAATTGTGTTTTAAATTCAGTTTTACGTGGGAAGTGGATAGGGGTGGAGTTGCAAGGGGTTGTTACGAAATCAACATATTATATCCCTTCTTGCGTGTCTTTCACGCCCTCTGACGAATGTTTTATTTCACCACATGTTTTCTTTAGTTGAACTTTTTTCATGTCGTTCGAAATACTTTCCATACATAGCCCACATAGTATATTTCATTTTATTGTTTATCCTTGTCATTACATTAAAAAACAATTAAGAAACTTCGTCGACACTAGCAAATATTTTGCTAAAACACTTATAAGTCTTAATTTGTGGAAAAAAATCTTGTGATTGTTTATGGAGACTCCAATACACTACCCCAAGAAAATAAACACTGCGTTTAAAAATTGATCTAAATACATTTTGAATTCATCTAATTGTGCACAATACTAGGTTAAATTTGAACGCGATTCTACGTATATGACGACGTTTAAATCCCTGGATGCGGCTGCGTTTGTCGCCGACCCGACCCTATACAACGTGAGCTAGGAGGACACTGGGAGATAATGTCGCCTATAAATCCCCGGGTTGGGCGTGTCTCCTCTTGTTTCTTGTATCTCCTCTCCTCTCCTCTGACTTATGACATCATCCGTCTGACGAGACGGCTGTGTTTTCAATCGTCTCGCTCAGATTCATTCATAATATTTGTCAGGGTTGCATCGAGAGTGGAATTCTTCTCCTCAGGGGTGGCCATGGTGGCAGCGACGCCGGCAAGACAGCTACTATACACTAGGCATACCCATGAACGTTCTTGGTCAACGACAAAAGTGGTTCTTTGTGTAGAATGAAATAGGCAATTAACAAAATTAATAAATTCGCCGTACGTTCTCTGTGTCAGTTTTAGCAGGTAAATTATTTTGATTTAGCAAATCTAAATCTCCCTAGGTTGTGTTGCTCAGGGTCAGGACATCACCTTATGGGTATTCCCCCAAGTCCAACAACTAGAGCAGGTATTTTTATTTATTTATTAAAGCTTATTTACAAAGCAGAACAACATGCAGTTACTAAATAAAACAAATTACATAAATGCAGACACAATAATTAAATGTAGTTTTAAGTAAAGATTAAAATGTGATATAAAGACAACAATTTTGATAACATCTTCAAATTGTAGAAAAACAATACAAAGTGAAAATAATCGAAATGAACCAAATATTATAAAATGGGGGAAAAAATAAAAACGAAGCGAAAAAACTGATTTATTAGACGATCCCACTCAAACGAACATGAAGTTTGCCAAAAATCAGGAGGTGGAACCAATCAGGGAATAATCAAACTTTCACACACATCCAAACTTATATCAATCATGATATAAGGGTATTATTATTGTCACTCCATTCTTTTTCGTATTGTCAGTTACGAGTGTCGCTGGCAACAGCAACCAAGCAAGGTGCGCTACGTACATTCTAGAGAGGGTAGACTCGCGGGCCTCACATCAAACACCAGTCTAGGGGAGTTTGTTTGCTCTCTCGGAGTCGGAGGTGACGAGGAACTCATAAAAGTTTAAACACTCATTTAAATACCACTCGGGCTCCAAGTTCTGGCTCCGGCGACGAGCGTATCGATTAGCTGCATCCCAACGCGTTCGTTGAGCAAAACAAAAAACTCAATAGAAAACAATCAGCGATGGATAAAACCAACAACTAATGAACGAGTGACTTGGTCACCCCTAGCATAGTTATTCAAGAACGTGTTCCCCTCTAGTCTGACAGTTTCCCGGTGCAACTAGCGGTGTGGTCCTGGATGGAAATAGTTTACAACTCCGTCTCATTCATAAATCATTACAATTATTATTAATAGGTATAAGTTAGTGGTAACACGGGTGCTAATACGATCATTGTGACGCTAGTTGGCCTGAATCCCGCACAGCAGGAGCGCTGGTGTAGCCAGATAGCGATCTAGTTGATTCAGTCAAGTGGAGTATTTATAGAAAAATGTATTAAATGTATCGGAATAAAGTATAATTATATATAAATGAACTCAATGTATATAATCTGAGATGTGATCTAACTACTTTCGGACGTAAATCACTTTTAAACATTTTAATAGGACTGCAATAATTTCTTGTAATACACTGAGTACGAGTTCTTGTAAATATAATAACAGGTAATTAGACGAGTTTCAAATGTAACGGTAACAAACAGGACGTAGAAGAAAATGTTTATATATTGCTTTTCTGTGATTAGGGAGCTTTGAGGGCGTTTCGTTTTGCTTTATGCCCTTTTGGATTCATGTTTTTTTCAACAATTTATTCCGCAGAAATTGTGTGGCTATATTGCTTTCTCTACTAAAGCTTAACCATGGTTCTGTTTTCATAATATGGATTTGACAACATATGTTTTGCTTCTTCATTAACTATCACCTGTCCATAGAAAACATCAACAAGAATACTAAAAGAAACTTGCCCAGGCAGTAAATGAAACTAATACCCTATACAACTTTTACATTGGAATGATTACAGCGATACACATGAATAGTTAGGTCAATCCTCCCTCATATTCGATCTAGTTCAACATTAAACAGCAAACAAATATTTGCAATGTCGAACCTGAAGTATAAAAACATGGCCAGTGAAAATGACCATATCCAGGAGTTCCCTGACCTAGTTGTTACCCCCCCCCCTTACTCCTTTGATTCTCTGTCGAATTAAACAGCTACAAATCGACTTCCGATCACCTCCCAATATCCGCTCTGTCTGGTGATGTCAGTCACTGCCTCCTATGCGGCTCGATGCTCCTCGCAAGCATCATCTAGGAGGCAGTGATGTCAGTCATCAGCTGTAGACAACTCGCCTCTCCCTGCGAACAAAGCACAATGTGTCGCATTGTTTCGAAGAACCGGGCATTGATTGAGAAAGTAGACTGGTCCTATGCTAAACTATCACTTTCCGCTAGATTGATTGATTGATTGATTGATACGTGTCTGGAGCTCGTCTAGAACTAGATGATCACTTTCTTCGTCGTTGTTGCACCGGATTTAGACAAGGATGCACCCCAGACGCTCTAAGTACATGGTTGCGTACTACAATAATAACACTTGTTCTTTCTCTACACACGTGTCTTGCATTGCTCTCTCTGGTATTTCAATGTAGGGTGAACCATTTTCTTCTTTTACCCTTTCCCTTAGTTATACGCACAGGTTGTCATGTTGCTTCATACGCAAACATTATAAGTCCACGATATATAGATAACTCATGCGTAACGCAAGAGACTGATTGGTAACGTTGATGGTCTATACTTGCCATCGACTACCCAGATTTTTTTTAAATCTTTGGTTTTCGAATGCAAATGCTGGGATTGATACCTCTTAAAATTGCCCTCGAACATTCACTCCCCAACTTTCATACTCACATGAAGAGGGGTGAAATCTGTTTGCATAAATTATTCGAAAATATATTTAGATGTTTTAACGTCTGGCGTAAAAACAAGAATTCATCTTACTGGTTCCATTGAAAGCACAAAACTCGTTTACTGTTTTTAAACTGAACCAAAAACTGTTACATAGACTCTTACATACTCTTAGATGGAACAATTGTGGATGTTTGTTACGGTGGTGATGAGGTCGGTCAGCCCTACAAAGGTTCTAATAAAGGAAATAAAAACAATTCCAATTTAATATGACTATTATACTTTTACAGGCAGGTCTGAGACGTACTTCCTGCTTAGGATGTCTGTCTAGCGGAAGTAGATCTACCCACAGTCTGACTGATGGTCAGTCGGGACTTCCCCTTGTTTACACGTCTGCAGGAGGAAGTGGGTGGCCATGTTGGGTGGCGTGGGGTTGAGTTGGCTCACAAAGCGCGCTCTGTCGGTGGGAACACATGGGTGATAACACAACACAGAAACACACACGGCACAACTCAAGCCAATGCACAATAATTATTAAGAGCATTCAGTAGCCATAAAATCCCAAAAACCTTTGACATCTCAGCTGTTGCTAGGGATATTTTAGTTACCTCCTCCTAAGTTTTATTGGTGATGAAAAAGTTGTAATCTAGGACGGTATGTATGTATGTAGGAGATTGGGCCAACTTTTTTACCCATTGTTATATGTCTAAAAAAATAGCTTGATCGGCACTTGCACTCTTTAAATTAAAATTGAAATCCCTTCTCCTAAATAAAGCTTAATACTTCTTAACAGTTTCTTGACAATTATCATTTTACAATTTAATTTCTTATCTTATAATTTTTCCGTCACTTAATTCACA
The DNA here is from genome assembly GCA_024449915.1 of Sweltsa coloradensis. Lineage (NCBI taxonomy): Eukaryota > Metazoa > Arthropoda > Insecta > Plecoptera > Chloroperlidae > Sweltsa > Sweltsa coloradensis. Next base: position 601,961 of record JAMZAV010000038.1, on the reverse strand, counting down.
AACTGATAAAAATACTTATTCTAACTTTTTTTGTATTATTTATTTTCCACTATTATAAAAGACTTGTTAGGAAGGTTGGCAGAAATGGGCAGCATGCCCCAAGCACAAGGTGTCTGCCAGCCTCTACACAACAAATTGTGAGAATAAACAAGCACTTATAAAACATAAAACATGGAAACATAAAAGAGACCGTCAGTTTAACTATTTGTTTAACTAATGTTAGCTGTCATCTATATTAATCTTTGTATGCCATATGTATATGTTGTTGCTGTTGGCTTTGTTATAGATAAATAAACTTATGCTGAATTCTTAAAGAAAGAAAGAGAAAACGCAGTTAATTTCACATACATTTTGGATCACTTCTCGACCTCCAATTTTCACCCCCAAAAAATCGAAATATTTGGAGGTTGTTAACAAAGGTTATGTGCATGGCGCGATCAGAGCACATTTCAATATCGAAAAATTGTCCCTTTAGAGAGCTTGGGAAATTAATACATATTCTCGACAACATAATCGAGAAAAATATAACCCGGCCACAAATGGTTGAATACTTTGTGGCTTAGATATGTACAAACCATTCGTCAGAACTCTGAAGATATTGATTGCGACTCATGTGCTTGAAGTATGCACCCCCTCGCACCCCATGATGCAGCCCCCCTTTGATTGATATAGGACATTACTTTTCTGCTTTATGCGGTGACACTATCATGTAACCGAGACAAGAAATAGCCAATAACCGGGGTCGTTGTCGTCTTCTTAATGCCATCTAATCCAAAACAATTTGTTACAGCAATTTACTCCTACCCCACTTACTTGTATCAAACAGCCAATGCATTACAAACCCTGTGTTGAAGGGCTTTAGCCCCAAGTCTAGTTTAAATTATCGCCACTATTCTAAAGCATGGCGAAACGGATGGAGATCCTTTTATATTACTTTCAAGCTGGAACCTTATGCATATCAATTTATTATTTAGATAAGAAATTTTATTCAATATGGGCGTACGATATATTTTGTTCTCAATGTCAAGCCGTTAATATTAACCGGGTACCACAATACATACATTTGATTAATTTAATATATCTATTTGAATTTATATTACTCATTACCCTTAGACAAATATCCCTTTGAGGTGCACTGTATACAAATTATTATCTGCAGTACCCTATTAGTATTGATTTAGTCAAGAGTATGAGGAGGATTCGCTGTGGAATGCTAATAACACGATTTACTTTACCATTTGTACTTATTGTTGCTGCACGTAAATTCATTGTACTTATTTTCACAACGATCAATAAACCTGGATTAATAGAGATGTTGTAAAATCCTTTCCACCCACTTACTTCAAGAATTGTAGGATTCCTTGTTGATTTAATTCTAACATACTCTCTATTAGAACTTATTACTACTATTCATCATTCTGTAAAGATCTATTAATATTCAATTACTTATAATGAACATACACTTGCCCAATGTTACTATGCTTAAAATTGAAAGAATAAGTATACTTTAAACAAATTGATTCAAGTCTAGCTGAAGTACGTGTGATTGATTTCACATAATATGACAGTTTTTAAAAACAATGTAGTTATGCGCCTTAGGTTCAATTATTCTGATTTTAGACATTGCACAAGTTCTGTAACGTTTAATCTTATTTGATGCATGTTGTATGTACAAATACATGTAACCTAGCCAACAACATTTCAAACGACAAAGAATTGCATTAACTATGAGCATATTTTGAAAGTAAAGTATTTTCATACGTACAAAAGAATTAGCAGCATGTTTTAAATCTTGAATTAAACTTTAACAAATTATCATATTGAATTTTGTTCGTAAAGACTCGCTAAACCCCCAGCTCAAGAAATCTCTTTTAGAAATGTAAGAAAGAGAGAGAGAGAGAGAGAGAGAGAGAGAGAGACTTATATCACAACTTCATCCCTCGCCCCCTGCGGCAAGAAAC